>CM063177.1:32844726-33329726 GCA_031835075.1 Saguinus oedipus | reverse complement strand
GACTTGCTGTGTAATGGAATTAAAGTGCTCTTGCACAATAAGTTTTGCAAAACCCTCTCATTCATGAAAAGGTGCTCCTTGCTAGACAGAAACTTGCTGATTTACAGTATTGTTATTTTTGTCTAAAGTTCTGTAAATACATGCTTTAATGTTATCTTTGAGAAATCTATGTAAATAATATAGTCTACAACATAGAGACTGTATAATTCTGTGTTATATATGTGCCTAGTGCTCTGTTGGCACTCAATAAATTTTAAGTAACAAAATTGATAATCATATAGCGAAGGCATATTTTTCTTCCAAGCTCAAGTCAGGATTGTGACTATTTATTAATGAGACTCAGTAATCCAACCCACACCTGAAAACTCGTCTCATTACTTTATAGTCAGGTCATGTATGTTTTTTTTAACCATGAAATGACAATAAAATGATTTTTAAAATGAGAATGTTTTGGATACGTGACTTCTGTCCTGATCTTAACCACTGCTATTAAATACCAAACAGAGCAAACATGATGATGTTCATCACCAAAGCAGAAGCTGCTGAGGAGCAGAAGTGGAGCTATGGGACACCTGGCACTCTCATTGTTGTCAAATGGTAAGTTAAATGAGAACAAGATCCAGGATCTATCAAGAGAAATTTTAGACGGTCACTTTCACACCACTTGACTCTTGTCAGACTCATATAGTAGTCAGTCATACAACCACAGTAGTCTTCTCCAGAGGCAACAAAACAAATGAAGACAGTACCACTGTCTAATTACATGACTACACTGATACTGGTAACTGTTTCATTGCATTTATATAGCCTAATTTCCTACTGGTAAAAATTAAGTCCAGGATTGCCTTGTGTGTAGATAAGAAACACTAAGACACACTGGCATATACTTAGGTAAGTAGATCAATTTCTTTTGATGAATAAGACTACATTTAAATATTAAAAGAAAAGCCTATTGTTAAGGCAAGTCCTGGCTCCTGTGGGTTTCAGTCTTTGTTACCACCTACATTGGATACATTTATTTAAAACAGAAACCACCTTTAGAAAGTAACTTCATCAAAAATTAAATTCTATGAAAAATCTGATTCCCATCTGCTTCGCCAACCCTGTCCCCGACCAGATAACCACTGTTCACATTTCTTGAGTACATCTCTGGTGTTGATTATATACAAGTGAATTCAATATTTTCTCTTTTTCATATGAAAATATACTATAATATACTGTACTTTCTTGAAATTTTTTAATATTTCAAGTTTATTCTATATTGGTAAACAGCTTTCTCATCTTTTTTACATCCGTATAATATAGTTTCCATTGTATGGATATACTGTATTTAACTAGAGTCCATATTGATGGACACTTAAATTTTTTCCAAAATTTAAGGTGCTGCTTGAAACTAGTCACTAATATTTTTCTGAACACAACTCTGTCAGGCACTGTGCTAAGCATTTTACATGTTACTGTTTCAGTCTTCACAACAACCCAATATAATAGCTAATATTTTACAAGTGGGAAAAGAGGGTTAAAATGAGTCAGTACTTTGACCAAGTTTGTACAGCGAGTAAGTGGACCTGTTTATTTACCTCCTCTAAAGCCTAATTATAAAGAGTATTTGGGAGAATTCTTTCCTCAGAGAGTCAGGCTCAACACCAAGAGTCTGCTAGTATAAATACTATGTATCCCTATTTTTGGTGCAGATTGTTTCATTTGTATTTGCCTCATTGTTCCTAGTATTTTCTTTCTTTGCATTTTGTCTTTTTAAGATTTTCCAGCTGGGCATGGTAGCTCATGCCTGCAATTCCAGCTGGGAAGCCAAGGTGGGTGGATCACAAGGTCAAGAGATGGAGACCATCCTGGCCAACATGGTGAAACCCCGCCTCTACTAAAAATACAAAAATTAGCCGGGCGTGGTGGCACACTCCTGTAGTCTCAGCTACTCAAGAGGCTGTGGCAGGAGACTTGCTTGAACCTGGGAGGCAGAGGTTGCAGTGAGCCAAGATCGTGCCACTGCACTCCAGCCTGGGTGAAAGAGCAAGACTGTGTCTCAAAAAAAAAAAAGCAAATTTTTCATAATTCTTCAGATTTCCCAAGTATTTTATTCATTAACTTGGCACCACTTCATAAAGCCAGAAAAACTTTCTGGAAACACCTTTGACAAAGGGCCATTTCTAAGACAAATGTTTATAGTAAGTCGAAACCACTGTGTCTAATCAACTATCCATCTGGTCCTCGTTCAAACAACTGCCTGCTGACTCCTTTGGAAAGAGTTGTTCCTCCTTAACATTAGTATGATGTTAATAAGATTATCCCCAGTGTACACCCTTAAATCACCTTCAGTGCGCAATACTGTTGGAGTACCTATGCTGCTGCTTTGGAAGGCTAAGACATCCTGCTTTGAGGTTAGGCCAAACTTACAAATAATACCCAATAAAAGGTAAAATCATGTGCCACAAGAAAATTAAAAAGTTTGGCAAGTTTAATCATGTAGCAGTCTTCATTTGATACTGAGTGGGAGAGAGAAAGTAGGAAGGGCCTTGTGGATAAGGCAAAATGTCTCTTTTTTGAAAGGACTTTTTATTTTTTATCTTTTTTTATGTCTCTTTTTTTAAGGGCCTTTTATTATTTTGTTACCTTTTTTTTTTCCTTAAGGTCCTGGCTCTGTCACCCAGACTGGAGTGGAGTGGTGCAATCTCCACTGACTGCAACCTCCACCTCCCAGGCTCAAGTGGTCCTCCCACCTCAGCCTCCTGAGTTAACTGGGATTACAGGTGCAAGCCACCACACCTGGCTAATTTTTTTTTTTTTTGTATTTTTTTTTTTTAGAGATGATGTTTTGCTGTGTTGCCCAGGCTGGTCTCCAACTCCTGAGCTCCAGCAATCTGCCCACCTCGGCCTTCCAAGGTGCTGGGATTACAGGTGTGAGCCACTGTACCTGGCCCGTGAGAATGGGAAATGACTTTTAATGAGAGATTCTAAGGACTAATAGAAATTTGAGAGACCTCAGCCAGGCATGATGGCTCACACCTGTAATTCCAGCGCTTGGGGAGGCTGAAGCAGGAAGAATGCTCGAGCTCAGGAATTTGAGACCAACTTGGTCAACATGGCCAGACTTTGTCCCTTCAAAAAATAAGAAAATTAGCCGGGTGTTGGGGCACATACCTGTGGTTCCAGCTACTGGAGAGGCTGAAGCATGAGGATACTTAAGCCCAGGAGGCTGAAGCTACAGTCAACCATGTTCGTGCCATTGCCTGGGCAATAGATCAAGACCCTGTCTCAAAAATAATAATAATAATATAAAATGGATAGACCTAATGGCAGTAAGTGTTTGAGTTTGGAGAGATCTTATTGAGGAGAGGAGGTTATAGGTTGACTAATGCAAGGGTTAATTAACTAGTAAGAGGTCAAAGCTATAAACATTCTCCACACACAAAATGCACAAAAATGAAACTTGACAGTTTCAGGGAAGAGCAGATTAAGATGATAGAAATGGCTAGGCCACCAAGTAAACAGAACTAACAGGCTCCACAAGATACAGTATTGAAATCAAATGTAATAAGTTTAACCAACACATTTGGTTGAGAGGGACTTCAGAATCTCTGGACTGTATGTACATTATGACTTCCCTAAACTGGAGAAAACATTTAGCCTTTGCTTCCCTAAACTGGAGAAAACATGTATTGATTTGAATTATGAAATATGATGGCCCATTTATAGCTAAACTGGGAAAGACAAAACTACACTGCTTTCAGGTTGACCTTTTAAACAAAATCACTCTTGCAAGGCAGCTGCCTGGGAGAGGCAATTTTCTAAATTGTACCACCATTGAAAATGAGTTTATTTTTCATCTTTAGGTAAAAAATGGCATGGTTAAAATAACTTAGAAGAAGAAGGTTGAAAGCTGGTGCAATCTAATACAGAAAGCACCATTTTTGATTGATTGACTATAGAGACAAGGTCTCTGTGTTGCCCAGGCTGGTCTCAACTCCTGGGCTCAAGCAATCCTACTGCCTTGGCATCCCAAAGTGCTGGGATTACAGGCATGAGCCACCATGCCCAGTTGAGTACTATTTTAAATGAACACATAACTTCACTCTTGTGCAGAGTAGGCCCTTGCTTGTTTGTTGCTTTATATTTATTTCTGGTTCCGAACAGATGCATGTCTTTTTTATTTTTTTGAGATGGAGTTTCACTCTTGTTACCCAGGCTGGAGTGCAATGGCGCGATCTCGGCTCACCGCAACCTCTGCCTCCTGGCTTCAAGCAATTCTCCTGCCTCAGCCTCCCGAGTAGCTGGGACTACAGGCGTGCGCTACCATGCCCAGCTAATTTTTGTATTTTTAGTAGAGACGGGGTTTCACCTTGTTGACCAGGTTGGTCTCGATCTCTTGACCTCGTGATCCACCCGCCTCGGCCTCCCAAAGTGCTGGGATTATAGGCGTGAGCCACCGCGCCCGGCCTCAGATGCATGTCTTATATGATGCATAATTATTCTTTGAATGAAGATTTTTTCCCCCCTTCAAGTTCATGGGTTTTCTTTTTCCCATTGGGACTGGATTGAGAAAACTGGAAAAATGTAGGTTTGACTATCAAATCTAAAACAATGGCTTCAAGTTAATTGCTAGCCCCTTGATACTTTAAGAACGCTTAAATTATGAAATGTATATAAAACCAAGTGAGTAAAATGTAGAGTAGAGCTTTAGTTTTGTTTTTTTTAGAGACACTGTCTTGCTATGTTGCTCAGGCTGGTATTGAACTCCTGGCCTGAAGCAATCCTACTGCCTCAGCCTCCCAAATAGCTGGGATTACAGGCATGATTCACAGTGACTGCCTTATTATTTTACAGCAAATCCTATATCCCCAATGCCCAGATCAAGAAAAGACCTTAATAGTACCCCCAGAAACCTCTCATGTCTCACGTCAATTGAAGCCGTAAACCCCTATCAGTAACCACTATCTGAATTTTCAAGGCAATTGCTTCTTTCAAGGCAATGCCTTCTAGCATGATGGCACACGCCTGGAGTCCCAGCTATTTGGGGGTCTGAGGTGGGAAAATCACGGTTTTTAATTTTTATTTATTTATTTTTAAGGAAGAAAGAGAAAGGGGGAGAGAGAACAGGAGTCTTGCTCTATTGCCCAGGCTGGAATGCAATCTAGAAATAGGTATTAAAAACCTCTTTTATGCTGATGATTAACAGCAGAGACAGGAAGGAATAAGGAAAGAAAAAAACAAACAGCCAACCAATATTTCGTTTAAATCTGTGAAATGCTGTGCAAGTGCTGAAGAGTGATTTGCTTCCATTTATGTAGTTACTTTCAAAATAGGTGTTATGTGATACTAAAAAAAAAATGTATGTTCTGGGGACCTGGGGTGAAGAATTCTGTACATATTCACTCAGTTTACTTGTTCCAGGTCTGAGTTCAAATCATAAATGTCTCTGTTAATTTTCTATCTCATTGATCCGTCAAATATTAACAATGTGGTGTCAAAGTCTCCCACTATTAGTGTGGGAGTCCAAGTATCTTTATAAGTCATTGAAAACTTGTCATATATCTGGGTGCCCCTATATTGGGTACATATATATTTATGATCATTGACTCCTATTGTTGCATTGATCTTTTTATCATTATGTAATGTCCTTCTTTGTTTCTTTTAGTCTTGGTTACTATTGTAGTCTATTTTGTCAGAGACGAAAGTTAAACTCCTGTTTTCCTGTTTGTCTTGTTTTTCTTTCCTCTCCATGTGATTGATGAGTCTTCCTCCAACCTTTTTGTTGTTGTTGTTATTGTTTTTGTTTTTGTTTTTTTATAAGAAATGTGAGGAACTAGATAGATCATTCAGTTCTGCAATTCCTGTTGAGTCCACTCAGTCAGCAACATGGCAAGTATGAATAAAGTAGAAATTACTAGTGTGAGTTTGTCTCAGACCTTGATATTCCTACTGGAGATCCACAGTGTCCAAGAAGAACTAGGACAGCATTGCTGCTTGGTTCTACTTTCTTTTTTTTTTTTAGAAAGAAAAAAAAAGGAGTGAAGGGGAGGAAGAAGAAAGAGGAAGAAAAAGAGGGAGAGAGAATGGGAATGTAGCTTTATTCTAAAAATGGGTATTAATAATGGCCGATTGATATTTTGTGTATTTAAGGTGGAGAATGTATATTTTGTGTATTTAAAACGGAGAGCTCTATAAATATTTATTGAGTTTACTTGTCAGGCGGCTGGTTAGCTCAATTGGTGAGCTGTTGGTGCTCAATTGCCCAAGGCCGTGCACTTGTTTCCCGGACATCGTGCTCGATTGAGTTTACTTGTTCCAGATCTGAGTTCAAGTCCTGGATATCCTTATTAATTTTCTGTCTTGTTGAGTCTAAATCTCTTTATGGGTCTTATGTACCTGGGTGTTAGGATTGTTAGCTCTTATTGTTGCATTGATCCTTTTACCACTATATCTTTGTTGCTTTGAAATCTATTTTATCAGATGCGAGAATTGCAACTCCTGCTTTTTATTTATTTATTTATTTTTGCTCTCCATTTGGTTGGTAAATCTTTCTCCATCCCTTTGTTTTGAGTCTTTGTGTATCTTTGGATGTGAAATGGGTCTGGATGCAACATATCGTTAGGTTTTGGCTGTTATCTTTTGATTGGGGGATTTAGTCGACTTAAATTTAGGGATACTACCATTTGATGGTGACTGGCTATTTTATCCATTCGTTGATGTAAATTCTTCTTTATGTTGATGCTCTTTACTTTTTGGTATATTTTTAGAAAGGCTAATACTGGTTGTTCCTTTCTATGTATAATGCTTCTTTCAGAAGCTCTTGTAAAGCAGGCCTGGTGGTAATAAAATCTCTGAGTACTTGCTTGTTCATAAAAGATTTTATTTTTCCTTCAATTGTGAAGCTTAGTTTGGCAGGATATGAAATTCCGGGCTGAAAGTTCTGTTCTTTAAGGATGTTGAATATTGGCCCCCACTCTCTTCTGGCTTGTAGGGTTTCTGCTGAGAGAGCTGCTGTAAGT
Organism: Saguinus oedipus; assembly: GCA_031835075.1. NCBI lineage: Eukaryota > Metazoa > Chordata > Mammalia > Primates > Cebidae > Saguinus > Saguinus oedipus. The sequence goes on along the minus strand of CM063177.1, from coordinate 33,322,722 downwards.
CTAATAGGCTTCCCTTTGTGGGTAACCTGACCTTTCTCTCTGGCTGCCCTTAGTATTTTCTCCTTCGTTTCAACCCTGGTGAATCTAACGATTATGTGCCTTGGGGTTGCTTTTCTTGAGGAATATCTTTGTGGTGTTCTCTGTATTACCTGGGGTTGAATATTGTCCTGCTTTGCTAGATTGGGAAAGTTTTCCTGAATAATATCCTGAAGAGTATTTTCCAGCTTGGATTCATTCTCTCTGTCACATTCAGGTACAGCTATCAAACGTAAATTAGGTCTTTTCACATAGTCCCATATTTCTTGGAGACTTTGCTCATTCCTTTTTATCCTTTTTTCTCTATTCTTGTCTTCTCATTTTATTTCATTAAGTAGGTCTTCGACCTCTGATATCCTTTCTTCTGCTAGATCAATTCGGCTATTCAAACTTGTGCATATTTCGCTAAGTTCTCGTGTTGTATTTTTCAACTCTGTTAGTTCATTTATATTCCTCTCTATATTGTCTATTCTTGTTAGCATTTGGTCAAACCTTTTTTCAAAGTTCTTAGTTTCTTTACATTGGGTTAGAACAAGTTCTTTTAACTCCCAGAAGTTTCTTATCAACCACCTTCTGAAGCCTACTTCTGTTAATGGAACACAGTCCTTCTCCATCAGGGCTTGTTCCGTTGCTGATGAGGAACTGTAATCCCCTGTAGAGGGAGAGGGGTTCTGATTTTGGGTATTCTCAGCTTTTTTATGCTGGTTTCTTCCCTTTGTTATAAATTTATCCATCTGTCATCTTTACGATTACTGCCTTTCTAGTTGGGTTTCTGAGTGGACGTCCAGTTTATTGATTCCCAGCGCTGGAATCTGAGCAACTCACTGTGACGGCCAAAACAGTGGTGTCAAGACTGATGGTGCTCTTCTGCTCGGGAATCTCCTCCCGTTTACTCTGCATGAAGAGCTGCCACACCGAGGTGCTGGCAAAACCACTGCGCCGGCCACAAGAGTCGTGCTGGCAACCCGTGGGGCTCCTCCACTAGGAATCTTCTGGTCCGTGAGTGATGAAAATTTGTCTGAAAGTGTGGCGTCCTCTCGTTCTCTGTGCTTTCACTGGGAGCTACAATCCCGAGATGTTAGTGATCAGCCATCTTGGATCATTATCCAACCTTTTGTTTGGAGTCTTTGTGTGTCCTTGCTTATGAGATGGATCTGGATACAGAGTGCCGATGTGTTTTGACTTTTTTTCAGTTTGTGTGTCTGTGTCTTTGATTGGGGCATTTAATCCATTTAAATTCAGGATTAATATTGATATTTGTGAGTTTAATATTGTCATTTAATGTTGGCTGGCTATTTTGCCCATTAGTTGATATAAATACTTTATTATGGAGATACTCCATCTTTTGGTAAGTTTTTCGGATGACTGATACTGATTGTCCCTTTCTGTGTGTAGTGCTTCTTTCAGAAGCTCTTGTAAAGCAGGCCTGGTGGTGATGAAATCTCTGAGTGCTTGCTTGTTCGTGAAAAATTTTATTTTTCCTTCATTTATAAAGCTTAGTTTGGCTGGATATGAGATTCTGGGTTGAAAATTCTTTTCTTTGAGGATACTGAATATTAACCCTCACTCTCTTCTAGCTTGTAGGGTTTCTGCTGAGAGATCTGCTGTAAGTCTGATAGGCTTCCCCTTATGGGTAACCTGACCTTTCTCTCTAGCTGCCCTTAGAATTTTCTCCTTTATTTCAACCCTGGTGAATCTAACAATTATGTGTCTTGGGGTTGCTCTACTTGAGGAATATCTTTGTGGTGTTCTCTGTATTACCTGGAGATGAGTATTGTCCCACCTTACTAGGTTAAGAAAGTTTTCCTGAATATTTTCCAGCTTGGATTCATTCTCTTCATGGCATTCAGGTACACCTATCAAACATAAATTAGGTCTTTTCACAAAGTCACATATTTCTTGGAGACTTTGCACATTCCTTTTTACTTTTACTTCTCTAATCTTTTCTTCTCGTTTCATTTCATTAAATTGGTCTTCAACCTCTGATACCCTTTCTTCTGCTTGATCAATTTGACTGTTAAAACCTGTACATACTTCCTGGGTATAGTATTCTTCAGTTCTATTAATTCACTTATATTCCTCTCTAAATTGTCTATTTTCATTAGGATTTCATCAAATCTTTTTCAAAGTTCTTAGTTTCTTTACATTGGGCTAGAACATGTTCTTTTAACTCACAGAACTTTCTTCTTATCCACTTTCTGAAGCCTGATTCTGTTAATGGTATGCACTTGTTCTCCATCAGGCCTTCTTGTCCTGTTGATGAGGAACTGTGATCCTCTGTAGAGGGAGAGGCATTCTGATTTTGAGTATTCTCAGCCTTTTTACACTGGTTTCTTCCCATCATTGTAAATTTATCCACCTGTCTTGTTTGTAATTACCAACTTTCAAATTAGGTCTCTTAGTGGACGTCCAACTTGTTAAATCTCAGGGCCGAAATCTGAGCAACCCACTGCACCGGCTAAAACAGCGGTGTCAAGATTCTTTGTGCTTTTCTGTCCAGGAGTCTCCTGTCTGGCTTCCCTCCTGAATCCCTTCTTCAATCAGCTCCAAACGTCAGCCAAAAGGGGAACAAATACTGTTTACTCTGCACCAAGAACCGCTGTGCCGGGGCACCGGCAAAACCGCAGCACTAGCTGCAAGAGTCACGCTGGCGACCCATGGGGCTCCTCTGCTGGGAATCTCCTGGTCCTTGAGCAATAAAAATTCGTCTGAAAGTGTGGTGTCCTCTTGTTCTCTGTGCTTTCACTACAAGCCTGAGCTGCTAGTGGTTGGCCATCTTGGATCTCTCCCTATTTTTTTTAAACAATCTCGCCCTGTTGCCCAGGCTGGAGTGCAGTGGTTTTTTACTTTTATGCTAAGTATAGTTATCTGAACACTATAATTTAGTTCTGTCAATTTTTGAACTATTACAGAAATACAGTATTGGATTATATTTTGTGTCTATCATCTTTCCCTCACCTTGGTTGTGAGATTCACATATATTGTTGGATGTAGCAATGGTTCCCTTATTTTTATTGATGAATATTCCCGACATTGATGGGGTTTAGATTGTTTTTAATTTGGGGCAACAACATATGATGCTATAAACATCCTACTCTCATCTCTTGATGCACTGGTGCATGTGTTTCTGGTGGACATTAACTTAAGAGTGGAATTGTCCGTAGTATCTAGTAAGATAGTTCCACAGAGCAGTCTGGGAGTGTGCAAATGGCAAGAACAAATTCAGTCCAAATTAGGTTCTGAGGGTGAATGGGACTAACCAGAGGTGCCTCAAAGGAAGTCAGATTGAGAGCCATACACAAGAAGATGGCTGAGCAGGTGTGCAGTCCTCAGGTTCGGCCTGAGCAGACTCATTCCTTAATTGTTTAAGATTCCGTTTGGAGTTCTGCTGTAAAGTTTGTTGGCAATATGGCATATTGGAATTACATGGCTCATAACAAGTACATGATATTGGTTGAATTAGATGATTGATTTTAGTAGCAGTCTGCAGGATGATCTGGAAGACTAAACAGGGTGGCCACTTCATTTATTATAGTTCTAATATTTGACTAAATGAGTGATTATGAGGACTTCACACACTTTGGAGCAGGGCAATGGAAACAGAAATATACGGATGTTATTTCTAGTGCAAACTGCTAGGTAGGTTGGAGGGTCAGTGTTAGGATCTGGATACTTCACAAAGGAAATATTGCTGGGCAGACCATGTCATGAGCTTAGAGGAATGGTATAAGATGGTTGAGAGCATTTTTTTCCATTCTAAAATAAAGTTAATGGGAACTACCTTTCAAGGTTGTTCGGAAAATTAAAATAGTTAATACAAATAAAGTTCTTGGCACAAAGCCAGTAATAAGCACTCAGCGTTAGTCACTGCTGTTGCTGGTAATCAAGGTTAACTGTACTTAGCTAGCACTATGGATAACCTGCTATTAGGTATGAAAGTGTGTAAGAAAAAGATTTCTGAAAATTATCTGAAAAAGTACTACAGTGATAATTTTAGAAGCTGTAACTCCATTAGGCAAGGGTGTAAATAAAAATCTTGTTAAATTAAGCATACTCAGCCTAACCTTACCAACAGATGGGTTCCTACAAGACATTGATTGTACCATGAACTGCTGTGTGAACACCCTGGAAATGTTTGACATCTTGTCTATGAAGGTGCCATTCTGCCATGTTTCTAGTGCTTAGTGGGCTCAAAATCCCAAATAATGTGGTAGATTCAAATTTGAAAACACCGTTAAAAAGACGTGTGTTTGTGTACAAACTATCAGTTGCCGTTGATGTTTCTGGGGCGGGGATAGAATCCAAATGGTTTTCAAATAAGCTGTGTTCTGGCCAGGCATAGTGTGGCTCATGCCTATAATCCCAGCATTTTAGGAGGCTGAGTCAGGTGAATTAATTGCTTGAGCCCAGGAGTTTGAGACCAGCCTGGGCAATATGGTGAAACCTTGTTTCTACAAAAAAAAAAAAAAACAAAAATTAGCATGATGGCACATGCCTGTAGTCCCAGCTGTTTGGGGGGTCTGAGGTAGGAAAATCACTTGAGCCTACAAGGTTAAGCCTACAGTGAGCTGTGATCATGCCACTGCACTCCAGCCTGAGAGACTAAGACCCTGTCTCAAAAAGAGAACAAGCTGTGATCCAATTAATTATGTACTCTAACAGAACAGCTGTGATCTGCAGGGGATCTAAAAACGTTAGTGGTTTGCTTCCTGGCTGCACATTCGACTCCACCTGGGAGATTTTAAAATATCCCATCCCCAGAGACAGATATAATTGGTCTGGGGTGGGCCTGTACTTGTCCATAGCCTTTTCTAAAAACTCTCCATATGACCCTAAATATGCAGCTAGATTGCAAACCAATGGACAAGTTAAGTTTCATTTCTATCACTGTCCAACAGGGATGAAAGCAGTGAGAAAAGCAATTCTGGTTATATAGACAAGAATTCTCCCAAGTAAATGTGGAGGAAATTTCGATCTTTCCATTTATTATCTCCACCCTCAGTAACTTGCAAGGTAGATAGGCAGCACCTCTTTTTATAGGCAATTCAGGTTCAGAGATAGCATACACATGGTCACAAAACTGGGCCCTCTGTGAGCTTTAAAGCCCAGACATCCCTCCTAATCACCAGAAATGGATTACCTTGGGTAGTACTCACAGGATTGATGGGGAGTATGCTTAAGCTAGTTCTAGTTTGAGAAGTCCACTTCTTCATGACTAAAGCGTTTCATAGCCCACAAAGCCAGTGGGTGCTGACTGTTTACAGACTAGGACTCATAAGTTGCCAGTGAAGTTAAGCTCCTCCTTGAAGAGCTGAGTGTTGATGAGCCACCAGACACTTGCCCATCACAGCCAGACGCTCAAGCATCTGAGAACTCAGACCAGTTACAGTGTGGGAAACTTTCAGCTCTCCAGCCTAAAGCAAAGCCTTCACCCCATCTCACCCTCACACCACAAGCAGTGAGGCCTGCAATTTTGAAAAGATAAAGTTTTTCTGATCATGCAATTTTTATTCACTGTATGAAATTTGAAAGACAAAAGCATACAGGGGAAAAAATTCTGTTACCCAGAAACAGCTTCTATTAATAATATGGTTTTTTTTTTTTGCCTTAAAGATTTTAAAGAAAGTTAGACTAACTGTATATAATTTGTGTCCTATTTTTTTCCTCCACTTAATATTAAAGGAGTACATTCTTCCATTTCTCATCCCCCTTCGGAAATATTTAAAGTAGCTGTTAAATACCTTCATCTGAATGAACCATAGATTGTCTTCACCACCACCCTCCAGTTTTCCAGTAAACTGGCCAACGTGGTAAAACCCTGTCTCTATCAAAAACATCAGACAGCCAGGCATGGTGGTGGGTGCCTGTCAAGAGGCCGAGGCAAGAGAATTGCTTGAACCCAGGAGGCGGAGGGTGCAGTGAGCTGAGATGGCACCACTGCATTCCAGCCTGGGTGAAAGAGCAACACTCCATCTCAAAAAGAGAAGGAAAAAAAGAATACTATATAGCCAGTGTAAATCATGCTGTAATTTTTATTAAAATGGAAAACTCTTACTACATCAAGTGAAAATGAAAGGTTACAACATAGTTATGTGCAGTTTGCTTGGTATTAGTTGTTACCTTTAGTAGGAGTACAGGTGATTTTTCTCCTTTTTTCGGTCTCTTACACATTTTATTTGCTCAAGTTTTTCTAATTTCTTACAATAATCGTGTAATTAGGGGAAAATGCTATTAAAGTATATGCTTATAGCTAACTCTAAGCTTGCTTTAGAGCTTGAATATTACGTAATCATGATGCTAGTGACTTTGGTACAAATCCAAGTAATAACTGAACACGTTCGTAAGGGATTATAACGAAAAGTCACCATTTCCCAAGAACCTTAATAATAAAATGTTAAAGACATAATTTTATCAAAAGAATTTATTAGAAAATATTACACACTACATATTTATTTAAGAGTATAATTTCAGTAGACAGCACTCCATCTTCGTAATACAGACAATATATCATAGACCCTGGGGCAACCACTGTGCTTCTGAAGCTACATCTTTTGGATGGAACATTTAAGCAGTATACACTGTGGCCACTTAAAGGACGCTAAGAGAAAAAATGTGGTAATTACCAAAACAAATTGTAAAAAGCACAAAACTTTTGGAATGATAATGGATAACTACTATTAGTCTCAAAATTCTAGGCATTTCTGTAAAACATCGGTCAATGTGATAGTAAGTTAAAGGGACTAAGGTTTCAAAGATCAAGTCAGTACTGAACCTTTAAAAATAACAAGAGGAAATGTAATCACACAAAATGTTCCTAATTAAGTTTGTGCACATGCAAAATTAACAAATCTCTCAAAGAACTCAAGAATGAGGAATGTTAAAGCAATATATTTTTTTCAACATAAAGCATGCATTTTCTAATACATTCTTAAACATTTCAAAATTTTAAGTTTGAATTCTAATGAAGTAACACTCTTCTATAGCTATTAATGCAGTCTAACCAGAGCCCCAATCAGATATGAAACACACATTTGTTATTTTCATGGAAATAATTCATGGGAGTGCTACTAAAAACATATGAGACTTCAAATCGGCCAGGCATGGTGACTCACATCTGTAATCCCAGCACTTTGGGAGGCCGAGGCGGGCAAATCACAAGGTCAGGAGTTTGAGACCAACCTGGCCAATATGGTGAAGCTCCCCCATCTCTACTAAAAATACAAAAATTTGCCAGGCATGGTGGCGGGTGCCTGTAATTTCAGCTACTCGGGAGGCTGAGGCAGGAGAATTGCTCGAATCCGGGAGGCAGAGGTTGCAGTGAGCCAAGATGGCACCACTGCACTCCAGCCTGGCAACAGAGCGAGACTCCATCTCAACAACAACAATAAAAAATGACATGAGACTCCAACTCTTGACCACACCACTTGTTTTTCTCCAGAACTTTCATACTCATTTGCAAAAGCTAAATGGTATAATGCACATTTTAAAATGTCACCTAATTCTCAAATGTCACTTGAAAGAAAATGCAGAAAAAGTACGGACTGTATGATTAATCAACACAGCAATTTGCTGAAAAATTTCAAAGTATGAACTAGCTTTAACTCAAAATAGTTTCAAAGTCTACAAAATTGTTTAGTCTAGAGTTCTGAACTAAAACAACTAAGCAGGTGTGCCTTCATATTCCGAAACACTGTCTTAATATTTTATTAGAAGAAACAGGCTTGAAACTTCTCTATCATAATCTAAACACAAACTTTAAAAATACATATGCCAGTAGAATACCTTATTACAAATGCCCAGAAATGTAGAATGAAGATCGAAAACTGCTTGGAAATATTTTTATGATTACACTCATAACAAAGCTTAGGAACTAGCACAATCATTATGGGGTGAACATTTTAAAATATTATGCCTATCAAAGCTAGCACCAGGAAACATATTATGCACATAAAATAGACAAACAATCTTTACTTTAGAAAAGCACAGCTCTAGAGTATTGCTCTGGCTAGAGTTTAGCTAGTAAAAGGGTCAGTTTATCTCACTGAGGCATGTATCTCCTTGGATCCAGTAACAACTATCTGAAGAGTTTTCCAGTTACTCAGTAGTTATTAAAAATTTTTACTGGAATCAGAGTTTATGATGGAGAAAACTCTGTTCTTTCAAGATGCCAGTTAAAATAATGGCATGATAAACATTTTAAACTTACCTTTTAGAAAACCTGACATATTCTAGTACTTATTAAAAACAAAACCCAAATCCTTAGTCCCTGAAAGAAGGAACTTCATTATCCAAATTAAATAATGGAGTCGCCATTATTTAATTTTCCCCTCCCTTTCTAACACACAGGTTTTACTGTCTAGAATTTTGCAACATGGCTAATGGCTACCATATGGTCATCAAATTAAGACTACATTCATTGTAAAGCATCTGGGGATTTTCAAGTGTGAAAATAATTTCATCAGTGATTAAAAAACCAACTTGAAGCCAATGCCGTGAGTCTTATAATTCTTAGTCCCAAGGAAGGGGGGCAACACTTAACAGTAATTCTCGAATTGGCACAAGCAATTTATCATCTGTGATGGGTAGAAGATAGTATGAAAGAACATAATTTCTACAAAATCAACACTTTTTTCTGCTCCTGTTGCCCAGGCTAGAGTGCACTGGTGTGGTCTCTGCTCACTGCAACCTCCACCTCCTGGGTTCAAGCGATTCTCCTGCCTCAGCCTGCCAAGTAGCTGGGATTACAGGTGTGTGCCACCACGCCTAGCTAATTTTTGTATTTTTAGTAGAGATAGGGTTTTGCCACGTTGACCTGGCTGCTCTTGATCTCCTGTCCTCAGGTGATCCACCCGCCTTGGCCTCCCAAAGTGCTGGGATTACAGGCGTGAGCTATCATGCCTGGCTGAAAGTCAACACTTGTTTCCAAATCTTTTTCCTCAAAGTCTTCAACAAAGACTTGCCAAAGTTGTATCTAGTAAGTCAAATTGACTACCTCAATTAGGGGGTTTAAAAAAAAGGCACAAAAGAAAAACAAGCAGCATAACCTTTATTTGGTCATACAATAGGTGAAGAGTGTCTGAATGTTTTGAGCACTAAATTTCACTCGTGATAATTTTTTTTCTAAGTGATTTATTCAGATATGTGCTTTAAAAATACACATTAGGAACCCTGCAATTGATATGTTCTATTTAATATTAGAAATATTTTTCATCGTAATACATTAACTTTCTATAATTAGAGGGAAAAATCATAAAGATCATACTTTATATTTTAACCTGACAGAATAAATGCATTATATATAATCTCTTCTAAACCAGTGCACTTAGCAGTTTCTAATTTATGCACTCCATTGCTCTAATCAGAAAGCGATACATCTTCCAGTATCCACACTATAACACAGTCCTAGTAAAGATGCACATTCCTTTAAACCCTTTACTTTCCCTTGAATTTTGTCGGGGAGGTTGGAGGGGAAGGAAGGATATAGAAGTTGCAGTGCAGAACTATATTTATTAAGAACAAAACATCATATCCTATGTTAAAAAAATAATTTTATCAAAACCAAATTTCAATCACAGTTATGCATGATTTTCAGTTAATGGTACATGTTGAAATTGCACTTTGCAGATATCCTGATAATGTTCTTTACAGCTTTCCCCATTTCAGCCTATGTTTTTTTCAGTAGACACAGGTTCTTCCAGAGTTTTCTTTTGGCTCCCCTTCCGTGAATATTTGTATTTGTCTACATAGGCTTTAACCAGATTTGCCACTTTAGTAGAATTTACTTCTCCACTCTTACTATGACAAACCTAAGAAAAAAAGTGGGGGGGGGGGGGGGCGGTAAACTTTTTTCATGCTTAAAGGATTAAAGCCAAAATAAAAAGCTTTGTGAAAAACAACCCCAAAGAGATAAGCAGACTTATTTTCAAGTTTCATTATCTTATACAAACTATTCAAAAGGCAAAAGGCAGACAAGAATTAGTAGGAGCTAGCTTTTATTATTTTAATTAAACTGCAGCATTCATGTATTAAAAACAGAGGTGGTTCAAAACAATATGCATACGTTTCACTAAAGCCATAACTTACTTTATCTACTGCTTTCCGTACAATTTCTTTATATTCTTCCTTGGTGATATCTTTATTTTGGTAAAATGGCTTAATGGCCAATTTTACCTCTTGTGCTGCTTTTTCTTGAATCTGCAATTTCTGATAAGAAGAAAATGTATACTTTGTTATTTACAAATCATATACTCTCACAGAATTCCAAATAAGAAACTGATATACTTGACATTTACAATAAGAAACTCTCCAACTATTAATGTGACAAATGTAAAACAGATTATTTACTAAAACATATCAAACATTTCTGAAAACAATTATAAAATATTACCAGTAAGTTACTGGACATCAACACATCTAGACAGAATCCTTCAAATTATACTGGCATTCAGACTGAAAATAAGAAATTCCTTTCACCACTCATACAATAAAAAGCTGATATTTTTTCACCTTTATCATATACAGAATTATGGAGGTTGCTCTTAACCTTGAACTTGCCTTGTCTGTCTTCGAGCTATCTGCGCTGGCTTCCACTGTAACACTTACTTTGCTTTCCGCCAATTTTACAGCAGCATTAGAGGCTTTGCTGTGACTTGATGACGAAGTATTACCAGAACTTGGTCCCTGAACCGTTCCCGTATTTCCTGGGGCTGCTGTCGGAGCAGGCAAAACTGGTGTACTCATGTTATTACTTACATGAGAAGAACTAGGAATACCCTGTTTTAAAGAGTTATCATCAGTTAATGAATTACTTGTACTTGGTGGATGTCTTTTAGTGATATATTAGAAATAACATTTAAAAACACAGTGAACCAACCTTAGGATTAAAAAAAAATGCATATTTCAGGTCATTTATATCTAAAGGGCTCTTTAAAGAAAACTGAATAACATTCTTAAACAGGGCCTTATTTAGATATGTCAATATGACTTTAAAATTTTATATATATGTATCATAACATTCTGACAGCAACACTAAAAAGAAGGAGGAGAACAGTATGTAAAGAATCATATCAGCCGGGCATGGTGGCTCATGCCTGTAATCCCAGAATTTTGGGAGGCTGAGGCGGGTGGATCACCTGAGGTCAGGAGTTCAGGACCAGCCTGGTAAACACGGTGAAACCCAGTCTCTACTAAAAACACAAAAATTAGCCAGGCATGGTAGTGCATGCCTGTAATCCCAGCTACTTGGGAGGCTGGGGAGAATCACTTGAAACTGGGAGGCAGAGGTTGCACTGAGCCAAGATCAGGCCACTGTACTCCAGCCAACAGAGTGAGACTCTGTCTCAAAACTACAATACAATAAAATACAGTACAGTACAATACAATACAAAAAGAATTGTATCTTTCCTGCAACAATCTTTAGGAATATTAATGAAAATAAGTACCCCCACTTTAAAGACTGGAAAAAAATGAGGTAGTAAAGTCAAATGGCTTGCAGTAAATTGATAGGAGAAAAAGATTAAGATCCCAAATACTAAAATCCAATTTCCCCATTCTTCAACTCTATTTTACTATCAGGATTCTAATTTTTTTTTTTGGAGACAGAGTTTCACTCTTGTTGCCCAGACTGGAGTGCAATAGTGCTCTCAGCTCACTGCAACCTCTGCCTCCTGGGTTCAAGTGGTTCTCCTGCCTCAGCCTCCCGAGTAGCTGGGATTACAGGCATGCGCCACCAGGCCCAGCTAATTTTGTATTTTTAGTAGAGATGGGGTTTTTCCACATTGGTTGGGCTGATCTCGAACTCCTGACCTCGGGTTATCCGCCCACCTCGGCCTCCCAAAGTGCTGGGATTATAGGCATGAGCCACTGTGCCCGGCCTAATTTTTTTTTTTTTTTTTTTTTTTGAGACGGAGTCTTACTCTGTTACCCAGGCTGGAATACAGTGGCACGATCTTGGCTCACTGCAACCTCCCACTCCCAGTCAAGTGATTCTCCTGCCTCAGCCTCAAGTAGCTGGGATTACAGGCGCACACCACCATGCCTGGCTAATATTTGTATTTTTAGTAGAGATGAGAATTTGCCATGTTGGCCAGGCTGGTCATGAACTCCTGACCTCAAATGATCCGCCCAACTTGGTCTCCCAAAGTGCTGGGATAACAGGTGTGAGTCACTGTTCCTGGCCTAGGGTTCTAAAATTTTGGAAAGGCAGACATAAAATTATAAGCAATACAATGTTTGCAAATTATTCAAATTTTCTATGGCTCATACAGGCACTTCTCCTTTCTTTTTAGCATGATAAATTCATGAAAATGAAACACAGATGGTAATGGATAATGAACAGCTTTATCTAGTGTTTGTCCAAACAAGACAGTAAAAGCTTCATCACAGTACTTAATCACTAGTTCCCACCGCCCCATATACCCCTTAAACAATAAACAATACAAAACGGGAAAAATGTAAAGCACCCACCACTTGATTCTAATTTGGCTTACTCAATGTGAAAAAAAAATCCTGTTCAGATATAAATAACAGCATATATGTAGCCTGGATTGGGTAATATGTATTCAATTGATTTTCTAATTTGGGAGTTGGAGTGCTTTGAGAAGGACAGTGAAAGAGGGATTATGAAGGTTTACCATAACTAAAATCAAATAAACAATTGTTTTTGGAGGCCAGGATGCCTTTTTTTGGACATCAGTCCTGAACAGCTAAATGTTTACAGTGGCTATATTGATTAAACTTGAGTTGCTAAAAACATACCTGCAACTGCTTTCCATCTGGTTGTGAAGCAATGTAGTTGACTTGTTGGGATGGTGGGGGAGGGGGTGGCGGTGGTGGTAGTCCCTGAGATACACTGGTAGGAGCGGCTACCTGCATGAGGGGCACTCCTGTGTGGAGATGCAAGGGTAGCTGAGGATGAATGTTAAATGGATTGCGTTGGATGTTCATCAAAGGAGCATGAACACCCACTGGATAAGGGAAGATATTCATAGGCTGGTGTTGTGCATTCATTTGTTGCTGCATTACATTCATTTGTGGTTGCATCATATTTATAGGTAGCTGAGAACCATCAACTTGCTGGTTTGTTTGGTCTTTTAGGCTAGAATCTATCAAAAGAAAAAAAGCTTGTGAAAAAACTCATGTTACAAATCTCTTTACACAGAGAAACAAAGAACCACTGGTTACACGAAAATAAAACAGCAATTAATAGGCTCAATACACCAATACTAATCTCCAATTGTTTAATTTAATCCTGTCATTTCTAAATAATGTGGACAGATTTTCTAAATGAAAGAAAACATTCAACTGAAAATATTTTTAAGAATAAGTTTATGCAAAAACATATATCAACAATCAGTAGCTCAAGAAACTGACTAGTTAAAAAAATCACATAAAAGTTACTAAATTACAAGTAAGATTATTCCATTTTTATATCTTCAAGAGCCTTTTTCTTGCAGTGTTCTTAGCAAGAAAAAAAAAGGAAAGATAAATCTTTATTATTAAAACAATGGCTTTTTTTATTTGTATAAGAACAATGATCACAAAAATTAAAAGTGTACATATCTGAAATAAAACAAATTAGTTGTTGAATCCTGCACAGGAATAGCCCAAACTCTTCAATTGTAGCAAACAGTGCTGAAAATATTTAAGTCTTTGGCAATGTTTAAAGCAGAGGTCCAAAATACACTGATGTAGATAAATGTACATGTATATATATTTATATAATGCAAAATGACTTGTAAACAACTAGGGTTCAGCTTAACATTATAAAAACTACAAACAAGCATCATTTCAACTCAAACAAAAAACATTAAATTTATATTTTTTCAAATAAAACTATCAATAAACAAAAAAGAATACAATACCCTGTCCAGATGTTTCCTCCTCTTGTCTCATCCATCCAGACTGTGGACCTGAAGAATTTCTGCCTCGTCGCGAGTAGTAGTTTTGTACATCCGCTGGCAAAGTCTTTCTCACAGCCCAGCTAGATGCAGATGTCCACCCAGATCTATCTGCTGGTGTATCAAATGAGAACTCTTGTTCACTTTTCCGCTTATAGGACTGCTGTTCCACAAACTTGAAAGATTCACTCCCCGGACTGTTTGAATTCCCTGAGAGGGGCTTTCGATTTTGCCACCTATTTTCATTCTGATCTGTATAGGCAAAACTATTTCTGTAAGTGCCTCTGCCACGGTTGCCTCTGCCTCTACCACGGTTAGATACCCAACCAGAACCAAAGTTTTTATTCCAAGAATTTCCTGAATTTTCATTTCTTTTTTCTTCCCAATGAGACTCTTTCAACTTTTCTGGATTTCTGGTTCTTGGATCAGGCCCAGAGTTTATTTTTTCTGTTACCCAACTGGGACAGTCATTCCTATGTTTGTCAGCAGAATTTGGATCATCAGCATCTAGGTGGATGTCATTTTTTTCTTTTCTTGTATTTTCATTCTGTTTCTCTGGGTCATTCTTTCTGTACCGATCACTTCCTCGTGGACATCTCCAACCATCATTTGCCCATCTTCCCTTCCAGCGGGGAGCGTAACTCTCTCTGTCATTTCTACCAAATGATGAACTCTTACTTTTTGTTCTACATCTTGAGGGGGACCTAGAATGAGATCTGGACCTAGACCACTTTCTGGTTCTCTTTTCTCTCTCTCTCCTCTGCCCATCTCTATCACTTTCTCTTTCTCTGCTCTGGGACCTGGATTTTTCTCCTGGGGAGGAATCTTTCTCTTTTGGTTGAGATCTTTTGTTCTCTCTCAAAGTATCTCTTCTTGGGGACAGTGATTCAGATCTTCTGCTTTCCTTAGTACTATCCCTTTTTGGAGACTGAGACTGAGATTGCCTCCTTTCTCTTGCAATATCCTTTTTTGGGGACTGAGAACGGGATTTTTTCCGGCCTCTGGCAGACTCATTCTTAGGAGATGGCGACTGAGACTTCTTGCTTTCTTTCCTAGTTTCTCTTCTGGGAGATGGAGACTGGGGCCGCTTCTTTTCTTGTGGAGTGTCTTTGTTGGGAGACCAAGTTGTAGATGGAGAATGAAATCTAGATCTTCGAGTACGAGGCTTTTTGGCTGTGTCTATAGTATCTATTGGGCTTTCAGATGGTTGAGATATAGTTTCAACCTTTTCATCTGCAAGATCTGAAGATGACATATTATTTTCAGAACTGTGTATCACAGAATTTTCATTTATTTGTTTAAGATCAGTATTTACAGATGGTTCAACTTCAGATTCATTTTGGTCACCGCAAAATGAATCACATTCCATAGGTATCATTTCATTGTTGTCCTCATTAAAATGCTTCTGAATCTGATCAATGTGTGTTTTAGGCAACTCTGTAGATCTGGGATGTTCGATGAGTGATTCATTCTTTCCTTCTAAAGATTTTTCCAGTTTGGTGTTCAAAAGATTATTTTTTAATAAATTATTTTCAGAGTCTTGAATATTATTGAAATCTTCATTCCCAGATGTATCACATGTTGTAATTATTACTGCATCTTCAGTTTCAACATGCACAAGCAATTGAACCTCTGGGCTCGTAATAGATCTTCCGCCTAATGTTTGTATAATTTCATCCTCAGAAGATTCTAACTTGGGGCTCTCTATAAGTTCCTCTGTTTTTAGTGTAGAATCTTTATGTTCAGTAATTTCTACAATGGGACTCTCTGTCATTTTTTCTTCATTAACAACTGACTCTACATTCTCAGATAACTCACTTAGAGGACTAGATACAGGTTGATGTACTTTGCTTTCAGATGTTAAACATGTAGAAAAATCATTTGGAAGATGAACTGTACATACATCTGCCTTTACTTCTGATTCTGAAAATCCAGATATCTGGTCTTGCTTTTCCAATGGATCACTTCCTTTTTCAAAAACATTTTTAGAAATCTCATTTTCCACACACAAAACTTTAGCCTCTATACCTGTATTCTCAAGTTTTTGAACTTTGCCTTCCTCACCAACTAGCACAGGAAGATCTTGAGCACAAGACTCAGAAGATGAAGATTCTACTCTTTCCTCTGTATCATGATTTGCAGTCTGTTTCTCACTTTCTTCTATTTGCTCATTGCAACTTTTCAAACAGTTAGCAGACTGGTTTTCTATATGTGTCTGCACAGTACAAATATTACTACTGTCTACATCTGATTGGTGCTCTTTTTCTAACACAGGTGATGTGTCAGATTCTGCTGTTTCTTCATCTACTGAATCATTGGAAGATGATTTTTCAGGGGCAGGTACAGAGCTCCGAAGTTTCTTTTTCAATAAAGCTGGTTTTCTTCCTCTTCTTACAGACTTCCGTTTTGGAGCCTGTCTTGTTTGCTTTTCTGACTCGGCTGAAGAGGGAACACTTAAAGATGGATTACTGTTACCTGGGGCATCGCACCCAGAATTATTTGATATTGGGGATCTCTGAGACTGACTGACAGTTTCAGCTCTTGTGTTACGTGTAGACCTCCTTGTAGGAGTTGTCATTGCAGGTTTTCGTCTTGATCCTCTGGTATTTGATGTACCAGAAGTTTGCTTCTTTTCTTCCCCTTCTTGAGTATGTGTTAATGCATATCCCTTGCAAGAAGTACCTAATAATATATTTTTTTTAAAAAAAAAGTAAAAAATATGTTTTAAGAAACAGTAATTTGGCTTTAGCTAATTTTAGCATAAAATAGTCTGCAGCAGAGTGAAGCAAAATACTTATCACTAAAACTATTAATAAATGCACAGCTACCTACATCAGAGTAGTGTGAGGCATTCATCAACTTTCTCAATGACACTGAAATAAGTAAAAACTAGATTTGGTTCAAGTGGGCAATTTTATAGGGGGAAAAAGGAAAATAATATTTGGTCTTGCAACTGCTACCTGCTTAATGATTTTTTTTTGAGACAGGGTCTCACTCTGTCACCTAGGCTAGAGTGCAATGGTGTGATCACTGGAGTAATCGATCATGGCTCACTGCAGCCTCAACCTCCCAGGCTCAAGTGATCCTCCCACCTTAGCCTCCCGAATAGCTGGGACTACAGGCATGCAGTACCATGCCCAGGTAATTTTTGTATTCTTAATAGAACAGGGTTTCACCATGTTGCCCAAGCTGGTCTCAAAATCCTGAGTTTAAGTGATCTGCCTGCCTTGGCCTCCCAAAGTGCTGGGCATACAGGCATGAGCTATTGTACCTGGCCATGAATTGGTATTATCTAGGCAAAAGGTGAGAGAAAACTGTCAAGTTATCCATGAATTAATAAAGACTCAAACTATTTATTAATAATTAACAGATGTTACTTCTAAAGATCTATGGTTTGGACAGGAAAGCCCAAAACAGAAAGGAGACTTCTAATCAGTTCTTCAAAGCCTCGAAGTTGTAATTTCTAAAAACAGTAGCACAGAGTTTCTAGTTGGAATATTTTTTAATTTTAAAACTGACTGACAGATAAAACCTAATGTGTTCACTATGTACAACATGATGCTTTGAAGTATATTAACATTGTGGAATGACCAAATCTAGCTACTTAATAAATGCACTACACCTCGCATAGTTACAATTTAGTGAGAACAGTTATTACCCACTCTCTTGCAATTTTCAACAATACAATATAGTTGAACTTTTAACAACACAGGCACTAGGAGCAACAACCTCAGACACAGCCAAAAATTGGCATAGTTTTTACTCCCCCAAACTTAAATGTTCACCAGACTCCTTACTGATAACAGTGAATTAACATATTATTAATGTTATATATGTTACATATTGTATTCTTAAAATAAGCTAAAGAAAAGGTTATTACAAAAGACATTACAGTGCTGTTCTGTATTTACCAATACCATAAGCTTATATCATTCGTTTACAAGATGAATCGACAACAGCAGCTATGGATCTCAATCTAAAGTTCCTATCAAGGAATTAAACAACTTCTTGTAATGCTATGACTTTTCTGTGCTTCTTGGGAGCACTTCCTACATCACTAACGGCACTTCATGTGAGTCCCCAAGGTGTTACTCAAGGTTTACAGTATTGCACTAAACACTTTGAAAAATATGCAAGCACTGAAAGAGATCACATTTCACTGTGATATGCAATCTATTAGACAAATGCTTATGTGGAGATGACTACATTATACCACGTTTTGCGTTTTTGGTTTTTTTTGAGACAGGTTTTTTTTTTTTTTGATGTAGTCTCACTCTGTCACCCAGGCTGGAGTACAGTGGCACAATCTCAGCTCACTGCAACCTCAGCCTCCCAAGTAGCTGGTACTACAGGCGTGCACCACTACACCCGGTTAATTTTTTTGTGTTTTCAGTAGAGGCATGGTTTCACCATCTTGGCCAGGCTGGTCTTGAACTCCTGACCCTGTGATCTATCCACCTCAGCCTCCCAAAGTACTGGGATTACAGGTGTGAGCCACCACACCCAGCCAGGTTTTTTTTTTTTTTGAGACAGGCTCTTGTTATATTGCAAAGGCTAGAGTGCAGTGGTGCAATCATGGCTCACTGTAGCCTTGACCTCCCAGATATTCACAACACTTGAGTTCAGCAGAATAGCAACAGAAGGTGGCCACAAAATTATTACAGTGGTAAATATGTACTATAGTTAATGTTACAGTTATGATTTAATACTGTATCTTTATACTTGTTGACATTTCTCATGACTTCAAATGGTGGCACCATGTGGTTTGAGTGTGTATATGCTTTGATAAATTTTAACTTTTTATCATAGATTTGTATATAGTTTATGGTAGTAAATGATAAAATAGATTAGTACCGACATATGTATTATGCATTAATGACATACTTTTAATTTTTTCACTATGGGCTATGCAATTTGTCTGTGAGGTTTTTTTTCAGTGTTGCAAATCTCCAAAAAATTCAATATATTTATTTTTCAAAATTCACATATGAATGTCTCCACTCAGTTAAAACCTGTGTTGTTCAAGGGTCAACTGTATTATTATAGTCATCACATTATACAATAGATCTTTAGAACTTACTCTACCTAGCTGAAATTTTGTATCCTTTGACCAACAACCTCCACCCCACCACGACTAAACCACCCCCTAGTCTACAGTCTAGTTCTATGAGATCAACTTTTTTCAATTCCACACAGAAATGAGATCATGTGGTATTTGTCTTACTGTGCCTGCCTTATTCACTTAGCATAATGTCCTCCAGATTCATCCATGTTGTCACAAACAACAGGATTTCCTTTTTTTTTTGTGGCAGAAAAATATTCCATTGTGTATATATATATATATATATATACTCTAGTTGAAGCAATTTTTTTTTTTTTGAGACAGAGTGTCGCTCTGTCACCAGGAACCAGGCTGGAGTGTAATGGCGCGATCTCGGCTCACTGCAACCTCCGCCTCCTGGGTTCAAACAATTCTCCTGCCTCAGCCTCCTGAGTAGCTGGGACTACAGGCATGCGCCACCACGCCCAGCTAATTTCTGTATTTTTTAGTAGAGATGAGGTTTCACCATGTTGGCCAGGATGGTTTCAATCTCTTGACCTTGTGAACCATCCACCTGGGTCTCCCAAAGTGCTGGGACTACAGGCCTGAGCCACTGCGCCCAGCCAAAGCAATTTTAAAGTTAAGTCACTGTCTAAGTATTTATAGAAGTATTTACAAGTTACTATACCTTACTTCACAGCTTTTATAAGTAATCAAACACACATTTTTATGAAACCTGAAGAAACTAATAATAATTTTTATAATAGAAAATAATTTCACAAACTTTACCAAAATTTTCTAAAGATATGGTACTTGTTGGAAAAATAGTTCTTGGCAACACAGAAGAAATGAGAGGAAGGACTTCTGTTTCAACATTCCAGGGTATAAAACCAATTCTGAAAACATAATAAAGATATTTTTGTTTAAATGGTTTAAAAAATTAAACCAGCAATTTAAAAGTATTAATTATCTAAATCAGGTTAGCAATATTAAAATACAGTGCTTAAACATTTTTTGTCCAAATAACGAACAATGTAAATTCAAGGTTACTCCTTGTCTAAAAATAGCTACCAATTGGCTGCAACTCAGAAAAAAAAAACCTTTAAAAATATGTTTTTCTGATAAATTCATGGCAAAGAAAAGATGAAAGAAACAACACAGACAGTTCTCTTTAAAATAATTTATGTAGTATTTTGTCAATAATTTTTCTAGCTTTCATCATGTTCTTTACTCCTCTAAAAATAAATCAACTTTGAGGTATAATTCAACATAAAATGCACAGATTTTAAGCGTATATTTTCTAACTTTTGACCAAAGTGTGTGTACATATATGTCTGTGTTAACGCCACTCCAATCAAGAAATAAAATATTTCCGTCCCTCCAGAAAGTATACTTCTCCCTCCTTTCCAGGCAACCAAGAAACTGATTTATATATACCACTATGTTATATTCTAAAATTCCTTGACCTGGGGATGGCTCTTTAAATGTCTCAGTGTCCCTTAGAGACCTGTCAAGACCCCTCCCCCTCAAATTTTCTGCACTGAAACCCAAACCACTTCTCAGCATTTTTTTTTCTTATTCATTTAGATCTCCTAACAAAAGACTATTTGATTCAGTATAAGATGAGATTCTGGAGTAGAAGAGAAGCATGGAAAAAAAAAATGTAACATGTACATGTATGGAAATATGTAACTGTAAAGAAGGGTTTCATAGGACATACATCTGGACTTCTTCATTTGACTTTTATTACGTCCTGCCATCATTCCTAGAGGGTGAATGCCCTATACAGGACTATATAGTGACATATAAAATAAAGTCATAACATGTTACAGGAATTAATATAAAACTCAGGCAGTGACCCTAATCTTTACTTAGGAGCTTGATTTAAATATATATTACATATCTAGCCACCATCTTAGTAGCTTCAGAACTAAACTAAGAAAGAAAAAACTAGATTACAGAAAGTCAAGTGTCAAGAGTGGAGTAGGCACTTGATCAAATAGTTTAATAAATCTAGCATAGACATAGCTATACTTGTTAAACAGATAAATTAAGACTTCTTTACTTTCTAAGAGGTCCTTTATATAGCAATCTTTGTTGGGCATTTGAAACACCAGTTTAATTTGCACAAAACTTCCTTAGGAAAATAACAATTGAGTAAGGTACCCCTGTACTTAAGTACTAATGCTATCTTGTTCACATAAGCATGTAAACACTAGAGTAAATAATTTTTTTATTTTTACCTTCCAATACCAGGTAATGTATCAGGAAACCATGACAATTCCAGATCCTGTCTCTTCTGCCTAATCAATGCACTGATTTCACTGACTTCTAGAAATTCTGTACTAAAAGACAAATTTTAGACATTCATCAGAATCTCACAATTTTAGGTTGAAAGAAACAATTTGATCATACAAAAAATAGCAGCTGTTTTTGTATGTAGCATTATGAATCACACTTACAAGAATGAGAACTTTTTTCTTTTTAAACATTTTCAAAATAAACTCAGTCCTAAGATAAGTAAAACTGTTATACTGCAAATCAGAATTGTATTTGATTATTAAAAATAACCCTTAAATTTCTATCCTAAGTGACAGATTTTTTTTTTAATAAAGTCAAGTCAGACTAATATCCTCATTATTGATAGAAAAAAATTCTAGATGCAATAGTTTCCCAGTTGAAACTAAGCCTAAAACAAAAGAAGAAAATAAAGGAGGGTATGATTACTGCAACCAAAAATGGGTATAGTACAGCTTTTCAAAAGCCTACTTAGATATAATTATTTTTTTGTTACCTTGCCAAGCTCTAAAATTAAATCACACAATCTTATTCTGTGCGGCTGGCTCAACTAACTGTACATGATTTTAAAGCCTCAATTTAATCTTCAAATTCCATAAATATCTACTTATATCTACATGCCAGTCACTAGGATTCAGCATGAGTGGATCAGCTCTAAAAGCGTTCTGCTTGAGGTACCGTTCCCACAATTTAATAAACAACCTGCTTCTTTAGCATATAGAAAGCTTATATACAATTACTTATTAATGAAAACAAAGCCCACTGGCATAGACAATCTTTGCACAATAGAGAAACTCCCAAAATTAACAGGTTTTCTCTTGCATAGAGCTAGTTTACTTTCCAAAAAAAAAAAAAAAAACTGAAGCAAAAAAAAAAAAAAAAAAAACAACCAAGGTGGGTTTTTCAGTTTTTTATTGGGCCTAGAGTTTAAATTTCTAGCAAAAGTTAATTATAATTATTAAACATCAAGTACAAGCATCATAAATTAAAAGTAGAAAATACTAACCAATAAGCTCTATAGGTAAAGGAAGATTCCCCAGGGTGACTAATAGAAGAAAACATATTGGAGAAAAAATTTCTGCAGCACTGATTTGTACTCCAATTTGATCTCTGAGGCTGGAAAAGTAAAAAGTAGTTAGTGAAACAACAAATAAAAATATCTCTAATAGGTAAATAATAGTTATGCTTAAATATTTTGATACGCCTGAAGCACTGGTTATTTATGGATTAAATAGCCCTAAAGTGTTATTATCCAAGAAAAAGATTTTTCTTGGTTTCAACAAACCTTATTTATCTTTATTGCTGCATTTTTCTTTCCTCCTGTTTCACTGTATAAAGAGTTGCCTGTACAAAGACATAAAAGGACTTGGTTACCTTGTATTAATTTTTATTAAAAAGGCTGTAAACCAGCATTCATACTAGCACCCTGGCAAGGGCTGAAATATGTAGAATAGCTGCATTTCAAATAATACACAATTTTTTACACAATTTTCCCAAATGCTGATTTCATCTTATCTTGTTAAGCTACCAATACAAGTAAACTACAAAAGGCCACAATAGAGAAAACTGGGTAAAGTATGCAAAACCTGCTTTCTTTAGATGTGCATTAAAATTCTACTCAACATTTCTGCTACCTTATGCAAACTTAAAACTATCTTATAACATAAGGTATACAGAAGTCAAACTATTTAACATCAATAATCCACTTAACATTCCCAGCTATCATCTAGAAAACAGGTAGCTATCTCAAGTAGAGGCTGACTAGGGGACCTGGGGCCTTCAGCTCTTGTTAACCACAAATTACCATTTAGCCACTGGCACCCACTTCAAGTAAGTTCTCACCTTCAAATTTTATACTTAGAGGAAAAAGTAGAAGTGTTGACTGAAACAGCTTTCTGTTACAACAGTGTTGGTGGCTGCATTGTTTATGACTTGTCTACAGTGCATATGACAAATTTTCCACCTTGCTTGCCTCACAAAGGGCCTACTGACATTGTTGGAAATAAATCACACTAAGTAGGGGCTTGTTTCCTGCACTGGGAGATCATATGTATTTTGGTTTACTTTTGTTAGTCCAGTTGGTAATAGCCTGCTTTCTACTTAATAGCATACTAATTTTCTTTTAAGTTATTACACAACATTTGTTTGGTTTTACACAAGTCCCTGTCAGAACTACTGTTAACAAATTTCAATGTCGGTGGCAGGGGAACAGGCTGAGTTCCAGCACTTAATGCCTTACCCCTTTGATCTATATCTAAAAGATGGTAACACTGATTTTTAAAACTGCTTAAGAAGCAAGAAGTAAAAATATATGGTAGTTATACAGATACACTTTTAGAAAGAACCATGTTCCTTCAGCTAGACACAGAATTGCTGTGCTATACCTACATAGTGTCTTTTATGCCCTAAGGATGCTGAGATGTTTTGTTTCAGGTTTCATTCACTCAACATTTAGTAAGTATGTAGTGTTCACATAACATTCTTTCACTCGGAAGCCTATATCAGAAAGCCATCATTAGATAAAATGCTCTTTACTGAAAGAACTGTTAGTTTTCTCTGGGCAAAGCTACATTTGAAAAGCCAGTCCAAAAGCTATTTCACATATTTCTGGGTAATTCTCAGATAATTACTGAGCAGCTTCAATGACAGTCTCTAAAGTATTCAGTACTGGTTAATTTGTCTAAATTGTGGTTTCCTGAGGATCGTTTCACAAATCCACCCTACCCGTCTGTCTTTGGAGAGCAGTGTAATTCCTTTTCACTTAATTTTTATCAAATTAATGCATGTACATACTTTAAGAAATCAAACAGTAGTACTTCCAATCTTCTAAAGAAAAATTACAGAAATACCCACTCTTGATTTCTGTTTCCCCAAAGCACTCATTAAATCCTTTGGCTATTTCTTCTAATATTTATTTCTTTATTTCTAAATAACATCCTTTTACTACTCTAATTTTTTGGTTTCAGATATTTTCTTTTGTTTCTTTTTTTGAGATGAAGTTTCACTTTGTCGGCCAGATTGGAGTGCAGTGGCACAATCTCGGCTCACTGCAATCTCTGCCTCCGAGGTTCAAGCAATTCTCTTGTCTCAGCCTCCTAAGTAGCTGGAACTACAGGCACACACCACTACGCCTGGCTAATTTTTGTATTTTTAGTAGAGATAGGGTTGGTCAGGCTGGTCTTAAACTCCTGACCTTAGGTGATCCACCCATCTTGGCCTCCCAAAGTGCTGGGATTACAGGCTGAGTCACCACACCTGGCCAGTTTCGGATATTTTCTGGTGATTTTTTTTCCACTATGGAAGATAAAGATTTTTCTTTTTATGCCACCCTGCCTTGTCGTCTATCTTTACTCTGCCTATATTATCCTTTTTGATATACAAATATATCAACACGATGTAGGAGTGTTACATTATAATCATTTAAGCATTAATCACAGCAGAACCATATAATGAATGACTACCTTTTTAATAGATTCTTGCTTTTCCTAGGGTTAACAATGGCTTTGTTTTCTCTTTTTTCTTCCTGTATTATCCACCATTAATTTAGCTAACTACAACAAAAGTTATACTTAGATTTACAACAAAAAAGTTATACTTAGACTTACAATCTAAGTTTAAGACACTCAAACACAACAACTCATTCATAAAGCTTGTTCCCCACTCTCCTAGCAAAACTCTTTGTCCTGCTCCAATATGAACTGGTAACTCTCAAAGCTGCTGTTTAATACTCATTCTGGGATTGTTCTCTGTCATTATCCTGATAATCCTCCTTTTCCTTTTTATTTTTTCCTGAGTTGGAACTCATTTTCTGAATCTCACATTGTTCTTCCATTTACTATCTCATTTAGTGAAGTATACATATCCTCCAGCAGAAGGGGGAAAGAATGGGAATTGATTTTTAAATTCTTATGTATTAGAGAACATCTTTATTCTTATTCTGAGTTAATATACGATGGATAGTTTGATAGGTTTTACAATTTTCTAGGTTAGTAATTATCTTTCCTAGAGTTTTCAAGGCATTGCTCTACTGCTCCAACTATTATTGACGACACTGTAACTGTATTCCTCTATGTGGTCTATTTTTTTTCTCTCGCTTGTCATCCTCAGACTTCTAGAACTTTATGAAGTACTTGGTATAATTATTTCCTCATTTACTAGGTATCATCTCCTTCACTTTCGGTCCTACTTTGAGACTTCTCAGGTTATCTTCTACTCCTGTTCACACACACAGACACACACACACACACACACACACTATATATATATATGTAATATATGTAATTATACGTATATATGTATGCATGCACACACGTATGTATGCATGCATATACATGTATATACATGCACATACACATATACACATATACATGTATATGCATGCAGATACATGTATGTATGCATGCACATACATATACATATATACATGCATATACATGTGTGTGTATACATGCATATACATATATGTATATATATGTATATGTAATAATATGTATTTTTTTTCTTTGAGATGGAGTCTCGCTCTGTCACCCAGGCTGGAGTGAAGTGGCGCAATCTCAGCTCACTGCAACCTCTTCCTCCTGGTTCAAGCGATTCTCCTGCCACAGCTTCCTGAGTAGTTGGGATTAGAGGTGTGCACCACCATGTGCAGCTCCTGTTTATATTTTTGCTGTAATATTTTTAATTTCTAAACGCTTTCTTTTTTAAAATATTATTTTTTTGTATATCATTGACAAAATATCCCTTCATTCAGGCTTTGAGGATATTAAGTTTTTTAAAGTTATTCCCTATTTTCCAGCATTGGGTCTGTCCCATCAGGTTCCTTATTATCTCTGTTTTGATCTCTATTATGTTGATTTCCCTCAAATATCTGGAGATCCTTGATTGTTAGTAGGATACTAAAATACTGATTGAAAATCAGTGTAGATGGTTGGACAGAGCCTTTCAGCTAATGTGTTTCACTGTTGGGTGATCAAGCAGACATCTGGTTATTTCATTGGGAGACTCTCAAATGGCATTATCTCTAAGTCTTTTCTTTTGGGCAAGTCAGTATTCCAAAAGATGTCCCTTTTGGAATCTTCTACTTTGGAGAATTATAATAAGCAAGACTGCTAGTGCTTTGAAAAATGATCTTGGGTAGAGGACTAGAAGCCTCATCATTTGACTAAATTTTCCTCTCTGTTGTTTCCTGTACAATCATTTATGCTAAAATTTAAATCTCGTTCAAATACTCACTCTACAGAGTAAATCTCCAGTCTTTCATTGGGTATACCCCTTCCTCTACCCTGTTCAGCCAGGAATCTACAGGATCTAAAAATTTTTAACCAATTCTGTTTTCTGAAACCACTCCATATCTCTGCCTTCACAGATACTGGACATCTCCAAACTCAACTTCCTAAGGTTTGATGGTATGTGAACTGTCTTGAGATTCTTAACTCCACTCTCCCCATGAAATGTTTATGTATCAGCTTTCTGCTAAGATAACTTACCATTCCTCTAATACTATTTTACTTTCTATTTTGTGGACACATCTTATGTGCTGTCCCCCTCTCTACAGCTTTCTTGTCTTCGTGGCTTAAACTTTGTGGCTTAAAACTTTTTGGCTGGGCATGGTGGCTCACACCTGTAATCCCAGCACTTTGGGAGGCCAAGGTGGGTGGATCACCTGAGGTCAGGAGTTCGAGACCAGCCTGACCAACATGGTGAAACCCCGTCTCTACTAAAAACACAAAAATTAGCTGGGTGTGGTAGCAGGTGCCTGTAATCCCAGCTACTCAGGAGGCTGAGGCAGAAGAACCACTTGAATCTGGGGGCGGAGGTTGCAGCGAGCTGAGATTGTGCCACTGCACTCCAGCCTGGGCAACAAGAGTGAGACTCCATCTCAAAAATCCCACACTTTTCTTTTCATTCCTTTATTGCCATTTTAGTAGAGATTTGGGATAGGGGGAATCAAATCATTAAACAAGTGCTCAGTCGGCTATGCTTAACTAGAAGCTTGTCTTATTTATTTTAATTCAGCATATCCTCAAACATGTTTCATGAAACACTAATCCCAAAGAATGTTTCATGAAAACATCCTTTTGTATAATACAAACCTGTATAATAAAGCCTCTGAGTTTAGAACCTACTACTTGGCAGGCATACAATTAAAGGCTCTTTAATTGATTCAAAAGTTTAATAAAGCCATAATTAGATGGATCTAGTATGAACTTAAAGAAGTACTACATTAAGAAATGCCTGAAAGGGAGATCCTTTCTGTAAACTCTATCAATTATAAACTACTATCCCAAACCAAAGATTAATGTTCATTCCAAGAAACAAAGTGAATATAAAGGAGATTAAAAACAAAAATGTGTAATTCAGTTATCTATTAGGAAAGAAGAAAGAAAGTGATATATCTTCAAGAAATTTCCAATAGGTTTGCTGTCTAACCTTTCACAATACCTCTAGTGTGGTAACATCATCTTCATTATATGAGAAAACTAAACAGTTTATATAATTTTACTAAAGTTTCAGGTGTTTCAATGGTAAAAAACTGTACAAAACTCAAGGGGCCTGACCTTCAGTGAAACCATCTATTAGACCTGCTGAAGTTTTAACTAGTATTATACTATATTTATAGGTTATACTAATAATTTCGAATCAAGATATAAGAAATCACAATTTCATAAGCTCTATTCATTACTTTGATTACTGTATTAACAAATGACTTCAGACAGAAAGTCACACACCTATGTTTAAAGAACAGTCCCATCCTGCTTCACAAAACTTTAAGAAATTAAAAGTCTGGCTGGTGCGGTGGCTCACGCCTATAATCCTAGCACTTTGGGAGGCTGAGGTGGGCCGATGATCTGAGGTCAGGAGTTTCAGATCAGTCTGATCAACATGGTGAAACCCCGTCTCTACTAAAAATACAAAAGTAGCCAGGTGTGGTGGTGCATGCCTGTAATCCCAGCTACTTGGGAGGTCGAGACAAGAGAATTGCTTAAACCTGGGAGCCGGAGGTGACAGTGCGCCGAGACCATGCCATTGCACTCCAGCCTGAGCAATAAGACCAAAACTCCATATCACAGAATAAAAAAAAAAAGAAAAGAAAAATAAGCTTACTTAAGCAGAGTTGCTTCTAAAATCTAACCAATCACTCCTAGATAAAGAGACAGACAACAGTTTCTCAAGTAGTTCTTTTATAAAATTAATTTTTATTTTTGAGATGGAGTCTCATTCTGTTGCCCAGGCTGGAGTGCAATGGCACAATCTCAGCTCACTGCAACATCCTGGGTTCAAGCAATTCTCCTGCCTCAGTCTCCTGAGTAGCTGGAATTACAGGTGTGCGCCACCATGCCCAGCTAATTTTGGTACATAAAAAGAAATTTAAATTATCCTTAGGATATATCATGGTTTCTGTTCAGTGTAACTGGGTAAATAAGATGTATTCAATTTGCACAATCTCCCAGTAACTCAACCTTCACCTTAACTTTTTCTCTTGGTTCCTTGCTTAGTCATCAAATGCCAACATTTAAGGGTACAAGCTGGCTTTTCTGTTGCATGACAGGTTCATTACTGCCCCTAAACTTTGCAATAATTTCAAGTTACACTTATGGATTCTCTTAGAGTCTTCCAACTAATCAGCTTGTAAATACTGTCTAGAAAACCTCTTAAGAAATGTGAAAATTAAAAGAAAAATTAAAAACAAATGTCCAAATTAAAGGTTAAAACTCTTAAAGGTTCCAATTTACAGCTACGATTTATGACCTTTAGCCTGACCTTTAGCCTGAAGAAAAAAAAAGAGATTGATATCTATATCACATTTCTGAAAGGTCAGGCCAAAAAAAAAAAAAAAAAAAAAATCACAGTTAACTGGTAAGTCGGGGGCAGCTATTCTGTTAACAAAATGACAGAGCACTGATTTTACATTAAAAATTATTTTTGAAAGTACATCCAAACGAGATCCATCAGAATGGCAATAATTTAAGTTATAGAGGTTGCAGACAACCATAAAGTGAGAGGCTTAATTAAGGTCAGTAACACTAACAATATCATGCTTTAGCATTATTTTGTGGTAAAAAGTGGCACTGGATATAAAGTCAGAAGGCTGGATCAAATTCTGGTGGCTGCAATTATTACCAATGTGATCTTGGACAAGATATTTAGCCTTTTAAAAAAGACTTTACAAAATGTTAATACATAATCTCAGAGGACAGCTTATTAACCTCCTCTTTTGACATCTTTAGAAACTTTCTAAGAGATTACTTGGCTTCCCATCGTTTTGGAATACTTTAACCAGATCAGTTTTTCTAAAACAGTTTCACCACATTGTATCCCAATGAAAAAAACTTTTAACTGTGTCTACTTGCATAGCAATCTTCCTTTTCAGTCTTATTTCCTTTTATTTATTTATTTTTTTTGAGAAAGGGTCTCTCACTCTGGCGCCCACACCGGAGTGCAGTGGCATGTTCATGACTTACTTGCAGCCTCAACTTCCCCAGGTTCAGGTGATTCTCCCACCTCAGCCTCCCAACTAGCTGGGACTACAGGTGTGCATCACCACATTTGGCTAATTATTTTATTTTTTGTAGAGGTGGGTTTCACCAGATTACCTCAGTCTTATATCTGATCATCATAGTCTTTAAACATTTTGCCTGAACTCAAGAGTGAGAAAAGAAATAACTGGAAGAAACCATCAATTAAACTGAGGAGCCAAGCATAAATAAACACGTCAACACAAACTGTTCACCACTAAAATAACATGAAGACAAATAGATCATATTTGTACATGATATGTAAGCGTCTAATTTCTTCAGAACATCTCTATAGGTTGTAGACACCTTACTTACTGAAAAACGAATTTGCCCATCATTGTTAGTGAGGTAAAATTGACAAAAATTGTATATATTTAAGGCATACAACTTGATGTTCTGATATATGTACACACTGTGAAAATAATCACCACAAACTAACATATCCATCACCTCACTGTTACTCTTCTCCCTTTTTCTTGTAGTGAGAATACAAGATCTATTGGCTTGGCAAATTTCAAGTATACAATACACTCTTAATTATATCCACACTGGTATACATCTATATATTAGGTATCCAGAATTTATTCATCTTGCATAACTGAACCTCTGAATCCCTTGGCAAACATCTCCCTATTTCCCCCACTCCCAAAAACTACCACCATTCCACTTCTAAAAGAGAATTCTTCACTATACCCTGCCAGACATTCTCCCACCAGCCTTCCCCATCTCAGTAACTGGCAACTTCTATTTTACCAGTTCCTTAGGTCGAGATCTTGTAGTCAACTCTGACTTCCTTCTTCCTTGTACCCTATATCCAATCCATTAAAATTCTGTTAGCTTCATCTTTCAAGTACAATGTAGCTGACCCTTAAACAACATGTGTTTGAACTGCAAGGGTCTGCTTATTCATGGATGTTTTTCAATAAAAGTTATACTGTGTGTGCTTGCCACTCCTGACTCTCCTTCCGTCTTCTCTGCATTGCCATCCAAGACAGCAAGACCAACCCCTTCTCTTCCTGTGCCCTGTCAATGTGAAGATGACAAGGATAAAGACCTTATAATGATCCACTTCTGCTCAATGAACAGTAAATGTATTTCCTCATCCTTAATTTCTTTTCTTTTTTCTTTTTTTTTTTTTTTAGGAAAGAAAGAAGAAAAAGAAAAAAAAAGGAGAGAAGGAGAGGAATATTGCTTTATTCTAAAAATGGGTATTAATAATGACCAATCAATATTTTGTGTATTTAAAGTGGAGAGCTCTATAAATATTTATTAAGTTTACTTGTTCCGGATCTGAGTTCAAGTCCTGGATATCCTTATTAATTTTCTGTCTCGTTGAGTCTAAATCTCTTTATGGGTCTTATGTACCTGGGTGTTAGGATTGTTAGCTCTTATTGTTGCATTGATCCTTTTACCACTATATCTTTGTTACTTTGAAATCTATTTTATCAGATGCGAGAATTGCAACTCCTGCTTTTTGTTTATTTATTTATTTTTGCTCTCCATTTGGTTGGTAAATCTTTCTCCATCCCTTTGTTTTGAGTCTTTGTGTATCTTTGGATATGAAATGGGTCTGGATGTAGCATATCGTTAGGTTTAGGCTGTATCTTTTGATTGGGAGATTTAGTCGACTTAAATTTAGGGTTACTGCCATTTGATGTTAACTGGCTATTTTATCCATTCGTTGATGTAAATTCTTCTTTATGTTGATGCTCTTTACTTTTTGGTATATTTTTAGAAAGGCTAATACTGGTTGTTCCTTTCTATGTGTAATGCTTCTTTCAGAAGCTTTTGTAAAGCAGGCCTGGTGGTAATAAAATCTCTGAGTACTTGCTTGTTCATAAAAGATTTTATTTTTCCTTCAATTGTGAAGCTCAGTTTGGCAGGATATGAAATTCCGGGCTGAAAGTTCTGTTCTTTAAGGATGTTGAATATCGGCCCCCACTCTCTTCTGGCTTGTAGGGTTTCTGCTGAGAGAGCTGCTGTAAGTCTAATAGGCTTCCCTTTGTGGGTAACCTGACCTTTCTCTCTGGCTGCCCTTAGTATTTTCCCCTTTGTTTCAACCCTGGTGAATCTAATGATTATGTGCCTTGGGGTTGCTTTTCTTGAGAAATATCTTTGTGGTGTTCTCTGTATTACCTGGGGTTGAATATTGTCCTGCTTTGCTAGATTGGGAAAGTTTTCCTGGATAATATCCTGAAGAGTGTTTTCCAGCTTGGATTCATTCTCTCTGTTACATTCAGGTACACCTATCAAACGTAAATTAGGTCTTTTCAAATAGTCCCGTATTTCTTGGAGACTTTGCTCATTCCTTTTTATCCTTTTTTCTCTATTCTTGTCTTCTCGTTTTATTTCATTAAGTAGGTCTTCGACCTCTGATATCCTTTCTTCTGCTTGATCAATTCGGCTATTCAAACTTGTGCATATTTCGCTAAGTTCTCGTGTTGTGTTTTTCAACTCCATTAGTTCATTTATATTCCTCTCTATATTGTCTATTCTTGTTAGCATTTGGTCAAACCTTTTTTCAAAGTTCTTAGTTTCTTTACATTGGATTAGAAAAAGTTCTTTTAACTCCCAGAAGTTTCTTATCATACACCTTCTGAAGCCTACTTCTGTTAATGGAACACAGTCCTTCTCATTCAGGGCTTGTTCCGTTGCTGATGAGGAACTGTAATCCCCTGTAGATGGAGAGGGGTTCTGATTTTGGGTATTCTCGGCCTTTTTAGGCTGGTTTCTTCCCTTTATTATAAATTTATCCATCTGTCGTCTTTACAATTACTGCCTTTCTAATTAGGTTTCTGAGTAGATGTCCAGTTTATTGACTCCCAGTGCCGGAATCTGAGCAACCCACTGCGCCGGCCAAAACAGCAGCGATAAGACTGATGGTGCTCTTCTGCCTGGGAATCTCTGGTCTGGTCTCCTTCTTGAGTCCGTAATAAGCGGCTCTGCCTTTCCAGAGCTCCAAACATCGGTCAGAATGGAACCAGTCCCGCTTACTCTGCACGAAGAGCTGCCGCGCCGAGGCACTGGCAAAACTGCTGCACTGGCCACAAACCCGTAGGGCTCCTCCACTGGGAATCTTCTGGTCCATGAGCGATGAAAATTCGTCTGAAAGTGTGGCATCCTCTCGTTCTCTGAGCTTTCACTGGGAGCTACAATCCCGAGCTGCTAGCGATCAGCCATCTTGGATCAGCTGCCTTTAATTGCTTAATAAGATTCTTTCTCTAGCTTAATTTATTGTAAAAATACTGTATATAATACATATAACATATAAAATGTGTTTATCAACTGTTTATATTATCTGTAAGGTTTCCAGTCAATAGTAGCTATTAGTAGTCAAGTTCTCAGGGAGTCAAAAGTTATACATTGATTTTTGACGGGGCAGGGGTCAGCATCCCTAACTCCTATGTTATTCAAGGCTCAACTGTACATACAGAATTAAACCAATTCTCATCTCCACCAATATCTCCTTGGCTCAAGCCACCACAATTTGTGGTGTAGAAAAACACCACCTAAAAGAAAAAGAACAAAAAAGAAAAAACCCACCTAACTAGGCAATTTCCACTCCTACTGTTATTCTCCTATAATTTTCTTCCCTTCACAGCCAGAGTAATCCTTTTAAAATGTACCAGATCATATTACTCCTGAAAACACTTTCCTAGCTCAAATTGGCCCTAAATGATCTCACCTTGTGTCTTACTCTTCCTCCTCCATCTAACTCAGTCATTCTAGCCACACTAACCTCCTTGCTATTTCTTGGGACATATTCCAAGAGTATTCCTGTCTCAGGCTTTTACATTTGCTATTCCCTTGCCTGGAACAACTTTCCCTGAGATACCTTCATGGCTTAACTTCTTACTTCTTGAAGGTCACTGCTCAAATATATCTTTATTCGAGAGGGTTTCCCTAACACTTTAAATAAACTGTCACCTCCATAATGTCATTACCCTTTAACCTTTTACTCAGCTTGATTCTTACTTGAAGCATTTATTACCATCTGTTTTACATATATGTATATTTTTGTTTGTCTACAAGAAGATCCTATTGGCAGGGACTTTGTTGTTTTTGTTCACTACTGTACCCCTAAGAGTCACACAGTAAATAAAGTATTTGTTGAATGTATGAGTGATCTCAATTCCCTTTTGCCTCTCTGAGTACGAACATCCAGTATTGAGTGTGTATCGAGTGTGAATCTGGAATTTAAACCTGAGTAATTTTCATCAAACATAATACCTAAATATAAGCTACTTCATCTAGTAAATAATCTATTTCAATACAGGAAGAAAAACTGACCACATTAGACTTAACAAATTTCCCTAGTAAAAAGTAACATATAGCAAAACTATTAACACCTAAATGGATAATCAGTAAGTACAGTAGTCTCCTCTTATTCACGGTTTCTCTTTCTGTAGTTTCAGTTACCTGTAGTCCACTGCAGTCGAAAAATATTAAATGGAAAATTCCAGAAATAAACAATTCCTAAGTTTTAAATTACATACCATTCTGAATAACATGATGAAATCCTGTGTCACTCCACCTTCATCACATGAAGGGTGAGTAAAGTACAGTAAGATATTTTGAAAGAAAGCCCATATTCATATAACTTTTATTACAGTATATTGTTACAATTGTTCTATCTTATTATTCATTATTGTTCATCTTTTCTGTGCCTAATTTATAAATTAAACTTTATCATGGGTACGTACATATAGGAAAAAACATAATATACATAGTGCTTAGTACTATCTGCAGTTTCAGGTACCTATTTAGAACATAGCCCCTATACCCAGTTTCCTTCAAATCAGTCCAGCTTGGTCAGTGAAGATATCTGCTCATAATTACCTGGCTATCAGCACTCTTGTATTACCCACTCAAAGTATAATAAGTATTTCTGTCTATCCTAAATGAAACATATACTTCAGGCATCTTAAGTAGATACAGCAATGAGTTACAGGCCTTAGACAAGGTTAACCTTCTGGCAGAAATAGGTTTTTTTTTCTAATTATAATTTTAAAATACCTATCCAATCTAATAGTCCACATTCGAAACAGTAAAATAAAATCCCAAATCAGAATTAATCATAGATGCTTATAAATGACTATACTGAAGAACTATGGGATTAAAGATTTTCCTATATTTCACCCTCTAAAAATGAGCCCAGGCAAGAGATATGCACTTAAGAAATATTACAGAGGTAAGACTACCATAATTTAATGGGCCAAATTATCTATAGAAAATCTGTAACATCATTTAATCTTCCTCAGCAGTAAATTTTATATTGGATCTTAGAATTGGCAAACAAATGCTATCCATAAAAAAAAGAATGCTAATTTACAGCAATGATAGAAAAGCAAAGACTATTTTCATATCTAAAACCGACAAGAGAAAAATGTCTTTTTTCTTTTTCCTACAAAGAAGTCTCCAAGTAGAGAAAAATGCCTTTTTAACCACAAAAGCTTTGCTGCAATTTCACTTTAATAGTAAAATTTCAAAGGTAGAACATTTATTAATCTGTAAATCTAACCCGAGGGATCATGTTAATTCTAATTAAAAAACAACAACAACAATCAACAAAACTTGGTATCCATAATGCATAAAAAATGAAGTTATTCACTTTTTAAAACAATAAATCAATTATTTAAAAGTTCACTAATTCACTAATTATAGCTATAAGTGGAAATTCACTGTGACCTTGTCTGGAAAATTAATACCCACCTTCTTGCTTACAAACAGATCATAGTAAGATGTTTTCTGGGACAGAATAAATAGCCTGAACCCCCAGGAGGAGTCACAAAGCACTACAGATGTTGTCATTTTTATTAAGGCTCTGCTGCAAAGCCTTCCTGTATATTAGAAAACCATGTACCAGACAAAAACAGAAGACAGAAATATTTAACTGCTCATGTAGATAAATATGTTAAAGGTATTTTATTTCTAAAGTTTCAAATTAGAAGTAATAGAGGGCAAAGTACAATTTCCTCTGGGAACTGTGAATTAGTTTCTTGCTGCCACAGACTTCCTTTGCTACTGCTTACAGTTGCTGACCCACAAGGTATTTAATCTCACCTCCCCTAAGGACTTCTACATTAATCAGTGGAATAAGACCACAATGTAAGCTGGTAAACATCAAGAAATTGTGAAACACTCTTTTCTACACATACACACACCCACCTCTTTCCTTTCAAGAGGAGCAAGAAGGAAAAAACGGGCAGAAAACAGTAAAAATGGCTCCATGAAAACAAAATTTAGGACTGAACACAACGTGCAGAGCTCTGAGGACTATTTTCTAGACCAAAATGTTACTAATGAGAAGTCTGGCCACAATCGTTAAATTAACAAACAAACAAAAAAGGGTAAAAAACAAGCAAAAAGTTACTTACTATGTATCAACTTCAAATCACAAACGTTTGCACTTAATAGATCTTCTCTGATGATGGCTTTTCTTCTGTAAACATCAATAAAGACATGAAAGAATTAAGGAAAAAAACGTCATTTTGCTCACTTATTTTCAACTCATTCTCCATCAAAATGAAATCTATTATGCAGTGATTGTAGTAACTATGCTGAAAGTCCAGTAAATGGTTTAAGGATATTCTCACAGACTCCTATGAGATATCAGAGTGACAAGTTAGAGTTTAATATCTAATGAGTTGCATTATCTCAGTCTTTTTTTTGGGGTGGGGGTGGTGGAGGGTTTTTTTTTTTTTTTTTTTTTTAAATAGGATTTTGCTGACACCCAGGCTGGACTGGTGTGGTGCTATCAAGGCTCACTGCTGCCTTGACCTCCTGGGCTGAAGGGATCCTTCCAGCTCAGTCTCATGAGTAGTTGGGACTACAGGCATGCACCACCACGTCAACTAATTTTTTTTCTATTTTTGCAGAGAGAGCGTTTCCCTTTGTTGCTGAGGCTGTTCTTGAACTCCTGGACTCAAGTGATCCTCCTGCCTTGGCCTCCCTAAGTGCTGGGATTATAGGTGTAAGCTACCATGCCTTGGCTAATCCATTTTTTATTTTAATTTTTTAACTAGACATTAAGTCTCACTATGTTGCCCGGGCTAATCTTGAACTCCTGGTCTCAAGCGATACTCTTGCTTCAGCCTAGCAAGATGCTGGGATTACAGGCATGAGCCACCATGTCTGGCCTCATCTCAGTGTTTAAACAATAATCTTAATGGCTGTATTACTGACTGGCCTCTGGGCCATGCAGAGTAGAAGTAAGCAGATATTACCTTTTTTAAAAGAACCATTAGAAAATTCTAGCAAGGAAAGCCTTTTAGTTCCACTTAAAATGGAGGTTCACTATAAAGAAACAAAATACCACTGTAATGCCTTCTTTGAAACTGGTAAAAAGTATCAGAAAGAGAGAAGTGCCAGGGTTTCATCGCTTTGGAAGGGAGAGGCAAAACTGAATGGAGTTTGTCTGCACGTTGAAAGATCAAGCATATCCAGTAAAAAGGAGACTGAAAGACAGGACTACTAAAAACAACCAAGACTCCAAAAAAATAGTATAATGTAAATATCCAACAGGTGACAGAGATTTTCCACTTTGGGAAAAATAGTTAAGTTACTCCTTGGTGGGCAAAGGCAAATATTAATTTCACAGCTGTTATTTCCTTATGAAAAATCTCTGAGAAAAACCAGTTAAATATGGGGACTACTTCTACTATGTTAAACTCAAAAAAGAGCTGTGAGTCTTACAGGTCATTTTCTGCAATGACCACTACACTCTCGGCCAGACCCAAGAAAATTGGGTAATTTTGAGCGAGAGACAGAGAAAAAAAAGCACATCTATGATACTTTCACAGCCAGTGATATAAGTTGTATCAAGAATGAAAGTATTTCTACCAAAAGGTTTTTCTTCACTATGCGTGGGAAAAGTGTACTACTATCTACTATGTAAATACAAATCCAAGAACCAAAAGTGATAACTATTTTTCAGAAACAATTATAAAATTTGGTCTAATGCAGTTAGTAACTTTGGGGCTCATGAGTAAGCTCTTGGAGTAGGTATTCCATGAATACCTTGAAATCATATACAAAGATTTATGTCTATAAACATGTACATTTTTCTAGCAGAAGGGATCTGAATTATTCTTCCTCTTCTCAAAGAATGCCATAACTACCCAAAAGTTAACATCTAAGGAGCTACAGTGTTATAAAATAGTGATAGTTTCAATAAACCTCAGTGACTATTGCCAACTGTTTTAGGAACTAAATAAACTTACTTTTTTAAGACAGTAGTATTCTTATGAAAAGTACTAACGGATCATAAATTGAATGATGAATCTGACAACATATTGACTTAAAAATACAACTTTTGGACAGCTCTAAATACATTTCAGATCAAAATGAGCTTAAGTTTCAAATGTATTAGAACAAGTTATTCTAAGCATCAATTAATTTCCAGTATACTACTAATACTCAATTTAGTTGAAAAGTGTGTTAAACACCTATTAAACTCAAGTACTAAACACTGCATTTCTAGACATTTATGTTAAAATAGGCAATGGTTTTAATAGCGACTAAAAAAAGAGAAATCCATATACATTAAAAAATGTTTTAACATAAACACTTGCTGGTACCTGCT
Organism: Saguinus oedipus; assembly: GCA_031835075.1. Lineage (NCBI taxonomy): Eukaryota > Metazoa > Chordata > Mammalia > Primates > Cebidae > Saguinus > Saguinus oedipus. The sequence continues at coordinate 33,284,349 of CM063177.1, read as the reverse complement.
ACAACACAGGAAAGCAATATGTGAAAATTAATAAGCAGTTTAAATTATAACTGATGAAGAATGTTGTGTTCTACTATTAGGTACTCCCTACTTTTTGTCCATAAATAATTTGACCAATGTTATTCACAGTTTTGTCTGAGTACCAACGCTTATGTATTGTTTAATATTAGTTTGTGATTAAGTTCAAAAAGGATGGTAAGCATTCAGAATTTTTGTTTGTTTTTGAGACAGAGTCTTGCTCTGTTGCTCATGCTAGAGTACATTGCTGTGATCATAGTTTACTGCAGCCTCAGACTCCTGAATTCAAGATATCCTCCTGCCTCAACTTCTTGAGTAGCTGGGACTGCAGCCATGTGTTACCATGCCTGGCTCATTTGTAAATTTTCAGTAGAGTCAGGGTCTCATTATGTTGCCCAGGCTGGTCTTGAACTCCTAAGCTCAAGTGATCCTCCCACCTCAGCCTCCCAAAATACTGGCCTTAACAGGTGTGAGCCACCACACCTGGCCAGCATTCAGAAATTTTACATTGCTGTAACATTTGTATTTTACAAAAGTTTTGGTCTAAAACAGATTCAGAAATAAACTGAAAAGAACAAACACTTGTAATTCTTTTTATTTTGTGTTATTTTCCAGTAGAGATGTAGGAAGGGAGGGTGGTCCTCATTATGTTCCCCAGGCTGCTCCAAAACTCCTGGTCTCATATGATCCTCTCACCTTAGCTTACCAAAGCATTGGGATTATAGGAGTGAACCACCATGCCCAGCCAGAACCAATTCTTCACCAAAAACAGAGTAGAGCTCAAATTAGATTCTCAGATTTCAGCTAGTCACTCCTTAAATTATCAAGTGTGTGCTTTCAAATAAGTGATTAAATACATTTAAACCCCACTTCATTTTTTTTAAATACTACTTTTGTACTAGTTAACTTCTGTTCCACTCATTTGCATTCCATTTCCAAAGTTAATCACTAACCTTATACAGCTTTTAGACTTTTCATGACAGGAGAGCTGTTTCTCAAATGAGTTTTCATTTTTCTTGTCTTTTATTTCTCTCAGTTGTTTTTTTATTTGAACCTATGAGAAAAGCAAAATCAATTTAGAGCAACAATCCAGCATTACAAATAACTTTATAATTCTTCCTTGAAATGATTAAAATTACAGAAACAAAATTTTCTGTTTAGAAAGTACAGTCCAAATACATATGCTTATTCATTCAAGCATGCTAAACCATAAGCTTAGTAAGTATGCTTAGCTCTGGGGAAATAAAATAGTGAGAGATGAGCATAAGTAAATTAAGTGCTTATAACAGATATGAACACAGATTTGTATATACATGTAGGACTCAGAAATTAACTGAGGATGTCACAGAAGACTTTAATGAGTAGATGATGTATGAGTTGGTCTTAAAGGATAGTTAGGAATTGATTGGTCTAAGACAAAAAATTCTAGGTGGAGGAAAGAACAGAGTTGTAAGGGACGTGAGAAGCCAATGTAGACAGAGAAAAATAGAGTAGTTAGATATAAAGTTGATGAAATGTGTTAGGACTCAATTGTAAAGGTTCTTGAATAAGAAGATAATTCTACAGGCATCAGAAAGTAAGTGGTCTTTTTAAAGTAAGCAAATGTGATGATCAAATTTGTTTTTAGGAAGATAACTTTGGTAGCAATATGGAGAATCAACTAGTTCAGAAGAGATTATAAAAACCAGGAAATAAAAAAGGAAGCTCTTAAGATAGACTAGATCTACATTGTCCAAGACAATAGTCGCTAGCCACATATGGCTACCCAGTGTTTGGAATGTGGCTCATCTAAATTGGAATGTCCGACAAATATAAAATAGACACAAGATTTCAAAGACCTAGTATAATTTTTTAAAAGCATGTAAAATCTCTCAATAATAATTTTAAAATATTACATGTTGAACTAATACATTAGATATATTGGATTAAAAATAAAATATATCATTCAATTTATTTCATTTCTTTTTATTATTTTAGGGTGCTACTAAAAATTTTAGTTATTTAGTGGCTTATAGTATACTTCTATCAAACAGCACTAGTGAGATGACAGAATAGGGGCCTACAAAGAGGCAACAATGGAGGAATAAAGAAGAAACATATTTAAGACATTCAGCAGAATAAAAAAATAAATGAGGGAAAGAAAAATGGAAAAGTTCCAGTTATTTCTGATCTTGGTGACTGGGGTTGTGACTCCATTAACAAATGGGGCTGGGTAAAGGGGTAGGAAATGTGATTAATTTGAAATTTGTTAATGTTAAGATTTTTTTCTTGGTATTCCAGATGGAGATATACAAGTTGTTGTAAATACTGGTCTGGCTCTCAGTAAAGAAGTCTGGGATAGGGTCAGAATTTTATTTTATTTTTATTTTTTGAGACGGAGTCTCACTCTGTTGCCCAGGCTGTAGTGCAGTGGCACCATCTTGGCTCACTGCAACCTCCACCTCCCAGGTTCAAGTGATACTCCTGCCTCAGCCTCCTGAGTAGCTGGGACTACAAGCACCCGCCACCATGCCCGGCTAGTTTTTATATTCTTAGTAGAGATGGGGGTTTCACTATGTTGGCCAGGCTGGTCTCGAACTCCTGATCTCGTGATCTGCCTGCCTCAACCTCCCAAAGTGCTGGGATTACAGGCGTGAGACAGTGTGCCCAGCCAGTGACAGAATTTTAGAAGCATCCAGAGATAGGTAGTACTTAAAGCTACTGAAGTATAATCGTTGAGATGACTTAGAAAGTAGGTATACTGAGAGAATTTAAATGAAGATCCTATGAGCCCTAATGATTAAGAAAAGGAAGAAGAGGGCAGGGATATGAAAAAGAAGATTGTGAAAGGACAGAAGTAAAACAATCATTCATACATACATACATACATATATACCCACAAGAGAAGGATGTTCTAGAGGCCAAAGGAAGTAGAGGGTAGTCAACAGCACTACACGCAGAAAACAAACCATGGAATGTGGAAGTCTGAGTCTGGACCTTGGTGAGGGCAGTGTTTGTAAAATAAGATAATAGAGGTAAATGTTCTATGAAAACTGAAAAGTGAGTAAGAATTGAGAAAAGGGAGTTGTCTCATTCAAGAAGTTCAGTTGTGGCCAGGTGTGGTGGCTCATGCCTGTAATCCCAGCACTTTGGGAAGCTGAGGCAGGCGGATCACAAGGTCCGGAGTTCGAGACCAGCCTGACCAATATGGTGAAACACCGTCTCCACTAAAAATACAACAATTAGCTGGGTGTGGTGATGGGTTCCTGTAGTCCCAGCTACTCAAGAGGCCAAGGCAGGAGAATTGCTTGAACCTGGGAGGCGGAGGTTGCAGTAAGCAGAGATCACATCAATGCACTCCAGCCTGGAAGACAGAGTAAGACTCTGTCTCCAAAAAAAAAGGTTGTTCAGTTGCAAAGATAATGAAGTGAAGATTCGAAAGAAGTAAAGGTCTAGGGAAGGCATTTAAGAGAATGTGGACGATATCCCATGAGCCAAGAAATACCTTTTAACTCAAACAAAATAAAATCAGCACTGTACTAAACCTTTAGGTAAAATACAAACTCCATCAAACACATTTTTATTCTAAGCAACAAAACAAAATTTCACAGAAAAATATATTTGGAATCTAGTTCAAATTAATGAATCTTTAGCAGTGTAACTATATACACAAACACACACACACACACACAGGGTATGGAAAAATGGGGAATATGTCTTCAGGAAAACCCACATTTATATATTACACTTCCACAATGTTTTATCTTTTATACACTAATTTACATTGATGGCAAAGTTATACAATTACACAAGTAAACCATTTTATTTGAATTGCAGTTCTGTTTGTAACTTGCATCAAGATTCATCTGGTAAAAATATATCAAAGCAAATTATAAAAACCTGCACCGAGAAAGACAAATGCTTAAATAGTTGTACATTGCTTCCATCCCCTTTTCTACTTACATATAGACGACAGTAACCAAGTGGATACAGACTAACAGTGCTACCTAAAAACGCTTTGTTTCTCTCATTAACAGCATCACTTATGTTTATATTGAGTACTCTCATTTTCAGCTATTTTTCATTCATGACTTGGTAGTGATACCTCAAGAAATCTTTCTCATATACTTAACTACTACTCTTCTCCTTTTCTCTCTTCTTCTCTTACTCAACTCGGACATATTTTTTTTCTTTGTTTTCTCAGGCAAGCCAAAAGTTAACATAAACACAAATCATAATCATGGCTCACAAAAGTAACATCAATGAGGTAACCAGACTTTAATTTTATTGGCTAATTTTAAAATTATAATGTTTTTCAGGAAAACAGTTTTATTTATTTTGGATTTAAGGTTTTGTGACAGTCTTTGAAACTAATACTCCATTTCAAACATTTTTTCAATGGAAAACAAGTATTCAAAGTGCTATCCAATTAAAAAATTGTTTGAAATACAGAAAGAAGTCCTCACATTCAAGATATTCTAAAATGTTAAGTATTTTGTAATTAAGTCTTAGTATGAAACTTCCTTCAGAGCATCAGAGACCTAATACATTTCGTGTTTTAAGATAGAGCACTGTTGATATGCCCTCTTTAGGGGGCAAATGAAAAAAAGGTTCAGAATTTAAGTATCCTTGTTGAAAGGTATACATTTATCACGCTAAGGAGGATTAAAATCACATATTAAACCTTATGTTGAACAATTTTCAAATATACACAAACTGGCAATCTATCAAAGTCAAACAGCTTCAATTAATTTTTACATAATTAATGTTGCAGGATAAAATCTAAGACTTACCTTAACATAACCTTCCAATGCACTGAATTTAAACACTGCCTGAAAAGGTTTTCGGTCAATAGGACATGAAGCCAATGTCTGAAAAGCGATTAACAAATTATATCTTACAAATGTTTCTTTAGAATAGATCAAAATTATAAATACACGTATAAGTGTTCCATAAAAAAGAAAAATATCTTCATCTCTTTGAAAAATATTTTATACCTTAAATTTGTTTCATTCATTCAAACATTTACTGAATACTTCCTGTATGCTAGATAATTGGAATACAATGATGAACAAGACAGAATCTGTTATTAAAATCCCATTAAGATATGCTGCCCAGTTGAGAACTACTGGTATAGTGAAAGATGAGTTGGGCTGACAGCAGCAGTTCTGTGATGTAAATTAAAGCTGGCTGTTATGCTAAACTTGGGCCATTCTAAATGGCTTAGAAAGGTCCTTCACAAATGTTAATATTCTGTGACTTAATACTTCTCCGCAAAAATAGTTACATTAAATAGGCAGTTGCACCACCTATAAAAATATTTAAAAGACATGAAGAAAATGAAGTACTCCTCCATCCCTCTGCTCAGCCACCTAGATGGACACTCCAGAGGGTTTCTTATATATAACCTTTTGTGGATATCCATTGCATATACATATATGTGTATCTTTTTAACACATAAACTTAAGATTCATATTAGTAATTCAGAGCTTCCTCATCCTTAATAGCATGGTATGAATAAGGGTTTTTTTTTAGTTTACATTTCCTTTTATAGGAGTAAAGTTGAGCATATTTTCCTATTTTTAAGGACTATTCAGAGTTCCTTTTCTTTAAGCTGTCTATTCATGTTCTTTGCTTAGGTTTTTATTAGGTTGCTACTCTTTTTCAAATTGAGTTGCAGGTGTTATTTATTAAGGAAATTGGTCCTTAAATCATTCTTTGATTATAAATCAACATTATTATCTTGCTTTATTTCCTGTCCTTTTAAAATTCCTGTGCATCGACTGTAAGAGTTTCTCTGATAAAATTATTAAATATTTGTATAAGAATGGGTTTACATTATTTAAAAAATTTTAAGATGGAGTATATTTTCTATTAGGGTAGGAGGGAACTCTGCAAAGAGAATACCAAAAGGTGATATTATTAATACCTACTGTTACTAAAATAAAACAATTTTAACAATCTAATAGCAAGTCTTAAAGAGCAAAGATAGTAATGGAATCTAGATACATTATGTAAAAAAATGTGATCTTTGCCTTTCTGGGTTTTATCATGTATCAAGATATGCTTAGGTAAAGGTAGAACAGTTTGTATATGGTCCTTGATCATTTTACACATTTTCACAAAGCTCACAAGTCACTCTAGAAGCAGCCGAAACATGAGCTGAGTTACTATTTTCTCTTTTAAATGGAATTCAATGGGAAAACAGCTTTACCATATCTGAATTAAGAATGTGACCTTACTATATTAAATTAGTTCAGACTGGAAAAAGCCAGTTCAGCCTACTTTTAAGAACTATGGATTTAGAAGGCTATTACTCTCCCTGTAGAATACTTGACCTTAAGAAGCTCTGCTTTGGCAACAAAGAAGTTCATATATTTTTTAATAATGCATTGTCTAGTTCAAAGAACTTAACTATTGTTGTTTATTCTGATAGTATACACTGTATGAAATTTCTTATGTTAGAGAATTTATTAATGCTCTATTTACAGTTTTCAAAAATATTTAAAAGTAAAATCTGGCTGAGTGTGGTGGCACATGCCTATAACCCCAACACTTTGAGAGGCCAAGGCAGGCGGATCCCTTGAGCCCAGGAGTTTGAGGCTGCAATTAGCCATGATCGCATCACTGTACTGCAGTCTAGGTAACAGAGTGAGATCCTATCTCTGAAACATAGATAAATAAAATAAAAGTGAAATATTTCCAGTGCTTCCTATTTTTACAAAAACTTCAAAATATATTTTTATTCCTATTTTAAAGGTAAATTTAGAGACATTAATAACAAGGTAATACAGTAATAAATGAAAATTTGTTCCTTTTTTTGTAAAATCTAAGATGTATGGAGGCTGTGAATTTACTGTATGACATTCATATCTTGCCGTTTGTGTAACCTTGAGCAAGTTAGTCTCTCTGTGCCTCAGTAACCTTATTTGTGAAAATGAGAAAAGTACTTACTTCTAAGGTTTTTGTGGGAATTAATAATTCCTAGAAGAAAGTGTGGCATATACTAAATATTAAGTAAGGTCTTATAATCAAACTAGCTTTAGTAACAAAAAACTTAATTAACAAAAGACAACCACAATATGATACATACACACATGAGAGACATGAGTTCCTAAGAATTTTTATTGGAATTAGCAAAGCTTATGACATATATGGAAATCCAAGTACTTTATTATTTTAGCTATTTCGATTTTTGACACTAAGATCCAAAGAAAGCCATGTGTTCAAGAAATTTATATCAGATGCATCAAACCTTTCAAAAACTCTCAAATCATGCAAACTCATTTTTTCTTTATTAAATTTCCTCTGTTGACATCAGCTAAACTGTGTTCTTTCCTTTACAATTTTTTCTTTCATTTATTTTTTGAGACAGGGTCTCGCTCTGTCACCCACACTGGAGTGCAGTGGTGCTATCATGGCTCACTGCAGCCTTCGCCTCCCAGACTGAGATCAGATGATCCTCCCAAGTCAGCCTCCTGAGTAGCTGGGACTACAGGTGCATGCCACCCGACCCAGCTAATTTTTGTATTTTTTGTAGAGATGGGGTTTTACCATGTTGCCCAAGGTGGTCTTGGACTCCCAGGTTCAAGCGATCCACCTGCCTTGGAGGGGTTACTTGCACGAACCACTGTGCCCAGTCTTCCTTTTATAATTTTGAATTATGACAGTTTTAATCTAAGCTGTTACTTAAGGTTTTTTTTTTTTTTTTTGATCGAGTTTCACTCTGTTGCTCAGGCTGGAATGTAGTCACCTGATCACAGCTTACTGCAGGGTTGAACCCCTGGGGCTCAAGTGATTCTCCCAGTTTAGCCTCCCAAGTAGCTGGGACTACATGCATGTATCACCACACCTATGTGGGTTTGTTTTTTTTTTTAAACATTTTTCATAGAGACAGGGTCTCACTATGTTGCTCAGGCTCATCTTGAAATCCTGGGCTCACCTCAGCCTCGCAAAGTGTTAAGATTACTGGTGGAGCCACCATACCTGCTCTGAGTCATTCAATTTGATCCGTTTCAAATAACAGTTATAAGAGTTCCCTTCTTTTTTTTTACTTAAGCATAATTGCCTTGAATTTGTCTAAAGTTTCATTTTAAGAAAAGATTCCACTGGTATTACAAAAACATAAAGGAAAAACAAGAAAAAAATTGTAGTGGTAGGAAATCTGCTGCCATGTTGATATCACCACAGTCTGTATATACTGTAATTTCCTGAAGATATTTTAGTTAACATCAGAAAATGATTTTCTTTGACACAGGGTCAGCATCAGAATTTTTTTTGTTGTTGTTTTTGGACAGGGTCTAACCCTCTCGCCCAGGCTGTAGTGCAGCCGCATCATGGCTCACTGCAACCTTGACCTCCCAGGTTCAAGTGATGCCCTCACCTCAGTTTCCCAAGTAGTTGGGACTACAGGTGTGTACCACCATGCCCAGCTAATTGTTTGTATTTTTTGCAGAGATGGAGTTTTGTCATGTTGCCCAGGCTGGTCTCGAACTCCTGAGCTCAAAATCAGTCCACCTTGGCCTTCCAAGTGTTGGGATTACAGGTGTGAGCCACCACACCCAACCCTGACTGGCCTAATGTTAAGAAACTCCCAAGGATGCCTCACTCTTATATTTGGCAGATATCTATCCAGAAAGGGCTTGAAGATGTTTTAATTTTAGCTTTCAGAGTAGAATTTATGATTAAATTTCTAAGTTGTGAGGTTTTAAAGTTCACATTTTAAACTAATGTAGAGAAATTTTAACTAATATTGTATTTTTAAAACATTTTAATTTTGACGAAAATTATCTCAAATTTTGTTTCCCTAAATACAATAAAATTATCCTTCAACTATTTATTATTTTGATTCCTTATATACAATAAAATATCCTTCAATGATTCATTGTTTTAATTAATGACTTTCATTTCAATAATTTTTAAAGTATCTAATTCAGTTTCATAATCAAGTAGTCTAATAACATCATTGGCTTTATGTTCAATCCTGTTAATTTGATTACAAAATTAACAGGATTTGCTCACTGCTTTACAGTGTAATGTGTATTAAACAGAACATACATTTTACTGTGAATGCTCTGTACTAAGGTTCTATCAGTTCAGGAGGGAATTTTGATATTAAAAAACTAATCTTTATGATTTCAGTAAAACATGAAAAAGGTACTATTCTAAAGCACTGTAAATTCTCAGCTCAAACCCACATTTAAATATAAGAACAGGAGACCATCCTTATTTGGGAATTCAGGATCCTCAATTTCCAATTTCTTGCTTCCTGCTGCTGCTCTATCCTCAATCACATAGGCTGCTTATAGATAGCCCCTCTTAGAAATAAGCATTAAGTGCTTAAAGACTAAATCTCAGTACCTATGCTTATAGGTAGGTTCACCTGCTCAGGGGAATCTCAAACATCTCTCCTACTAACAAAATAAGAGAATATTATATAAAAATTCTAGTTCAAAATCAAATAAAGATGACTTAGGAATGCATACCGTTAGAGGCTAATGCTTATTTTAAAGCTGTTTTCCAGAATCTATCTTTTTTCATTTATGGTTCCAAAATACCTCACCTGGACTTCCAAATTAATTGCTCACCTGCAGTCAGCCTACATGTTCCCTATCACATTTAACCAGTTCTTTCAAGACAGTCTTTGTCAATCCATATTAGTGAAACTGTGTTCTTTATAACAGCTTTCAGAAGTGTATTCCTAAAGGATAAATGGCTGTCAGTGATAAAATTAACCCCCATTAAGAATGCATTTCATCAAACTACTCAAAGAAAATCTCTTAATGTTCTCTAAGATACTTGATAACGGTTGGGCAGAATTATATTAAATCTTAATTTCTTCTGACAATTAATAGTTAACATGTTATCTAGTGTAAAAATAAAAACCTCAGTAAATGACCTGCATCAATCATTTTACATATTCTGACATTTAAAAGGAGGCTACAAAGAAATGCATACTAATTTACCTGACTGATAAACAGAGTACTTGAAACACTTTTAGATATATGCTTTAGGTAACTGGTCTTCACAATTCAAAAATCCTCATTGCCCTACCAAAAAATTTCACAAAGGATTAATTCACAGGGTGAAAATAGTGGTGGATCTGAAAAAATTAGCTACAAGTTCAAGTTCTGGCAGAGCTAGCAATCACTCCAACCCACACTAAGGATGAAGATGGAGAGAGCCCTGATCACCTATTGCACAGGTGTAACAAATTTAAAAAATGTATTTGACATACTTTATAAATTATAAAGGACTAATGTTAGCAGTACTACACAGATGCATTTACATTACTGTTCACAGAGCACTACAAAACAAAGAGGGGTCTGGGTTCTGGTTAATTTTTTTTTAATTAGAATTTGAGGAAAAACTGATTGAAAAATCCCAGATAATAAAGCTTTACTAAATTATATTACTGAGAAGTAGTCTAATAACCAGAATGGAGAAATTTCCACTTAGAAACACATGTATATAAAACATATTTGTAGTCCAGATGTAAGTCAACTCATGTCTTGATTTTTTGGTACACACTACTAATTCAAAAATATAATCCTCCTCTATGTTGAACATTGTTGACTTCTTCAAGAACAGCATGTCATCTAAATGAGACGTCATTTCTAGTTTCATGAGAGAAACCATGCTTTTTCCAACTGCCCAATTTTGATTTCATTAACCTAACTCATATTGAAGCTGTTGGCATTTGATAAAAAATGAATGACTGAGATAAATAAATTGAGAAATGATAATCTGCTTACCATGGGAAACTAATCACATTAAAAAAATACTTAAAAAATAAGGGAAATATTTCATATTACTTAAAAGGGAAAAGAATGCCAGCAGATATCAAAAACATCCTCATCACATATAATGCAGGTTCCATTAAATAGTGTAAGAACTCTTAAATGCTTTAAACGTATGTCTTCAAACCATGATCCTTTAAGGGTCAAAGTTTTAATCACTTCTCAGCAACTGTGGGAAATAATGAATCTTTTTTATTATTTTTTGAGACAGGGTCTTATTCTGTCACCCAAGCTGAAGTGCAGTGGCACAATCACAGCTCACTGTAGTCTTGACCTTCTGGGCTCAAGTGATCCTCCAAGCTTCCCAAGTAGCTGGCACTATAGGCATACTCCACCATGACTGGCTAAATTTTGTACTCCTCCCCCACCCCGCCCCACCCCACCCCAGTAGAAATGAGGTCTTAGCATGTTGCCCAGGCTGGCCTTGAACTCCTGAGCTCAAGTGATCCACCCTTCCTGACCTGCCAAAATTCTGGGATTAGAGGCGTGAGCCACCATGCCCGGGCAATAAATCCCATTTACTTAACTATGTATGTGTATAGAAGATTATCTTGTCGATAGGAAATCATAATTATAATCAATTGTCACCACTACAATGTGTGTCAAGACTTCTCTGTCCTTTACCTTCCTAAACTGTGCAAGCTAAGATAAATTTATTAAAAGCTATCAGTAAGTATGTATCTGTTTTTTGCCCACTGTATGGGTAAAATAACTTTCTAACTGAATAGCTGATAACTTTAGTATACTGGCTCTACATACATTTAATCCATTCAAAGGTCTTTTAATTTCAAATTGTTGACTCTAACAGTGATGGTTTAAATTAAAAATTTCAGACTTCCTTAATGTCAATTATTGTGTCACTGTTCAATATTCAATTTTATATAATCATCATTATTTTATAAATCAACAGGCTTACCATTTTGGATTCCTAGAAACTAAAAATAGTCACAGTGGACATGATTAATTTCAATTTGTTCTAGTGTCCCTAAGGCAATTAGGCTATGGGCCATGAAGTCCTATCACAGGTTCACCCTGAATCCTTTTGCCCCAAGAGGATTCTATGACACACCTAAAGAGTTTTACTTAATCACTTTAAATTTCTTACCCAGCTTTTGTTTAAATAACCACAGAACTGAAATTTTAGAGCTTGGAAAGACTGAAACTAACTTTGATCTGTGTGTCCAAAATAAACATACTAGACCACAAAACACTTCAATTATTCAAAACACCAGTTTCTTAAAGACCAGTGTTTCTAAGAATGTGTTCCATGCCTAAAATATTAAGATGAAAGTAAATAAATGAATCCTTTTTTGGTGCATGATATCCATTCTGAATCATATTTCAGTGAACCTTGGGCACAAATCTCAGAAAGCACAGAAATTTTGAAAGATACAGAAATCTAGAAAGATGATACTGAACGCAAATTGTACTGTTCTCTTACTATACAGATTCCCAACCACTGTAAATCTCACTTTGATTTCTACTCTTCTACTAGACGTGAACATTCATCCCAGCAATTTGGGAGGCTGAGACTAGAGGACTACTTGAGGTAAAGAGTTTGAGGCCAGGTTGGTCAATATAGGGAAACTCCATCTCTACTAAAAATACAAAAACTCAGCCTGGCATGGTGGCATGTGCCTATAATCCCAGCTACTTAGGAGCTAAGGCATAATTATCGCTTGGCCTGAGAGGTGGAGGTTGCAGTGAGCCGAGATCATGCCACTGCACTCCAGCCTGGGTGACAAAAGTGAGACTCTGTCTCAAAAAAAAAAAGTAAACATTTGTAAAATTAAAAGCCACAGATATTTTTTTAAAAAAGATTTTAACTTCATGCTATCCCCTGAGGTCCTTAAAAATCACTATTTTAGTATCCTTCTCTTGTATAGCAAATAAAGATTAACATAGTGAATTAAATGAAATTAAATGTCAGAAAGTGTAAGAAAGCCTTAGTATAAGGCATGGCCTATTAGGAGACTGAATACACTTATTCCTAATCCTGAAATCCAAAGTAAACTGTAAATTTTGCTTTTAAATTGAAGGAGACTGAGGGAAATGAGAGGATGAAGTTTAATTTTATAATGATGAAAAAAAAGAAATACGTTCCTGAATTTGAAATCTGATTCTATTTGTCAAAGCACTTACATGCTTCAAAACATAGCTATTTTCATCACAGCAATAAAAGATTCAAACTAAAAACTTAAAGTCTACGTGAGGTTTTTTAGCCAGCATTCACTTATAATTCATAATAGGCAATTTATTAATATACTGTTCTCTTGTTACTGCTCAACTGAAGGGTTTATTTAACTGATGACTGCTATCGCCATCAGGGACAATGAAATAATTCAGAATATTCTGCTTATTCTCCCTTTAAAGGTTAATTACCTTTGTTTAAATAATATCACAACTCCTTCCTGCCCACCTGACATCACAATTTATGACAGCAGTATAACAGATAAGTACTTTCTTTTGAAAAGCAATTTGAAAAATATTACATGCGAGAAAGATGTTGGGTGCCATACTATGTATGTTATCCAGTATTTTCAACTTAAAAATATTCAACAAGAGTTAAAAATATACACAAGTTTGCCACTACCTAGTAGAGTTGAATATGTGCATAATCTACAACTTGCAATTCCACCTCTAGATACCAAGAGAAATCTGGATTATGTACATCAGGGTAAAGCTTATGGTTGTGTGAAAGATGCACATAAAGTTGTAAAAAAGGATGGACAACCATATCTACTTATTATATATACATTATAATTTCCTTAGAGAAAAATATATACTCAGATTAAGTTGCTGAAGTTCACAATTATGTGGTCACTAAATACAATCATATGAAAAGCATTGTATTGAAACCTTCCACCCATCCAACAATATTATTTCTTTACCCGAAGCAAAATCTCTAAAACAATTTAACCACAAAGCAACCATGTGCACTAAATTCAACACAGATAAAATCTTTATTTGGGTGGCAGAAAAAAACATGCATTATTCCATTAAACAGTGATCCTACAAACACATGGAGAGATTTACCAACCGTAGTAATTCAGCAAAACTCAAAATACTTTTCCCCAAAATGCGTTTTCACCTATCCTTAGTGTCTCTTCTTGTTAAAGACCAGTTTAGATTTTACTAAATTAAAACAGTTTCTATGTATACTATTATTAATTCAATTTGTTTAACAAATTTTCTCTTCCCTTTTCTCAGAACTCAGCCAAAGAGTCAATATACAGTTATATTCTCCTTTCCACACTATTAATGAAAATTTAAGCAACACATAGCACTTTGAAAACTGAATTATGGGATATGCAATTAATTCCAATGTATTTAAGAACATTAACAATTTGAATGGAGTTAATGTTAAAATATTTTTGATATTATCTTCTTTACTAATTTTTACAGATTGACAAACCATTAACTCAGAAAATATAGCATGATTAATATAAACAATAAATTTTTACTTAACATTTCATAACAATAAGGTTTATAATAAATTAATATTTACTTCAAAGTATTTGGCCCAAACTGAGTCAACATAATACATTAAAAGTAAAAAATGTCCAGTTTCTTATTCACTGTCTGTGACGGTAATATCTCTAATTCAGACTCTGAAATTAGTCCATACTAAATTAAAACAGGAATTAGAAAATCAATTCTAAATTCACTTCTGCCTCACTATGAGATCTTGACCAAGTCATAGAACATAAAATCCAAGTTTCCTCATCTGTAAAATGGAAGGACACTATCGTATCTGCTCTGGTTATTCCACAAGGCTGATATAAAGAAGAAATCAAATAACCTATGTGAAAATTCCCTGAAAAATATAAAACAAAAAGCAGACAGAAGGTGTTATTAGTGGTAAACAGATATTATCCTGTTAAGTACAGAGTCAAATACACTGAAAAATGAATTATTGCACTTGTACCAGAAAAAATTGTTCGATCTGTTCTTCCTGTAGGTTATTAACCTTTTATTTTTCTTTCTTTTTTTTTTTTTTGAGACAGAGTTTTGCTCTTGTTGCCCAGGCTGGAGTGCAATGACACAATCTTGGCTCACTGCAACCTCGCCTCCTGGGTTCAAGCAATTCTCCTGCCTCAGCCTCCCGAGTAGCTTGGATTATAGGCAGGCACCACCAGGCCCAGCCACTTTTGTATTTTTTTGTAGAGACAGGGTTTCACCTTGTTGGTCAAGATGGTGTCGAACTCCCAACTTCAGGTTATCCACCCACCTCAGCCTCCCAAAGTGCTGGGATTACAGGCGTGAGCCACTGCGACCAGCATAGGTTATTAACTTTTTTAAAAGAGTATGCATTTAAAAATGTTATTTGCTAAATAAAAAGCTGATAAAAGAAAATTAGAAGAAAATAACAATTTGAATAACACCAATATTTGACCAAAGTAGGAAGAAAATACATTACTGTGAAATAATTTATGAAAAGCAGTATCAACTCTTTAAGTGAAATAAAATGATGCTAGGAAATTAAAATACATTAATGTGTCAGACTTACCTCTGCCCATTTAAGAATACAAGTCATACAGAAGACATGATTACAGCTTTCTGGAAAACCAACTTCCTTTTCTAACAGACAATTAAGACATATTGGGCATCTGTCAGCCTCACTGTACAACAGACCAGTCGGAACAGTATTATCTCCATTTTCTTCACCTGTTAAAGTAAAACAGCCATATGTGCTTTCAAGTTCTCCAGACCAAATAACTTGTGCTTCTAGGAGTATACTGGAATAGATAACTCTAAAGGGCCTTCCAACTATAAAGCAAATAGATCCTAGATAAATTGTAACAAGCATACTGCTTGAGCCCAACATGCCCCAAATTTACTCTCTTATATTTTTAATAGGGGAGTGAAACAAACTTTTCATTAATTAATTTTAAAATAAGTATAATATTCACATGGTTCAAAAATTTAAGAGCAAATTTCTTATTCATATTTATCCCCATCCAGTTCCAACCAATCCAGTAGCAACTGTTAAATTTCTTTTGTGTTCTTCCTAAGAATTTTTAATGCACAGAAAAACAAATGCTAATACACTCTTCCATATTCCTTCCTTCACACAAATGCTAGAATACTATCCACACTAATCTGCTTTTTGTTCGTTATTCAAATCTATTGGACACTCACTTGTTTTCAACTTTTGGCTATGACAAACAATGCTGCAATAAAAATTTAGTTACTTCACATTTTAAAAAGTGTATCTGTAGTAGAAGTTCCTAAAAATGGAACTGATAGAGTAATGTGTGTATGCATTTGTAATATGAATAGATATTACCAAATTATTCTCCTTAGAGGGGGATTTGTACAACTTTAAACATCGAACAGTAAGGTAACCACTCATCCATAAGTATGCATTGCTCATTCATAAGAAAGTAAGATACTCTGAAATTTGACATAAAAATAAAACAAAAATAAAGGAATGGTCAGCTAAATGTGAAGTGTAAATATCAAGCAAAGTTGGAATTGTTCTGGGCACAACTGTCTACACTAGTATTTACATCTGGAGACTAAGCCTTGGAACCACCCCAGGAAGGAAAACTAATCATGTCAGACTCCAGTATCAAGCCAAGACTCTTAAATGGGGCTAAAGAGGTACCAGCATGGGCCTCGGAAGAAATAAATACAAATCCTCTAAAGGGAAGAATACCTAAATTAGGCCTTCATAGATTTAATTTGTCCAATGTGAGCTCATAATCAAACATTACCAAACCTAAGAAAATAAGTTGTCTTGAGTGAGAAGTGGCAGGAAACACACTTAGAAATCCACTAACTTCAAATATCAGAAGTTTCAAATACCACATAAAATGGATAATCAGCAGAATAGATCGAAAGAAAAAATACTGGTGAACTGGAAGACAAATTTGAGCAAACTAGCTAGACTTTAGGAAACAGAAGAAGAAATATAAGACATAGCCTGTGAAACAGAGATTAAGAAATGAGGTTACAGAAAGGTCTAACATACTAACTGAAATCTAAAAGAGAATAAAGACAACAAAGAGGTAATGGCTGGGAAATGATTTAAAAACATGAACCAATAAAGGAAACACAATGAATACTGTTAAGGGAAATAAAAATAATCCATGCCCAGAAACAATGGATTAAAACTGTAAACTGTCAAAGATAAAACCAAGACCTTAAAAGCAGAAAATAGGAAAAGACAGATCACCTACAAGAGAATAATTAGACTGAGAAGAAATTTCTAGACAACAAGGAAAAAAATATGATTAAATAATATCTTCAAAGTGCTAAGAGAAAAAAACTATCATTCCAGAATTATCTACCAGTAAAATTATCTTTGAATAGTTTTAAAGTGGATAAAATAGATACAAAAACTTAAGAGTTTACCACCAATAGACCTTCACTAAAGAAGGTTCTCAGATTTATTTTTAGAAAGAAAAGAAATAATGCTGGGCACAGTGGCTCAGCCCTGTAATCCCAGCACTCTGGGAGACTGAGTTGGCTAGATCATGAGGTCAAGAGATTGAGACCAACTTGCCAAACATGGCGAAACCCCGTATCTACTAAAAATACAAAAAATAGCTGGGCATGGTGGCAGGTATCTGTAGTCCCAGCTACTTGGAAGGCTGAGATAGGAGAATCGCTTGAACTTGGGAGGCAGAGGATGCAGTAAGCTGAGATCACGCCACTGCACTCTGGCACAGCAACAGAGTGAGACTTCATCTCAAGAAAAACAATAAAGTGGAAATAAGCAAACATTGCCTGCATAAAACATCATCTAATTGGTGGTGGTTGAAATAACAGAACTCAAATAAAGGAACTATAATCTATAAACTGAGATTAGGATGTAGAATTAAAGCGTACTTGGGTTCTTCTGTTGGCAGTGAAGATTAAGTTAGCTTTAGAAGCAGAGGATAGTATCAATGCCAACTTTTTTTCTTTTTAAAAAAGACAAGGACAAAAACAGAAACAGTAATTACTAAACCAGTAGTGAGTAAAGCTTAAGAAAAAAGGGACTAACAAACCAAAAAACTTGATCAATTGAAAATAAAATATGAGAGGAAAAAAAAGGATATACTTAGGCAGCTTATTTCAGAATTTAAGAACAACAAAAGTAAGTAAAAACAAAAAACTCCTTGTGTATTTTGAAATGTATACAAGTGGACAGTCTGGAAACACCGTTTTGCTTTCAACAAACAAACTTTATAAGAATGAAAAGTTTATAGAAATGAAAAGTTACCTTCCATATCTTCATACTTCTTATCTCCCATATTTAGGGTATATACAATTTTCCTCTTCATTTCTCTTTGGAAAAGCGTTTCCTAGAAGATAAATTATAATAGCGATTTTTTTTATGTTTGCCTTATCCCAATAATCAATTTAAAAAAACATAATTCTATACAGTAAGAAATTATTTTACACATAAAAGAACACAGTACAAGCCAAACAGTTTGTGGATAATCCAGTACTCTTTTATATTCCTTGCTATCAAAGTGCACAGTCTTATTGAAAGGAAAAGCCTCATATAACTATTAAGCAATAAGCCTAAATGATATATTTTTGTGGCACAGACATAAATGCAATTGAAGCTTAAGGAACAGAGATCAATTTGGAATGGAGTTTTCAGAGAATGTGACAGGTTATATGTGTTGAGGAACTTAGGCATTCAAGAAGCAACATAGTATGGAGAAATAAAATAGCATTTAGCTAGGCCAATCTCACAATTGAGTGAGAGAAGAGAGAGAGAGAGAGAGAGAGAGAGAGTGTGTGTGTGTGTGTGTGTGTGTCTGTCTACTAAGGAGACAGTTGTGTGTGTCTCTACTGAGGAGGGGGTTAGCATGTAAGCCATGAATTTCATCTGAAAAAAATCACAGTGAGGGAAATGAAAGAAATAAGCAAAGCAATGTAAATCAAGTAGGGTTAGGTTATACATGGATCACTAATGATTGACTGAGAACCTTAATCTTACAGATCCTCTGAAGAAGAGCGAAAAGATAAAAGTGATGTGATTTTTTTTTAAAAAGGTTGATATGCCAGCCAAGTATAGAATGGATTACAATGGAGAGAGATTAGAAGCAGAGAGATTTGCACAGCTAAAGTAACTGGCTGTGAAGTAGATTAGAAAAGCATGAAATTAAATGGCTGAAGAATTTCGGAGATTTGGTGAGAAAACACAGTGAAGGAGACAAAAAATATCCTGGCCTAAAAGACTAGGAAAATGGTGCTTACAAAGAGGTAAAAATGAGAAATGTGGAAAGGAGGTTAATCTGGCAGTAAAAGGGAAGAAATTTATAAAGTAAAACTATTTTTTTTTAAATCAACTCTTTTTTCCTAAGAGATGGGGTCTTGCTATGTTGCCCAGGCCAGTCTCCAACTCCAGAGCTCAAGCAATCCTCCTGCCACCAACTCCCAAAGTGCTGGAATTACAGGCATGAGCCACAGCACCTGGCCTTAAATAAACTCTTATAATATTCCTTCCTGGCTTGATGCAAGACACACAGTTGCAATGAAATGTCCATATACATGTTTAGATCTAGTCACAAGATACACTGATTTCATCAGTTGTGATTCTCCTATATGTATCTCAATTTTTCTATTAGTTTCTAAGATAATTTACACATGGTAGTTACTACATTAAAGGTATGAACTGCCCAAGAGATAATTCCCTATTTGGTTAAATAAGGAGAAACACAAAGTCCCATACTTATAGTTCAAAAACCAACTGTAAAAGCAGAGGATACTTACTAGCATATATAAAGAATGATTTAAAGGTTGTAGCGGATTAAATACAACTTCACAGTGAGTCAGCATTAGAATCCCATTTTTTTTTTTTAAATCCAATCAGTCTGACAATAAAAGTTGGATTAGGAAAATTTCTCACTCTTAGCCTATATGTGCAACATTTGTTTTAGTTCTGGTGCAAACTAACTTGTTTTAGTTCTGGTGTTTAAGAACAAACATAAACGTCCAGGGAAGATGACTAAAATAGTGACAGCCCTGGAAAATCTATGATATGCAGAAAGGTAAACTAGTAAGAATGTTTAGTTGGAAAAACAGAAAGATTAAGAACATTAGCAATAATATTCAAATAAAATGAACTGTTCTGAAGGGAGGTAGAATAACCTATCAATGAAAGTATTCAAGCAAAGGCCCAATGGCCTTTTGTGGGATTTTTTTTTTTCCTCAAAGATTTATTGAATACTATAGGTAAACTACTAGGCAATTCTCTTAGTACTGAACAAGACAAAATCTCTACCTTTATGTTCTAGTGGGGAAGACAAAATAAACAAATAGTAGAAACAGTGTGGCTAATAAGAAATATAAAAAGAGGAAGCTGTTGCTTCATACAGAATACTCGGGAAAGCTTCTGTGTTAAAGGGACATTTGAATTGGCAATCAGAAAGCGGCAAGAGAGAAAGTTATCTGACTACCATCCAATGCTTCCAGGCTGAGCATTCTTGGTGGAGAGAACAGCCAATATGAATGTCCTAAGACAGTGGTACATGTCTAGAATGTTCAAGGAAAAACAAAGAGATGAGTGACTAGAATACAGTGAAAGAGGAATAGTAGCAGATGAGGACAGAGAGGTAATATAAGACCATGTAGCATCTTCTAGCCTAAGGTAAGACTGGCTTCTCTGAGTAACATAGGTGACTAGGGGTTTCTGAACAGAGGAAGCCAGGGGAAAAGAACAGGCCAGTAAGGAGACTACTGAAATAATCTAGGGAAGAGATGACAGTAGCTTATACCACAGTGGTAGCAAAGGTGATGAAATGTACTCAGATTTCAGATGTTTTAAAAATACAGCCATCAGAATTTGCTGGAAAATTCAACGTGGAGTTTTGTTAGGGAGCAAGGATCCTGGATAACTCCAAAATATTTTGATCTAAGCAGCTCAGAGTTGCTTAGACAGAAGATTATTATTTAAAAAATTCAGATATGAAATTAGTATGGCCATTATGGAAAAGTGCATAAAGGATCCTCAAAAAACTAAAAATAAGCCAGGTGCTATAGTGTGCACCTGTAATCCCAGTTAGCCAGGAGGCTGAAGCAGGAGGACAATTTGAGCCAAGCTGTTCAAGATCAGTCCCCACAATAGAACAAGACCCCACCTCAAAAAAACAAAAACAAACCTAAAATAGAGCTATCATATAATCCAAAAATTCCACTATTGGGTATATATCCAAAAGAAAGGAAATCAATATAATGAAGAGTTATCTGCAATCCCACGTTTACTGCAACACTATTCACAATAGTCAAAATATGAAATCAATCCAAGTGTGTATCAATGGATGAATAAAGAAAATGTGCCGGCCTGGTCAACATAGTGAAACACTGTCTCTATTAAAAATACAAAAATTAGCTGGTCATGGCACGCACCTGTAGTCCCAGCTACCTGGGAGGCTGAGGCAGGAGAATTGCTTGAATCCAGGAGGTGAAGGTTGTGGTGAGCTGAGATCGAGCCAACGCACTCCAGCCTGGGCAACAGAGTGAGACTCCATCTCAAAAAAAAAAAAAAAAGAAGAAAGAAAGAAAAGGAAAGGAAAAAGAAAAAAAAGGGGTATATATACACAAGGGAAGATCATTCAGCCACAAAAAGGAATAAAATCCTATCATTTGCAGCAACATGAATGGAACAGGAGGTCATTATGTAACGTGAAATAAGGCAAGCACAGAGAGATAAATATTGCACAGTCTCACTCATATGTGGGAGCTAAAAAAGTGAATCTCATGAAGATAGAGAATAGACTGATGGTTACAAGAGGCTGGGGACCAGGGGATTAAACGAGGTTAATGGGTACAAAATACAGTTAAGGCCAGGCGCAGTGGCTCAAGCCTGTAATCCCAGCACTTTGGGAGACTGAGACGGGTGGATCACGAGGTCAAGAGATCGCGACCATCCTGATCAATATGGTGAAACCCCGTCTCTACTAAAAATACAAAAAAAATTAGCTGGGCACAGTGGCGCGTGCCTGTAATCCCAGCTACTCGGGATGCTGAGGCAGGAGAATTGCCTGAACCCAGGAGGCGGAGGTTGTGGTGAGCCGAGATCGCGCCATTGCACTCCAGCCTGGGTAACGAGAGCGAAACTCTGTCTCAAAAAAAAAAAAAAAAAATACAGTTAAGAAAGGAGAAATAAGATCCAGCATAAGGTCAGTAGAGTGACTATAGTTAATAATCATCTACTGTATATTTCATAACCAGCTAGAAAAGGAGAATTCAAATATTCCCAGCATAAAGAAAAGATAAATGTTTAAGGTGATGGATATCCCAATTACCTTGGTTTGATCATACCTTATATGAATGTATCAAAAATTACATGCACCCCAAAAGTATGCACATGTATTTTGATACATTTATTATGTATCAAGAAAAACTTTTTTAAAATTCAGAGTTACAGGTTACTCTCCTGGCTATTCATGCAGAAAGGCAACATCATATCACCTAGGAACTTATTACAAATGCAAGATATCTCAGGCACCATCCATACCTAGTGAATCAAAACCTGCATTTTGCCAAGATCTCTGCATTATTCCCATGTGCATTAAAATCTGAGAAGCACCGTGCCAGACAACTGCACAGTTTAGTTGCTTTTACAGTTATATTGCACTCCTATATATATTCAGTAAGTATAATCTTTTATTTGGGGAAATTCATACTATACTATCTCCTTCTTTTATCCTAAATATCTAAAAATAAAAAAAATAAGGTTGGAGTTAATTCAATGTGATAAAATGTCATTTGAAAGTTACCACAATATTTTAAAAACCTAAGAGATGTTCAGATGTAATATATTATCCTTCTATGTAATTAAATGATTTATTTGTCCTATTTAATAGTCTAACCTATGCTACTTTCACATTTCCTACTTTAAGTATACTAGCTTTATATATAATTAATAATTTATGTTTTAAAGTGGAGTGTGGTGGTATATGCCTGTAATCCTAGCTGAGGTGGGAGAACTGCTTGAGCCCAAGAAGTCCAAGACGGGCCTGGGCAACACAGCAAGACCTTGTTTAAAACACACACACACACACACACACACACACACACACACACACACCACACACACACACACAAGAGTAAGCACTGTCTTCTCTATTTTAAGGCCCATACAGTAAAGTAAACATTAAGTTTATCGGTGAGAAATTGAGAAAACTCAATCAAGTTACAGACTGCCTTTGTTAGAAACCTGCTTTAATGGCGGGGTGCGGTGGCTCATGCCTATAATCCCAACACTTTGGGAGGCCAAGGTGGGAGGAGCACCTGAGACCAGGAGTTCAATACCAGCCTGGCCAATATGGCAAAACCTTGTCTCTACTAAAAGTATAAAAATTAGGCCAGGCGTGGTGGCTCACACCTGTAATCTCAGGACTTTGGGAGGCTAAGGCAAGCGTACCACAAAGTCAGGAGTTCGAGACCAGCCTGGCCAGAATGATGAAACCCTGTTTCACTAAAAATACAAAAAATTAGCCAGACATAGTGGCGCATGCCTGTAATCCTAGCTACTCGGAAGACTAAGGCAAGAGAATCACTTCAAAACCGGAAGGCAGAGGTTGCAGTGAGCCGAGATTGCACCACTGCACTCCAGCGTGGGCAGCAAAAGAGAAACTCTGTCTCAAAATAAATAAATAAATAAAAAATACAAAAATTAGCCAGGCGTGGTGGCATGTGCCTACAATCCCAGCTCCTTGGGAAGCTGAGACAGGAGAACTGCTTGAACCTGGGAGGCAGAGGTTGCAGTGAATTGAGATTGCGACACTGCACTCCAGCCTGGGCAACAGAGCAAGGCTCCATCTCAAAAAAAAAAAAAAAAAGAACGAAAAGAAAAGAAATCTGCTTTAAAAACTGTTTAAGCATTCCAAATTTTTAGAAGTTCCATGCTTTTGTTCCTGAACATGTCCTGTATTAACTATTTTTATAACTAAAAATGATTATGCCATGTTACTAATTCAGTCATTTAAAATGACAGGAACTTAGCATTTTGCCAGATAAAAGTCCCAAGTCTCAGTTTAACAGCTTCTAAACTTGTAACTTGTCCTGTATATCTGTTCTATCTGCCTGGACTCCAGTTTTCAATATAAGGATCCATCTGCGTTTTTTTATTTTTTTTTAATTAATTATTTATTTTTTTGAGAGGAAAAGAGAGGAAGAAAAAGAGGGAGAGAGAACAGGAATATTGCTTTATTCTATAAACAGGTATTAATAATGGCCGATCATTATTTTGTGTATTTAAAGTGGAGAATGTATATTTTATGTATCTAAAGTGGAGAGCTCTATAAGTACTTATTAAGTTTACTTGTTCCAGATCTGAGTTCAAATTCTGGATATCCTTATTAATTTTCCGTCTCGTTGAGTCTAAATCTCTTTATGGGTCTTATGTATCTGGGTGTTAGGATGCATTGATACTTATACCACTCTATCTTTGTTGCTTTGAAATCTGTTTTATCAAATGCATGAATTGCAACTCCTTTTTGTTTATTTATTTATTTTTGTTCTCCAATTGGTTGGTAGATCTTTCTCCAACCCGTTGTTTTTAGTCTTTGCGTATCTTTGGATATAAAATAGGTCTGGATGTAGTATACCGTCAGGTTTTGGCTGTATCTTTTGATTGGGGGACTTAGTCGATTTAAATTTAGGATTACTGCCATTTGATGTTAACTGGCTATTTTATCCATTCGTTGATGTAAATTCTTCTTTATGTTGATGCTCTTTACTTTTTGGTATATTTTTAGAAAGGCTAATACTGTTTGTTCCTTTCTGTGTGTAATGCTTCTTTCAGAAGTTTTTGTAAAGCAGGCCTGGTGGTAATAAAATCTCTGAGTACTTGCTTGTTCATAAAAAATTTTATTTTTCCTTCAATTGTGAAGCTCAGTTTGGCAGGATATGAAATTCTGGGCTGAAAGTTCTGTTCTTTAAGGATGTTAAATATCGGCCCCACTCTCTTCTGGCTTGTAGGGTTTCTGCTGAGAGATCTGCTGTAAGTCTGATAGGCTTCCCTTTGTGGGTAACCTGACCTTTCTCTCTGGCTTCCCTGAGTATTTTCTCCTTCATTTCAACCCTGGTGAATCTAATGATTATGTGCCTTGGGGTTGCTCTTCTTGAGGAATATCTTTGTGGTGTTCTCTGTATTACCTGGGGTTGAATAGTGTCCTGCTTTGCTAGATTGGGAAAATTCTCCTGGATAATATCCTGAAGAGTATTTTCCAGCTTGGATTCATTCTCTTCATCACATTCTGGTACACCTATCAAACGTAGATTAGGACTTTTCACATAGTCCCATAATTCTTGGAGACTTTGCTCATTCCTTTTTATCCTTTTTTCTCTATTGTTGTCTTCTCATTCCATTTCATTAAGTTGGTCTTCGACCTCTGATATCCTTTCTTCTGCTTGATCAATTCGGCTATTCAAACTTGTGCATATTTCACTAAGTTCTCGTGTTGTAATTTTCAACTCCATTAGTTCATTTATATTCCTCTCTATATTGTCCATTCTTTTTAACATTTTGTCAAACCTTTTTTCAAAGTTCTTAGTTTCTTTACATTGGGTTAGAACAAGTTCTTTCAACTCCCCAAAATTTTTTATCATCCACCTTCTGAAGCCTACTTCAGATACTGGAACACAGTCTTTTTCCATTAGGGCTTGTTCCGTTGCCGATGAGGAATTGCTATTCCCTGTAGAGGAAGAGGGGTTCTGATTTTCGGTATTCTCGGCCTTTTTAGGCTGTTTTTTTCCCTTTATTGTGATTTTATCCATCTGTTGTCTTTACAATTAGCGCCTTTCTGATTAGGTTCCTGAGAGGACGTCCAATTTATTGATTCCCAGTGCTGGAATCTGAGCAACCCTCTGCGCCGGCCAAAACAGCAGCGGTAAGATTGATGGTGCTCTTCTGCCTGGGAATCTCTGGTCTGGCTTCCTTCTTGAGTCCACAACAAGCGGCTCTGCCTTCCCGGAGCTCCAAACACCAGTCAGTAGGGGAACCAGTCCCGTTTACTGTGCACGAAGAGCTGCCGCTCCGAGGCGACAACAAAACTGCTGCACTGGCCAGAAGTCGCGCTGGCAACCCGCGGGGCTCCTCCACTGGAAATCTTCTGGTCCGTGGGTGATGAAAATTCCTCTGCAAATGTGGCGTCCTCACGTTTTCTGAGCTTTCACTGGGAGCTACAATCCCGAGCTGTTAGCGATCAGCCATCTTGGATTCGATCTCATCTGCGTTTTTTTTTAATAAAAGCTTTGCTTTGAATATCCAGTAACAGAACACAGTAATATCACATAGAGCCTTGGTCCTAGCCAGTAATTTGTGGTCAAGAGACCTTAGAGGTAAGATGTGGGTAAATACAAATACTCTTCCTTGTAGTTATCTATAAAGTTAGATATACCCCAATTTTGTGTTTTAACTATTTATGGCTCCATAATCATAAGTCATATTCCACCTATACTATTTAACAGTTTTCCTAATAAGTTCTTTAACTGTAAGTTAAACTGTATTTTCTTTTAATGGTTAAATTTACTAAATAGATGTTAATTATAGATCTTTGGTAAACTTATCTTTTCCAATGATTTTAATTTACAAATGTCTATCCTTAATGTTTCTTCCTAGGCTTTACCTTTCGACGTTAGATTATACTTTTAGTCTGTTACTCCTATGATAATGACCTAACATACTTCTATTTTCCAGCTGCTCTCTTCTATTTCATAACATACTGTTTCTGCTGGATACTGAAAGTGATTCTTCATATATGTTAATATAATAATTGGAGAAGAATGGTCTAAGTTTTAAATTTTATTTATCATATAAGAAGGTACTGAAGTTTGGAATTTGAAATTTAAAAAAAAGCACTGATACGAATCAGTTTTACGGAACTCATAACTCATTTTTCCACAGTGGAATACATGGAAATGAGAGTCCTAGGCCAGCCACTACAGTGCATTCAAACAATGGGAGTGAGGCAGAGCACAGTGGCTTATGCTTGTAATCCCAGCACTGTGGGAGGCTGAGGCAGGCGGATTACTTGAAGTCAGTAGTTCGAGACTAGCCTGAGCAGCATGGTGAAACCCAGTCTCTACTAAAAATACACACAATTAGCCAGGCATGGTGCAATCCCAGCTACAGGCTGAGGCAGGAGAATTAATTACTTGAACCTGGGAGGCGGAAATTGCAGTGAGCCGAGATCGCTCCACTGCACTCCAGCCTGGGAGACACAGTGAGAGTCCATCTCAAAGAACCACCACCCTCCCAAAACAAACAAACAAACAAATAATGGTAGCGTATTAAGGAATTTCAGTTCTTTAGAATAGTGTTACCCAACAAGGAATTATTCTATCAAGAACTTCAGGTGTGGTCAGTGTATGTGAGAAACTGTTAAATTTTAGTGAGGTTTTAGTTAATTGAAATAGCCCAATGTGCTACAGGCTACTGTATGGCTATTCAAAAATATATTTAATAGCTATACTGCTACTGTAGAGCACAGCTGTTAAAAAATTGTTTCAAATTATATTTGGGATGCTAAGAATGTGCATTCCACTTTAACAGTTGTTGGCCACCTCAAACCTCAGGGAATCAGAAGGATCCAGGGGTTCCTAATAACGTAAACTATTCTTTTTAGCCTAGTCTGGTTTGGTTTCTAATTACTACCCTTTGTTCCTTCTCTCTGTCTTTTTTCTTCTAAAGTCAGCTTCTTTCTGCCTATTGCAAAACAGAACTCCTTTCCCTTCCAGTTTACTTCAAAATTCCCTCTCCCTGCTTACTCCTACCGTTCTTCAAGTAAGCCCGTGGTATCTAAAAATATCTACATCCTCGTTAATACTACAAACTTTAGAGTCTAACAGGTCTAGATTCAAATCCTGACTCTACCATCATTCAATAAATGGCTATTTATCAAGATCACTGGTTATTATTGGTTATTAAGATCATTATTATTATTGTTAGAAAAAAACAGAGAGACAGGAAATGGTAATAAAACTGTTGCTTGACACTTTCTTTGTTTTCCCTAACGCAAATCCAAGAAAGGGACTGAAAAAAGATAAATCTATATTTCTAAATAACAACTAAATTGATCAAGTCTCCCATGAATGTGTGTGTATTTCTTTTTTTAAGAGAAACAGTCTTGCTCTCTTATCCAGGCTGGAGCTTGCTTGGTGGCATGATTATAGCTCAGCCTCCCAAGTAGCTAGGACTGCAGGTGCACACCACCACACTCAACTAATTTTTTTTTTTTTTGGAGACGGAGTCTATCGCCCAGATTGGAGTGTGGCATGATCTCGGCTCACTGCAACCTCTGCCTCCGAGGTTCAAGCAATTATCTGCCTCAGCCTTCTGAGTAGCTGGGATTACAGGTGCCTAATACCACACTGGCTAATTTTTGTATTTTTAGTAAGAGACAGGGTTTTACCATCTTGGCCATGCTGGTCTTGAACTCCTGATCTTGTGATCCACCCACCTTGGCCTCCTAAAGTGCTGGAATTACAGATGTAAGCCACTGCACTCAGCCTCAACTAATTTTTTCTATTTGTAGACACGAAGTCTCACTGTTGCCCAGGCTAGTCTCACACTCTTGACCTCAAGCAATCTTCCTGCCCTGGTCTCCTAAAATGCCAGGATTATAGGCATGTGCCACTGTGCCCAGCCTTCTAGTAATATTTTGTCAAAAGGGTAGAATCAGATTCTCTGGTTACAAAGAAAGAAGAGGAATATAAATGGCCATGATGAAATATCACACTATTACCAACCCTACTCCTAAGCCGATCTTGCCATGACAGACCCTACTATGGAAGAGCACTGATATGTTAAATGGAAGACAGAGCTGAATAAAAGGGAAAGTAGGAGCAGTCCCTATAATAGGCACACTTATGCCAAGGACGAAGCACCATTCATGAAGTTGCTAAATACTATGTGGTCTTATTTTGTTTTGTTTTGAGACACGGTCTCACTCTGTCACCCAAACTGGAGTGCAGTGGTGTGATCTCAGCTCACTGCAACCTTCTCCCAAGCTTAAGTGATTCTCCTGCCTCAGCCTCCCGAGTAGCTGTGATTACAGGTGCACATTACCACAGCCTGGCTAATTTTTATAAGTTTAATAGGGACGAGGTTTCACCATGTTGGCCAGGCTAGTCTTGAACTCAAATGATCCACCTACCTCAGTCTCCCAAAGTGCCAGGATTACAGGCGTGAGCCATCATGCCCGGTCCTAAACACTACATTGATTCACATAAGATCCTCAGAGAATTCACAATAACTCCCGGAACCTCTCTTAGATAGACTATTTCTCTTTATCTCCCATCCTCTATCCAGGACAAATTGATCCACAAATTCAACTCTCTGCCCAACAAAATTCGATTTAAAAAAGAGAAGGCATTCAGTGGTGTATTTCAATTATTAAAGACTTGGACACTAGGCAAACCTGTGCTCATGATATTGTCTAGCAATAATAATCAAACGTTAACCATTACTACTAACCCAGGATCTATCACCTCAATCCTAGTCTTAAATGAAACCATTAAGTTCCTCCCACTTATTCACCAAAATTTTGGTCCTCCCTCGAAGAATGTGATTCTCCATGGAGAAACCATAAACAAGGCTATTTTCTTTTAGTGATGTCTAGGGATGACTATTATCCGTTCCTAGAGCAGCGGTCTAAAATCCAGCTGCCCA
Source organism: Saguinus oedipus (assembly GCA_031835075.1). Classification (NCBI taxonomy): domain Eukaryota; kingdom Metazoa; phylum Chordata; class Mammalia; order Primates; family Cebidae; genus Saguinus; species Saguinus oedipus. Next base: position 33,254,928 of record CM063177.1, on the reverse strand, counting down.
TTTTTAAAAGTTTTGTTGGAGCACACATATACTCATTTCTTCCCATATTTTCATTTCTACCAACAGTTTCAATTTCACCCAAACTTTGTAACTACTAAAACTGAGATTGATATGAAACTCAGAAAACTCTTAATCAATGTTTGTTTTAATAGACTTACACACTCTGCTTTCTGTTACTATTTCCTATCAGTCCCCGGAATTACTTTATAGTTCAGTTTCTAAAAAGAATATCAGTGATCTGATGGCTTGTTAGCAGTTATCAACAAAAGCAATTTCTAGGAATCTTTTATATTCACTTCCTCCACTATGGACCTATATTCAGAAAAGGACCAAGCACAATTCAATGATGAACAAATAATCCTATTATCTTGAGGCTTACTAGATAAAACAGAAATTAAAAAGCTGAAGTCACCCACACTTACAGGTCTTTTAATAAAATCAGTTTCCTATATCAATCCAGGAAGGGTAGGTTTCAGAATGTCCCTAAAATTCTCATTCAGGGTTTGCAACAGGAAGTGAGTGCCAAAATAATTAATAATAAATGTCACCTCACGCTAAGCTCTACAATGATCAAAACCTAATTGTTGAAACAAATCATTTTTAAAAGAGTAAAATGAATAAAGAATAAAACATTTCAAAGTGAAAGGCAAGCCAGAAATCCTCAGCCAGATAATAAAGATTGAATTGAAAATAGAACAAGTTTTTCGAAGCTAATATATTTATTTAGAAAGGTCATCAAAAGCCAGGCACAGTGGCTCACACCTGCAATCCCAGCACTTTGGGAGGCCGAGGTGGGTAGATCACCTGAGGTTGGGAGTTTGAGACCAGCCTAACATGGAGAAACCTCAACCCTACTAAAAATATTTTAAAAATTAGCCAGGTGTGGTGGCACATGCCTGTAATCCCAGCTACTCGGGAGGCTGAGACAGGTGAACCCAAGAGGCTGAGGTTGCGGTGAGCCGAGATCATGCCATTGACACTCTAGCCTGGGCAACAAGAGTGAAACTCTGTCTCAAAAAAAAAAAAAAAAAAAAAATGTTCACCACCTTTTCCCCATCCAGAATCTCCTGGTCTAGGATTAATAAAGCCTGAAACCTAGTAAACAGACACTGGTAAGGACAGACGGCAAATTCTAAGAGAATCCTTCTAAATATAAAGCAAGGTGAATAAGGGGGAGGTGCAGGGAAGGAGTGTCTCCCAATGTTCAGAAAGAAGGGGCAAACTTCTCCCCTTTTTTGTTCTTTCCCTGTTCCTCATTCCTTATGTCCAAATTCCTCAATGAGCTGGATAATAGAGGAAGCAACAATGGCAGCAGCAGCAGGAACGTAAAACGCTTAAGAAAGAGAGACAAGAACGATCCTCACCAAATAAAAGTACTCTGGCCCAGTCCTGTTGACTTCTCTGTTGTCTTCCTGTTACTTGGATCCAGATACAGTTGTGGGAAATGAAGTAAATGAAAACCAATTTCCTGGCCAGAAGACAGAAAAGAGTGTCCCAGGATCTAGAAAATACCATGGATATAACAGAGAGGAAAGAACTCAAGAAAGTAACAGTAAGCTGTTTTTGAACTCCTAACTCACTCAAGCTGAACATATGTGGATTTAAACCCAAGCAGCTTATTAGACTCTGAAAACTAAAATACAGGATAAACCTCCACGCATGTCACAGACTGGCTACTGGGTAGTGCATACAGAAAAAGTACAAACAGTACTCTAAAGTTGTGAAAACAGAACTGAGGTTAAAAAACTACAACCTACAGAAAGCTGGTTGGAACTTATGACCAACCTGAACCCAACTGGATCAAATGCCTGTAAAAATAAAAATATTGCTGAGGGAGGCTTCCAAGATGGCGTCGTAGAGGCAACTCAGGATTGCAGCTCTCAGTGAAGGCGCAGAGGGTGAGTCCTAGCCGCATTCTCGGACGGACCTTTTTTGCCCAAAGAACGTTGAAAGTCCCAGGTGTGGGAGAGACACGGGACGCTAGTGCAGCCGGCGTCGCTAGTTCAGCCGGGCCAGCGCCACAGCGCAGCGGCACCCGGCACAAAACTCACTGGTCTGGGTGCCCTGTTAAACCAGCAATCTGAGATTTGGAAGGGCAGATTGGCATGTCCATCTGATTGAACGGGACTTGGACAATGAGCCAGACCAGGAGATTCCTGGGCAACGTGATCTGAGCCAGTGCAGTGGGCAGCGGCACCAGAGATCGCAGGGATCCCAGTGCCCTATCGGCAGGCTACTGGGGCGCCAGTGAGAGAGTCGACCGTCCAGCTTGGGGAGAGGAAGAGAGAGAGGAAGAGAGAGAGAGAGAGAGAGAGAGAGAGAGAGAGAGAGAGAGAGGACGGACTCTGAGGCAGGCAGCTGGGTGACAGGGCTCGGCGGGTCCCACCCTCACAGGGACAAGCAGGGCGGCGATTGGAGGCGCTCGGGGCTGGGAGTTTTGCTGCCGGCATCTAGGAAGGTGCAGCCCGGTGGGGGAGGGGCGTCCGCCACTACGGACGCAATTGCCCCTACTGAAGTACCGCCCAGGGCTGATGCAGGCTGCCGTTGCCGAGGCAACCTGCCATAACAGAGAGACTCCACCAACAGGGCGGAGCGCACCACAGCGGAACAGTGGTCCCACGGCAGCAGGGCGGACCCACGCTAGCAGGGTGGAGCCCCGGCAGGCAAATAGTGAATAGACTGCCTCCTAGCTGGGCAGGACAATGCAACAGATACTCATAAAGAAAGCCCCAACTCCCTGAGACAGAGCATCTAAGTGGGGAAAAACGGGGGGGGGGGCTTATGAGTTCTGTTGCAGCAGACATAAACACATCCTCCCAACAACCCTGAAGGAACAACGGAGCTCACAGTTCAGCACTGGAGCTCCTATAAAGCACACACCGTCTCCTCAAGCAGCTCCCTGACCCCTGTATATCCAAAGAGTCACCCCAAAAAAGGACTAATCAGACTGACATTTGGCAGGCATCATTCTGGAACAAAGATAGCAGAAGAAACTGGTAGCATCCCTCACTGTTCCGCAGCTGCTACAGGTGTACCCCAGACAAGAACGGCCTGGAGTGGACCTCAGCACTCATACAGCAGAGGGGCTAGACCATTAGAAGGAAAACTAAGTAACAGAAATACCTCATCATCAACAATCTGGGCATCTACTCAGAGACCCAATTGAAAAATCAGCAACTACTAAGACGACAGGCGGATAAATCCATAAAGATGGGAAGAAACCAGCACGAAAAGGAGGAAAACACCCGAAACCAAAACACCTCACCTCCTGCAAAGGACCAAAACTCCTCACCAGCAAGGGAACAAAGCTGGATGGAGAATGAGTGTGATGAAATGACAGAATCAGACTTCAGAAAGTGGATGAGAAATTTCAGTGAGCTAAAAGAACATGTTCTAAATCAGTGCAAAGAAACTAAGAACCTTGAAAAAAGATTTGAAAAAGATTTGAGGAAATGATAACAAGAATGGACAACTTAGAGAGGAATATGAATGAATTGAAGGAGCTGAAAAATACAACACGAGAACTTCGCGAAGCATGCACAAGTTTCAACAGCCGAATTGACCAAGCAGAAGAAAGAATATCAGAAGTAGAAGATCAACTCAATGAAATAAAAAGAGAAACCAAGATTAAAGAAAAAAGTGCAAAAAGGAATGAACAAAATCTCCAAGAAATATGGGACTATGTGAAGAGACCCAACCTAAGTTTGATAGGTGTACTAGAATGTGATGAAGAGAATGAATCCAAGCTGGAAAACACTCTTCAGGATATTTCCAGGAAAATTTCCCCAACCTAGCAAGACAGGTCAATACTCAATTCCAGGAAATACAGAGAACACCACAAAGATACTCCGCAAGAAGAGCAACCCCAAGGCACATAATCGTCAGATTCACCAGGGTTGAAACAAAGGAGAAAATACTAAGGGCAGCCAGAGAGAAAGGTCGGGTCACCCACAAAGGGAAGCCTATCAGACTCACAGCAGATCTCTCCGCAGAGACTCTACAAGCCAGAAGAGAGTGGGGGCCAATATTCAACATCCTTAAAGAAAAGAACTTTCACCCAGAATTTCATATCCAGCCAAAGTGACCTTCATAAGTGAAGGAAAAATATAATCCTTCACGAACAAGCAAGTACTCAGAGATTTTGTTACCACTAGGCCTGCTTTTACAAGAGCTCCTGAAAGAGGCACTACACATAGAAAGAAACAACCAGTACCAGCCATCCTAAAAGCATACCAAATGCTAAAGAGCATCAATAAAATGAAGAATCTACATGAACCTATGGACAAAACAGCCAGCTAGCATCAAAATGGCAGTATCAAATTCACACAAAAACAATATTAACCCTAAATGTAAATGGGCTAAATACACCAATCAAAAGACACAGACTGGCAAATTAGATAAAAAACCAAAACCCATCGGTGTGCTGTATCCAGGAAACCCAACTCACACGCAAGGATACACAAAGGCTCAAAATAAAGGGATGGAGGAAGACTTACCAAGCAAATGGAGAGCAAAAAAAAGCAGGAGTTGCAATTCTCGTCTCTGATAAAATAGACTTTAAAGCAACAAAGATCAAAAGGGACAAAGAAGGTCATTACATAATGGTAAAAGGATCGATACAACAAGAACAGCTAACGATTCTAAATATATATGGACCCAATGCAGGAGCACCCAGATATATAAGGCAAGTTCTTAATGACTTACAAAGAGACTTAGACTCCCACACAATAATAGTGGGAGACTTTAACACTCCACTGTCAATATCAGACAGATCAACCAGACAGAAAATTAACAAGGATATCCAGGACTTGAACTCAGACCTGGAACAAGCAAACCTGATAGACATTTACAGAACTCTCTACCCCAAATCCACAGAATATTCATTCTTCTCAGCACCACATCACACCTACTCCAAAATTGACCACATAATTGGAAGTAAATCACTCCTCAGCAGATGCAAAACAACTGAAATCATAACAAACAGTCTCTCAGACCATAGTGCAATCAAGTTGGAACTCAGAATTCAGAAAATAACTCAGAACCGCACAGCTTCATGGAAACTGAACAACTGGCTCTTGAATGTTGATTGGATAAACAATGAAATAAAGGCAGAAATAAAGAAGTTCTTCGAAACCAACGAGAACAAAGACACAAGGTACCAGAATCTCTGGGACACATTTAAAGCAGTCTGTAGAGGAAAATATATAGCAATAAGTGCCCACATAAGAAGAGTGGAGAGATCCAAAATGGACACCCTATCATCAAAATTGAAAGAGCTAGAGGAGCAAGATCAAAAAAGCTCAAAACCTAGCCAAACACAAGAAATAACTAAGATCAGAGCAGAACTGAAGGAGACAGAGACAAGAAAAACCCTTCAAAAAAATCAATAAATCCAAGAGCTGGTTTTTCGAAAACATCAACAAAATAGACCACTAGCCAGACTGATAAAAAAGAAAAGAGAGAACAACCAAATAAAGGCAATAAAAAACGATAAAGGGGAAATCACCACAGATTACACAGAAATTCAAACCATCATCAGAGAACACTACAAACAACTCTATGCACATAAAGTAGTAAACCAGGAAGAAATGGATAAATTCCTGGACGCCTGTGTCCTCCCAAGCCTAAACCAGGAGGAAGCTGAAACTATGAATAGACCAATAACAAGGTCTGAAGTTGAGGCAGCAATTAAGAGCCTACCACACAAAAAAAGCCCAGGTCCAGATGGGTTCACAGCCGAATTCTACCAGACACACAAAGAGGATCTGGTACCATTCCTTCTGAAACTATTCCAGGTAATTCAAAAAGAGAGAACCCTTCCCAATTCACTTTATGAGACCAACGTCATCCTGATACCAAAACCCGGCAGAGACTCAACAAGAAAAGAAAACTTCAGGCCAATATCCATGATGAACATAGATGCAAAAATCTTCAATAAAATACTGGCAAACCGATTGCAACAGCACATTAAAAAACTTATCCATCATGATCAAGTAGGATTCATCCCGGGGATGCAAGGCTGGTTCAACATACCCAAGTCTATAAATGTAATTCACCACATAAACAGAAGCAAAAACAAAAACCACATGATTATCTCAATTGACCCAGAGAAGGCATTTGACAAAATTCAACAGCCCTTTATGCTAAAAACCCTCAATAAACTTGGTATTGATGGAACATATCTCAAAGTAATAAAAGCTATTTACGACAAACCAACAGCCAATATCATACTTAATGGGCAAAAACTGGAAGCATTCCCTTTGAAATCTGGCACTAGACAAGGATGCCCTCTCTCACCACTTCTATTCAACATAGTACTGGAAGTTCTAGCCAGAGCAATCAGGCAAGAAAAAGAAATAAAGGGTATTCAAATAGGAAAGGTGGAAGCTAAATTGTCTCTATTTGCAGACGACATGATAGTATACCTAGAGGACCCCATCACCTCAGCTCAAAAGCTCCTGAAACTGATAAGCAACTTCAGCAAAGTCTCAGGATATAAAATCAATGTGCGAAAATCACAAGCATTCCTATACACCAATAACAGACTTAAAGATAACCAAATCAAGAATGAACTGCCATTCACAATTGCTACAAAGAAAATAAAATACCTAGGAATACAACTCACAAGGAACATAAGGGACCTCTTTAAGGAAAACTACAAACCACTGCTCAACGAAATAAGAGAGGACACAAACAGATGGAGAAACATTCCATGTTCGTGGTTAGGAAGAATCAATATCGTGAAAATGGCTATACTGCCCAAAGTAATTTACAGAATCAACGCTATCCCCATCAAGCTACCATTGAATTTCTTCACAGAACTGGAAAAAACCACCATGAACTTCATATGGAACCAAAAGAGAGCCCGCATAGCCAAGTCAATTCTAAGCAAAAAGAACACAGGGGAGGCATCACACTACCAGACTTCAAACTATACTACAAGGCTACAGTAATCAAAACAGCTTGGTACTGGCACCAAAACAGAGATATAGACCAATGGAACAGAACAGAGGCATCAGAGGCAATGCAACATATCTACAACCATATAATCTTTGATAAACCAGACAAAAACAAGCAATGGGGAAAGGATTCCCTGTTTAATAAATGGTGTTGGGAAAACTGGCTAGCCATGTGCAGAAAGCAGAAACTGGACCCCTTCCTGACACCTTACACTAAAATTAACTCCAGATGGATTAAAGACTTAAACGTAAGACCTGACACCATAAAAACCCTAGAAGAAAATCTAGGCAAAACCATTCAGGACATAGGAGTAGGCAAGGACTTCATGACCAAAACACCAAAAGCATTGGCAACAAAAGCCAAAATAGACAAATGGGACCTCATCAAACTCCACAGCTTCTGCACGGCAAAAGAAACAGTCACTAGAGTGAATTGGCAACCATCAGAATGGGAAAAAATATTTGCAGTTTACACATCTGACAAAGGGCTGATATCCAGAATTTACAAAGAACTCAAACAGATTTACAGGAAAAAAACAAACAAGCCCATTCAAAAATGGGCAAAGGATATGAACAGACACTTTACAAAAGAAGACATACATGAGGCCAACAAACACATGAAAAAATGCTCATCATCACTGGTCATTAGAGAGATGCAAATCAAAACCACATTGAGATACCATCTCACGCCAGTTAGAATGGCGATCATTAAAAAATCTGGAGACAGCAGATGCCGGAGAGGATGTGGAGAAATAGGAACACTCTTACACTGTTGGTGGGAGTGTAAATTAGTTCAACCATTAGGGAAGACAGTGTGGCGATTCCTCAAGGACCTAGAAATAGAAATTCCATTTGACCCAGCAATCCCATTACTGGGTATATATCCAAAGGACTACAAATCGTTCTACTATAAGGACACATGCACACGAATGTTCATTGCAGCACTGTTTACAATAGCAAAGACCTGGAACCAACCCAAATGCCCATCAATAATAGACTGGACTGGGAAAATGTGGCACATATACACCATGGAATACTATGCAGCAATCAAAAATGATGAGTTTGTGTCCTTTGTAAGGACATGAATGAATCTGGAGAACATCATTCTCAGCAAACTGACACAAGAACAGAAAAAGAAATACCGCATATTCTCACTCATAGGCGGGTGAGAAAAATGAGAACACATGGACACAGGGAGGGGGTCTACTACACACTGGGGTCTATTGGGGGGAATGGGGGAGGGACAGCAGGGGGGGTTGGGGAGTGATAGCCTGGGGATAAATGCCCAGTGTGGGTGGAGGGGAGGAAGGCAGCAAAACACACTGCCATGTGTGTACCTATGCAACTATCTTGCACGTTCTGCACATGTACCCCAAAACCTATAATGCAATAAAAATTAAAAAAAACAATATTGCTGGACACAGTGACTCAAGCCTGTAATCCCAGCACTTTAACAGGTCAAGGTGGGAGGACTGCTTAAAGTTAGTAGTTAGAGACCAGTCTGGGCAACAAAGGGAGACCCTCTCTCTCCAAAAAATAAAAAATATAGAGCCAAGCATGGTGGTGTGTGCTTGCAGTCTCAGCTAATCAGGAGACTAGGGCAAGAGGATCCCTTGGGCCCAGGAGTGGAAGGATGAAGTAAGCTACAATCACGCCATGCACTCCAGCCTGGATGCTACAGCAAAACCCCGTCTCTTAAAAAAAAAAAAAAAAAAAAAAAATACAAAAAATAAAAACAAAAACATCAACATTTCTCATAGCATTTAAACAAAAGACAAAGTTTTGTAACATAATGTTCAAAATGTACAAAACACAATCCAAAATCACTTGGCATAGAGAGAACTGGGAAAAGAACATTCTCATGGGAAAAGACAATTAAAAGAAAACACCACAAAGATGACACAGCTAGGTGAATTATCTAAAATGAATTATCTAACAAGTAGACAAAAATTTAAAGCCAGTATATATATTTCAACAAGTATAAGTAAATAGATTTTGAAACAAACAGAAAGCCAAATGATCACAGCAAACAAATAGAAGACATAAAGAACCAAATGGAAACTAAAAAAAAGGGAGAATGGAAATAAAAATACACTGGATAGACTTAACAGCAGAATGGAAATAAAAGAGTAAAGAGTCAGTGAACTTGAAGACAAACCAATAGAAATTACCCAATCTAAAAAACAAAGAGAAAAATACTGGGGAAAGAAATATTAAAGGCCTAGAGACTTGTGATGAAATACCAAAAAACCAACATTCATGTCAAGAATGCAAGAAAAGGAAAATCACTGCAGTATAGAAGAAGAAATAATGGCTGGAAACTTCCTGAAATTTGGTGAAAGGCATAAACTTCTATGTTTAAGAAGTTCTCACAAACCTCAGACAGAGTAATTCCAATGAAATCCATGCCAGGACACACATTAGCGTCAAGCTGCTGAAAATTACAAAGGAAAACCTTGAAAGCACCCAGAAAAAATATGATGCATTACTCATGGGGGGAGAGAGTTTAATGATTTGAAACAATAGTGATTTCTCATCAGAAAGTCAGAAGAAAGGGGAACAATATCCTTCAAGTGCTAAAATCGAAAAGAACTGTAAACTCATCCTCTATCTAGTGAAAATATTCTTCAGGAATGAATGTGAAACAAAAGATATTCAAAGTGCAAGAAAAATGAGAACTCTTTTCCAGCTCTGAAAAAAAAAAAAAAATCTTAGGAATTATGGAAGATCACCACAGTAAATGTCTGGGTAAACATAGTTAACTTTTCTCATCTTGAATTCTTTAAAAAATGATTGGCATTAAAAGCAAATATTTATAACACTTCCTGATAAGATTTCTAATACAGACATACCGCAAAGACATCATGAGTCTACGTTCAGACCAGAGTAATAAAATAATATTGCAATATAGCAAATCACATGAAATTTTTGGTTTCCCAGTACACATAAAGGTTTATATAATGCTGTAGTCTATTAAGTGTGCAATAACATTATGTCTAAAAACTGTACCTACTTGATTTAAAAATACCTTACTGCTAAAAATGCTAACACTCATTTAAGCCTTCAGTAAGTCATAGATTTTTTTTGCTGGTGGAGGGTCTTGCTTTGATATTGATGGTTGCTAACTAATCACAGGATAGTAGCTGCTGAAGGGCAGGGTGGCTGTGGCAATTTCTTAAAATAAGACAACAATCAAGTATGCCACAGACAGACTCCTTCTTTCACAAAAAATTTCTCCGTAGTATGAGATGTTATTTGACGGCATTTTATCCACAGCAGAATGTCTTTCAAAATTAAAGTCAATCCTTTCAAACTCTGCTACTGTGTTATCAACGAAGTTTATGTACCATTTTAACAATGTTCACAACACCTTCACCAAGAGTACATTCCATCTCAAGAAACCACTTTCTTTGCTCATCTCTAAGAAACAACTCCTCATTCAAGCTTTATCACAAAATTGCAGCAATTCAGTCACATCTTCAGGCTCCAATTCTAATTCTATAATAGTTTTCCTGCTGTTGATACCACATCTGTAGTTACTTAATCCACAGAAGTTTTGAACCCCTACAAGTTATCCATGAGGGTTGGAATCAACTTCTTCACAATCCTGTTCATATTTTAATCTCTTTCCATGAATCAACAAAGTTCTTCATGGCATCTAGAATGGTGACTCCTTTCCAAAAGGCTTTCAATTTACTTTGCCCGTATCTATCCAACAAATACTGTCTAAAGCAGTTGTAGCCTTATGAAATGTATTTCTAAGAGAATAAGACTGAACAGTCAAAATTATTTCTTGATCAATGAGCTGAAGAACAGATGTGTTAGCAGGCATGAAAATGTATCTCTGTATATTTCCATCAGAGCTCTTGGATGACTAGGTGTACTGTTAATTATTAAGTACCATGTTGAAAGGAATCTTTATCTAAGCAGTTGGTCTTAACAGTGAGCTCAAAATATTCAGTAAACCATTCTGTAAACAGATGTGCTGTCATCCAAGCTTTGTTGTTTCATGTATATAGCACAGAGTAGATTTAGCATAATTCTTAAGGGCCCTGGAATTTTCAGAATGGTCAATGAGCACTGGTTTATAAATTTGTAGTCACCAGCTGCATTAGCCCCTAACAAGACAGTCAGCCTGTCCTTGGAAGCTTTGAAGCCAGACATTGACTTCTCCTCTCTACCTATGAAAGTCCTAGAAGGAGTCTTGTTTCAATAGGGGGCTGGTTCATCTGCATTAAACATCTTTTGCTTAGTATTGCCACTTTCATCAATGATGTCAGCTAGGCTTTCTGGATAACCTGATACAGATTCTGCATCAGCACGTGCTGCTTCGCCTTACACTTTTATGTTATGGAGATGGCTTATTTCCTTAAACTTCATGAACTAACCTCTGCTAGCTTCAAATTTTTCTTCTGCAGCTTACTTGCCCCTTTCAGACTTCATAGGCTTGAAGAGAGTTACAGCCTTGCTTTGGATTAGGCTTTGCATTAAGAGAATGTTATTATTGGTTTGACCTTCTACCCAGATCAGTCAAACTTTCTTGATATTAGCGATAAGGCTGTTTGGTCTAACTTCAATATTGTTGAGGAACAGGGAGGTCCAAGGAGAAGTGGAGAGATGAGGGAACAGCTGATCAGTGGAGCAGTCAGCACATACGTAAGCATATTAACTTATGTCTTATGTGGGTGCTCTTTGTGGTGCCCCAAAGTAATTACAATAGTAATATCAAAGATCGTTGATCACAGATCACAAGAAATATAATAATAATAATAATAATAAAAAGATCTGAAACACTGTGAGAATTACCAAAATGTGAAAGAAACATTAAGTAAACAGAAGTTGTTGGAAAAGTGGCACCAAACCTGCTTGATGCAGGGTTGCCACAAACCTTCAATTTGTAAAATATGCAGTATCTACAAAACCCAATAAATGGAACTGCATAAAAAGAGGTATGCCTATATTGTGTACATTTAATACAAGACAATTGCAACATAAAGGGAGAAAGGAAAAGGGACACACATGGCAGCAAGACCTCTATTTCACTTCTAGTGGTAAAATAAGAATGCCAAGTAGGCTAAAATTTTAAGTATGTATAATTCTTAGAGCTACCACTAAAAACATTAGTCAATGTCTTGTGTCACTCCGTCTTCATCTCAAGAAGGGTAAGTAAAGTACGGTAAGATATTTTGAGAGAGAGCCCTTATTCATATAACTTTTATTACAGTATATGTTTATAATTGTTCTATTTTGTTATTGTTGTTAATCTTTCCGGTAACTAATTTATAAGTTAAACTTCATCATGAATATGTACATATAGAAAAACATAATATAAATAGAGTTTGTTACTATTTGCAGTTTCAGGCATCTACTTAAAACATAGCACCTATGGACAAGTGGTAACTACTACACCCAGTTTCCTTCAAATCAGTTCAGGTTGGTCAGTTAAAATATTTAAAAAATGTTCGAATAAACCAAAGAAGGAAGGTACAGAGAACAAAAATAGAAGAAACACACAGAAAATAGACTTGAACCCAAACATAACCGTAGTTAAAACATGTGAGATGCAGCAAAAGCACTGCAATATTTAATTTCTTCTATCAGAAAAAGGCTCAAATCAGTAATTTAAACTTGCATATTAAGAAACTAAAAAAGGAGCAAAATATATAGAAAACAGGCAGAAGAAAGGAAATAAAGAGAACAGAAATCAATGAAATTGGGAACAGAAAAACAGATAAAAATCAACAAAACCAAAAGCTCATTCTTTGAAAAGATCAATACAATCTAAACTTCTTGCCAGACTGATGATGTAGATAACCCGAATAGTCTTACTACTATTTGAATAAATTGAATTTGTAGTTAAAAGCCTTCCAAAAAAAGAAACCTCTAGGCCCACATAATTTCCCTGGTGAATTCTATGAAATATTTAAACAAGAAATGACACCAAATCAACACATCTCTTCCAGAAAATGGAAGATAAGCACTTTCCAAGTCATTTTATGAATCTAGCATTATCCTTATATAAAAAACAAACAAAGATAGTACAAGAACACATTTATATTCTGCTCATCAAAATAAAAACTATGGTACAGTCAATCACATAATGAAATACTGCTCAGCAAGAAAAACATATGAATTAGTATTTCAGTCAACAAATTGAATGCATCTTAAAGGCGTTCTATTTTGTGAAAGAAGCTAGTCTCAAAAGGCTACATATTATAGAACTGCATTTACATGCAAAACTATACTGATGAAGAATTTGTCAGCAGTTACCTGGGTTAGGAGAACATATGACTACAGAGATAGCACAACAGATTTTGGGGAGGGATAGAACCATTGCAAATCTTGACTGTGGTGGCAAAACAGATCTATACATGTATTAAAATTCACAGAATTATAAACCTCAAAAAAGCTAAATTTTACCATATATAATAAAATTTACATTTTCTTAAAAAGACTAACATGAAAGCAATTTTTTGAAAATATTATGAACTAAAATATAAATTGTTAACATTTTCAAGAAAGGAACTTTTTCACTGTGAACTTCATAGTCTCAGTCATTCCAGTGCTTATAACTATTGCCAACACAGAAGTTACCCAAATTATACTGCCACAAGATGAACCTGAGAGGAGGTGTTTGAAAGTTTTGTCTCTGTTTTCTCCATTTCTGGAGCACTGACAGGTCTGAGAGACAACAGAGACCTATAACCTGTCGCGATACAGAGATTAAAAACAGGCTCAATTTAACAGCTCCACTAAATTCTAAGGCAGAGTTGCAGAAACAGATCAGTTCCAAAACACTAATGATAGCATGGGGGATCACTGGAGGAAGACGTCCATTATGACTCCCAGTTAGGTTACACTCTTAGGTGACAGTTGTCTACTCTATGGGAAGAATATATTTACAATGCAGTACTTTATTTAAGAAAATAAAAATGAGTGCCTTTTATGTGCCTGGATAGTTTACCATGAGAGTCTGATAAAGAAATCATCATATATGACAGGCTTCCATTATTTCTCCAAATAAGAAACAACTGTAAACAGTAGTATATGTCCTTCAATAACTTTAATATATTTATGCAATTGTTGTCTAATAATCCCACCCCTGCATAAAGTAGGGGTGGGATATAAAGAATACAAAGAGTTGATTACGTAATCTTCATTTAAACTCAAGACTCTCATTCCCATTTACTAAAGTACAATGACATAACTAATTTATATGGTAATGTCAAACCTGAAGCTCTCTTATATTTATTCCCACCAGGCAATTTCTGAATGCCTATTGCAGGTACTTTAAAAGGAAGAGTTATACGTGTGGAAAAGTAGAGTTTACATATAGAAAACTAAACTTTATGCCTATTAGAGAAAAAATGCAAAAGAGCAGTGAGATGTTACAGATTCATTTTTACAATCAAGCCTCCCAAAAAGATGATAGGAGCACTTGGGATCAACAGCACTGTATTTTCACATATGGCAGGCAAAATAGCAAAAAGAAAGGCATTCTGGATGGAAGTATGGAAGTAAAGAAAGAACTGGTGAATTTTTATCCTTTTAATAAAACAGGAAAACTGTTAACTATATTTTTACTTTAACACTTGGTGTACCTTGGAAAGACTTCTGAGCAGAAATGACAATGCCTGTCCATCTGCTCACCTCCCAAAAAAGGGAAATGGGAAAAATATGTAGGCCATAGAAAATACTTGCAAATAACAAAGCTCTCTTAGTTCATTTGCATTGCTATACAAAAAAATCAAACAAAAACAAAACAAAACAAAACAAAACAAAAAAAACAGAAATGACCTGAGACAGGTAATTTATAAAAAACAGAAATTTCTCACAGTTGTGGAGACTAGGAATTCTAAGATCAAAGACATCAGCAGGTTCAGTGCCTGGTGAGGATCTGGTCCCTGCTTCCAAGATGGTACCTGTTACTGCATCTTCAAGTATTAAGTGTAGGGCTTTTAGGAAGTGATTAGGCTGTGAGGGCTCTGACCTCATGGATGGCCTTATAAAAAGGGCATGCTAGTTCTCTCCAGCCCTTATATAAGACACTAATTCCATCCATCTATTAGGGACTAATTCCATCCATGAAGGCAGAGCCTTCATAGCCTCATCACCTCCTAAAAGTCCCACCACTTAATACTGTTGCATTCAGGATTAAGTTTCAACATGAATCTTGCAGAGGGCAGGGACACTGAAAGCACAGAAAAATCCTAAGAGTTAAAGGGACAGAATTAGTGAAAATAAATGACCACATACAAATGCTTGTTACAGAAGAATGAGAATGGATGTAATCTACAACAGGAAAAAAGGGATGATGTTCAAAACACTTATTCTGAAATTTTACCCTGTTCTATTTAAAAAAGATTTTTTAAACTCTACATTACAGAGTTTCAACTCCAGAAATTAGTTTCTTTTGCACAAATGCTGAAAGTTACTCTTTGGCTGATTCCTTGAGAACTGTTAACTTTCTTCATACTAATCCCTTACAAACTGCTACAAGTAGCTATTATGAAACCAAGAGAGAAAAAAGCAATTATTTTGCATAGTAAACAGGACATCTACTCTTTTCTTTAGCTATGCCTATTATCTGAATTTCTTAAACACAAACTCATCCTTCTAGGTATCTCAGAGCTAAGCACAATTATGTTACATAAATGTATGTAAATCAATGTGCCCTCATGTAAATATTTCACACATAATTTAAAGAAGCATTTCACAATCCTACTCCTAGGAAATACTACAACTCTAACCCAGATACGGATTATATTACATATTATGCAAACTTAACAAAAATTCTGCCACTTTAGCATAAGGCATGAATAGATACTGGGATTCTTTTCCTAAATGTAATCATATTACAAATGCTACAAACACCCACAAACTGGATTTTTGTGTAAGGTTTTCACATTATTATTTTTAGCTACTACTTTCTAACAGGTCATGAATTATCTCATTTCACACAAATATTAATCTAAGTCACTAGAAATTACAAGCATTCAAACAACAAGAAGTGGTAATATTCTTAACAAATCAAAGGACTGCAAAAATGGTAAGCTTTTACCTGCCCTCTTTATCGCTATATTACCAGATCCAATAGCATGCCTTCAAAGGAGTGTCCAATAAACAGCTTGGAATGAATTATAAACATGGTCAACAACCACAGCACATGTTATCTGTCAGGCATGATTCTACCTACACGTAGCCCCTCTCTCTACATATGTTATATTAAAAAACCACTATGATCTTGAGAGATTAACTTCATTTTACTGTGATACTGTCATTACCTTCATTTTTTCGTGGAAGCACCTAGCAAGTGGTGGAGCTGGGACTGAAATTCAGGTCATCAGCCTCCCCTGTGCTCTTAACCATGACACTAAACTGCCTAACACACAAATAACTTTGTAAGGGTCATAAGTTATCCAACAACTCACCTGAACACCATCTCCCTACAGTATTTAAGTAACTAATTAAATAACATTTATCTGAGTCCAGTGGTAATGGCAGCCAACTCTATGTTCCATTCTCTTAAAATAGCTCTAGTGAGTGATTGTCAAGCCCTTTTAGTGCAAAGAACCTGAGAGTAGAATAACTGGATCAAGACCATCCTGCTCCACCAGGTTCCAAAACACCATTAGTATTCCGCCTCCCAAAATACACTAATAGGAAAAACGAAACTGTTATTAGTAAGATACTAGTTATCAATGTCTAAGGTTAAAAAGGAAACAGGGCAAGTGATTTACAAATTAACAAAATAAATATTGTCAAAGAGTATATATAGTTGGCTTTTGGAAGAGATCAACTCAGACCAAAATAATACTTTCAAAGACTGAGTAATATTGGGATTGTCTCCTAAATGTAATCTTATTATAAACGCTGCAAACTGCCAACTACCTTTTCAAATGACTCTTAACTAGTCAGTCTTCTGCTATGTTCGTCATGTCTAACACGTATGATTTGTTCAACACCATAAAGCATAGCAGTAAGATATATTAATGAGAAAGGAAACAGGGATGAAAAGTCAAAAACGAAAAATGAACTCATCTCTAAAACAAAATACTCTAAGTTATGTGATAATTTAGAAAGTCTTATAAACCCATGCCAAAGAAATAACCCTGATAATAACCCAAGTCCCTTAAAGTTACATCAAAATAATCCCTAAACAAAGAGCCCCTTAGAGCTCTGAGATTCCCATCTCCCAAAAAGATCCACAAACTGAAACACCATACTCCCATTTTCTGAGGAATAAATATAATCTGTCATCCTTGAATAACTACTTTTTAAAAAATCTCATTTCCCCCCAACCAGTTATTCTAGTTACAGATTAACTCTAGGCTGTTCACGGGGCTATTCAGCCTGAAAATTTGGAGTATTCTCCCTAGTCCACTGGTTTTCAAATTTCTTAAGTTTTATAAATATCTGATTTGAATTTTATTTTCAGATGTATTATCAAATATGGTTTTGGCCAAGATGAAATAAGCCCCACTATAGCCTACCTCAAAAAATCCAGGCAGAATACTAAAGGTATTCATCTAAGTACCTATACTCTAAAAAATAAATAAAAGCAGGTGGAATGTGGAGGGAAGTAAAAATCTGGAGAAGAGAACTGCATTGAGTCTTCCTGTTTTATTTTTCATCTTTTCTCTCATAACTTTGTCCTAAGGGTGGCTACACAGTGGCAGTGGAACAGGTGGCTAAAAGTCTGAAAGAAGCCCCATTTTTCTGGGTGCTTCTAGCCAAAGGAGCCAGGAAAGGGGACGCTGCAGATGGGAGGGTGGAAAAAAATCCTGGAGAGAGTCTGATCAAGGGGATTCCTTAATTCTCCGCATGAATCTACACACGTTTTCGCTGAACTATGCAAGCATTCAGTTAGCACAGGACAGACCCAGAGCAATACAGCTAAGGCTTTGAAACTAAACTAAAGGTGAACTATCACCCCCAAAAGGCAAGACAAAGTTTCTAGTCTGAGGCCAGGCATGGTGGTCCATGACTATAATCCTAGCACTTTGGGAGGTAAAGTGGGGAGATTGATTGAACTCAGGAATTCAAGACCAGCCTGGGCAACATAGCAACACCTAATCTCTACAAAAAAAAAAAAAAGTTAGGTGTGATAGTGCACACAGGCAGTCCCAGCTATTTAGGAGGCAGTAGGAACACTTGAGCCAAGGATATCAAGGCTGCAGTGAGCTATGGTCTTGCCACTACACTCCAGCCTGTGCGACAGAGTAACACCCTGTTTCAAAAACGAAACAGCAACCAAAAAAACTACCAAAATGTACAGTCTGAATCTTATGGACTGTTTGCTAAAACAAAACAAAAACAAAGCATCTCTAGAAGATTATTTATAGGGCCTACAGTCTATATAACATAATATTGTTCAGGATACAGTTCCAACTTACTTGAGATGCAAAGCACAAGAAAATATAACCATTTCTCAAGGAAACAATCAATAACCGCCAATCCCAAGATAAATCAAATATTGGAATTCCTGAGGACTTTATTATTACTTGAGACAAGAGTCTCGCTCTGTCACGTAGGCTGGACTGCAGTAGCACGATCTCGGCTCACTGTAACCTCCAAAATCTCGGCTCACTGCAAACCCCCATCTCCCGGGTTCAAGTGATTCTCCTGCCTCAGCCTCCTGAGTAGCTGGGATTACAGGCTTGCACCACCATGCCTGGCTAATTTTTACATTTTTAGTAGAGACAAGGATTCACCATGTTGGTCAGGCTGGTCTCAAACTCCTAACATGATCCGTCCTCCTTAGCCTCTAAAAGTGCTGGGATTATAGGCATGAGCCACTGTGCCTGACCAAGGACTTGAAAATAGCAATTATAACTATGCTCCATGGAGAAAAAAACACTTTCAAAAAAATGAAAAAATTGAATTCTCAGCAGTGAAATAGTAAGCATAAAAAATTAAAATTTTAGAGGTAAGAAATATGATGTTTAAAAAAAGGGACAGTAACGGAACAGAAATGCAAAGGAATGAATCAGTGGACATGAAGCCAAATCAATAGAAATGATCTAACCTGAAGAACAGAGAAGTAAAAGAATGAAGAAAAAAATGAAGAGTCTCAGGGTCCTGTGGACAAAATCAAAAGTTTTATTTGTCATGTGAGTAACATAAAGAGAAAGAAATTGGTACAGAAAAAAATATTTGAAAAAATAATGTTCATAAGCCTCCCAAACTTGAAGAAGGGGACAAATTTAAAATTCACAAAGCTCAGAGAACACTAAATAAGATAAACACAAAAGTAAAACATGCTTATAAATCATAATCAAAGGCCAGGCGATGTGGCTCATGACTGTAATTCTAGCACTGTGGGGGGGCCGAAGTGGGTGGACTGCCTGAGGTCAGGAGTTCAAGACTAGCCTGGCCAACATGGTGAAACCCTGTCTCTACTAAACCTGTAAAAATTAGCTGGGTGTGGTGTATGGCACCTATAATCCCATCTACTTGGGAGGCTGAGGCAGGAGAATTGCTTTAACCTGGGAGTTGGAGGTTGCAATGAGCTGAGATCGTGCCACTTCACTCCAGCCTCGGCAAAAAGAGCAAAACTCCATCTCAAAAAATAAATAAATCATAACCAACTGAAACAAAGCAAACGTGAAGAAAAAAGTATTTTTTAAATTTTATTTTTATGTCAATCGTTTTTGAGGTACAGGTGCTTCCTGGTTACATGGATAAGTTCTTCAGTGCTGATTTCTAAGATTCTGGTGCACTTGTCACCTGAGAAGTGTTACACTGTACCCAATACGTAGTCTTTTATCCCTCACCCCCTGCCAACCTTCACCCTGACTCCCCAAAGTCCATTTTATCACTCTACTTATTTATTTTTGAGACAGAGTCTTACTCTGCCGCCCAGCCTAGATAGAGTGCAGTGGCATGATCTTGGCTCACTGCAACCTCCACCTCCCAGATTCAAGCGATTCTCATGCCTCAGCCTCTGGAGTAGCTGGGATTACGGGTGTGTGCCACCAAGCCTGGCTAATTTTTGTATTTTTAGTAGAGATGAGGTTTTACCATGTTGGTCAGGCTGGTCTCAAATCCCCGTCCTCAAGTTATCCGCCCACCTCGGCCACCCAAAGTTCAGGGATTACGGAAATGAACCACTGTGCCTGGCCCAAACAAAGCCCATTATATCAATCTTATGCCTTTGTATCTTCATAGCTTAGCTCCCACTTATAAGTGAGAACATACAACATCTGGTTTTCCATTCCTGAGATACTTCACTTAGAATAATGGCCTCCAGCTCCATCTAAGTTGCTGCAAAAGACATTATGACAAAGTAGTATTCCATGGTGTATACATACTACATTCTCTTTTTTTTTTTTTTTTGAGATGGAGTTTCGCTCTTGTTACCCAGGCTGGATTGCAATGGTGCGATCTCGGCTCACTGCAACCTCCGCCACCTGGGTTCAGGCAATTCTCCTGCCTCAGCCTACTGAGTAGCTGGGATTACAGGCACGCACCACCATGCCCAGCTAATTTTTGCATTTTTAGTAGAGACGGGGCTTCACCATGTTGACCAGGATGGTCTTGATCTCTTGACCTCGTGATCCAGCCGCCTCCGCCTCCCAAAGTGCTGGGATTACAGGCTTGAGCCACTGCGCCCGGCTACATTCTCTTTAACTACTTGTTGGTTGATGGGCACTTAGGTTGGTTCCATACCTTTGCAACTGCAAATTGTGCTACTATAAACATGTGTGTGCATGTATGTGTCTTTTTCATACAATGATTTCTTTTCCTTTGGGTAGATACTCACTAGTGGGACCACTGGATTAAATGGCGGATTTCAATATGTACAAAATATTATCATTTCAACATGTAATGTTGAAAATTATTAAAGATGTAATCAATGTAATAATTGTTTAATGAACTATTTTACATTCTTTTTGTAAAATCCAGTGTGTATTTTATACTTCTAGTACATCTCAACTCAAATTAATCACATTTCAAATGCTCAAGATTCACATATATAGTTACTGGCTACTCAAATGGACCATAAAGCCCTAATGCAACCACTAAAAAATTATACAGAGAGATAATAGTTTAAAAGCCAAGGGTTACATTGAAAATAAAATACCAAAATATATTCATATAATCTAAAAAAGGACAGACACTTTGGGAGGTTGAGGCAGGACGACTGCTTGAGGCTATGAGTTTAAGATCAGCCTGGGTAACACAATGAGACACCTATCTCTACCAAAAACTTAAAAAATTAGTCGAGTGTGGGGGCATATATCTGTAGTACTAGCTACTCTGGCGGCTGAGCCCAGGAGGTTAAGGTTGCAGGGAATTATGGCCATCACAGAGCATTCCAGCTTGGGGACAGAGTGAGACCCTGTCTCTCCCTTTTTTATCTCCTCCTAAAAAAGGAAGGATAATTACATTTAATTATATTAAATGTAAATAATTGTGCACACCAATTAAAAGACATTATCAAATTGGATTTTAAAGAAAGAATGAATTATATGACTGTCTACAAGAAACACCCTTTAAAAATAAAGACAGGTTAAATGTGTAGAAAAGGATAAACAATGCAAACAATAAAAGATGGTTGGAATGACTAATTAATATGAACTATATTTTAAACTTTTTTAAGGGGCCTAATTGGATTTGTCTACCCTCCATTCAGTTTTAATTAAATCTAATTTTGTGGCAGTTTTGAAACAATGAAGCTATGCATCTCCCTCACATTACTCATGTTGATGCATTAAGTAACTGGACATGTACAACAGTTCCTAAAGAAATATGACCTATTACATTAAAACTGTCCTATCTGAAGGCTTTTCTATGAGGTTTTCAGGTGAATGATTGCTTATAAATTTTTTGAGTCATTAATATTTATTCCCCATAATAACAGTTTATAGAAGCATTCTTCTTGACAAGCCACCTAGGTATACAAAACAGTGTTACAAGTATATTTACATTAAAAGATCACCTACTGGGGCTAGGTGTGGTGGCTCATGCCTGTAATCCCAGCACTTCAGGAGGTGCCCACTGCTGAGACAGGCAGATCACTTGAGGTTAGGAGTTCAAGATCAGCAATCAGCCTGGCCAACATGGCAAAACTCCATCTCTACTAAAAGACAAAAATTAGCTGGGTGCGGTGGTGCACGCCTGTAACACCAGGTACTAAGGAGACTGAGACAGGAGAATTGCTTGAACTTGGGAAGCAGAGGTTGCAGTGAACCGAGATCATGCCACTGCACTCCAGCCTGGGTGACAAAATGAGACTCCGTCTCAGAAACAAAACAGACAAACAAAACCTATCATTTGTAAACTGTTTCACTGATTCTAGAGAAATTTCAAAACAGTATTGTTTTGGCTGCTCTCTGTAATGTCTGTATTTCTGTTTTGGTTTACTTTAAGTGATAAATAACTACTGGGGCCAGGGAACTGAACTTGGTATTGGAATATGAAGACAGATTGCAACTATCTTGCACCTTCTGCACATGTACCCCAAAACCTATAATGCAATAAAAATTTAAAAAAAAAAAAAAGAAAAAAGAAAAAAGAAATAAAAAAAAAGAAAAAAATGTTAAATAAGGAAATAAAGATTATAAGTATAAAAAAAAAAAGATACTGTATCCCTTCCTAGTACAAAGAGTAGACCTGGAGACAGAGAACATAGAAGATGAACAACATAGCATATGCTAAGTGCGAAATGTGAGAAGTAGGCAAAAAGTTCCTAAGACATTTTTTAAATATACCAGTGGGGGAGTAACTAATGACTGAGGAGAGTAAAGAAAAATAATGATAATAAAGTGCAAAGATGTTAAGGTACTTAAATCCAAGTTAGGATTTTGTGTTTCCTTAGGTGGACTTAAAGTCCACTGCTCTCCCATTTATCTGTTTTGGAAGTGGTTTATGAGATGTTTAAATTGGGGATTTTGAGCTTCATGCAGTAATAGAAAGGTGAGCTGGCGGGTGCTGATGGAAAGCACGGGAAACTAGTTAGGAGAAAATGGAAAGAAGACTGGATATCAATAAACAAGGCCTGATAAGGACTAAGTTACCCTGGAGCACAGACCTAATGGACCTACAGATATCAACAAACCTGAAATTCAGAACTACGGGTAGAATGAGTGCTTATAATATACTTACAACGAGTATACTGTACAATGAACTAAATATTCTGGCATGCTTTTCCACATTTAATCCTCAAAGCACCACAACACGGTACATTAAAAAAATTAAAACACCGTCAATACTGAACAACAGAACACTACATTAAAAATGCCTAAAAATCACCCACTAAGCAAAGCTAACTTAAGAGTATGAAGAGACAGAGTCAGTGGTTATTACTACTGGACCCAGATAAATGTTATTAAAAAATGAGGTGAGGAAATGGAGATACTGATTAGGTCACCTATAAAAGGTGACAGTCATCCAGGACAACCAGAGTTCAAAACCAGGTCTGACTGACTCCTAAACTTATATACAAAAAAGAAAAAGGAGGGAAAAAAAAAACTGAACTAATTTTTATTGTCAAAATTACAACAAAAAGACTCCTCTAAAAGTACATCTGAGAAGTCTAAGGTAAAAGAAAGGGTAAAAAAGGAACAAGTTTAGTCTTAACCCTAATAGAGATGTGAGAGTCTCAAGAGGGTTTACATTTACGCAAGAAGGTTTAAATTTCTTGAGAACACTTAAAATTTTCACTAAACGTGTTGGTATAATAATCTGAGAAGCATAAACTTTAAACATATCTATATGCTGCTATTCTGGCTGAAAGCATTGGAGCCCAAGACAGTGAGTAAAATGCCCATGTTAGGAATAGTGAGGGAACCCAGATTAAGGTATTAAAGCTCAGCAGAATGGTAAAATCTTCAGTATGGGGTATCTAAGAAGTATGGAGTAAGGGGTGCATCCCAGGACAGGATGTCAGAGCCTAAGTAGAGAAAAAAGTTATGCAGGGCCGGGCGCGGTGGCTCAAGCCTGTAATCCCAGCACTTTGGGAGGCCGAGGCGGGTGGAACACGAGGTCAACAGATCGAGACCATCCTGGTCAACATGGTGAAACCCCGTCTCTACTAAAAATACAAAAAATTAGCTGGGCATGGTGGCGCGTGCCTGTAATCCCAGCTACTCAGGAGGCTGAGGCAGGAGAATTGCTTGAACCCAGGAGGCGGAGGTTGCGGTGAGCCGAGATCGCGCCATTGCACTCCAGCCTGGGTAACAAGAGCGAAACTCCACCTCAAAAAAAAAAAAAAGTTATGCAAAGAAGGTAAGGAACAGCAAAGGCAATGGAAAATTGGCCACATGCAGGGGATTGATCAAATTTAGTAAGTAAGGATAATGAGTCAGATTTCTCCTCTTTAGAAGGGAGCTATAAATTTGGTAATGGAGAAAATGAGGACAAATCTTGTGGACTGAAATCGGAGAAAGGAGAAATTGGTACCAATTCCTGGTTTTCTACACACATACTGAAGTAATTCGAGCATCCAAATCTTGTTTTCCAGACATTTTTCTCCACTAAAAGCAACCAATCTTTGGAGAAATGGTTGATTCCAGTGGTGGGGCAGGGAAAGTACAAAATGAGCTTTGTTTTCTTATGTCAAAAGTAAGGAAGTGGCTGGGTGTGGTGGCTGACACTTATAATCCCAGCACTTTGGGAGGCCAAGGCAGGCGGATCGCTTGAGGTCAGGAGTTCAACACCAGCCTGGCCAACATGACAAAACCCTGTCTCTACTAAAAATACAAAATTTAGCCAAGTGTAATGGCCCATGCTTGTAATCCCAGCTACATGGGAGGCTGAGGCACAAGAATTCCTTCAACCTGGGAGTCAGAGTTTGCAGTGAGCCAAGATCACCACACTGAACTACAGCCTGGGTGACAAAGCGAGACTGCATCTCAAAAAAAAAAAAGGAAGTGCGAAGAGCAAGTCAAAAGAAAACAGAAACTAGCTTGAAGGGCTTTCATTGGCCAAAGCAGAGACAATTTTGGAATAAATAAATGGCAAGTTTAAAAAGGAATGGACTATTTATACAGTCTCAAAATGCTTTTCCACAAAATGCATGTTAATTACTAATGGGACAAAAGTAACTTTACAGTGAAGAAGCTTGGGTGATACTTTGATAACTTCAATCAAGTTATCAAAGTGCGCATCATCAGTAATGAGACAAACAGAAATTATATGCCATTTGATGGGACACAATGAGAAAAACACAACATCATTACTGTCAAATAGTATACAATCTTAATCTAACCATAAGGAAATATCTGGCATCCTAGAGAAAGAAAACTACACATGAAAAAAACTACATATGAAAAAAAGAAGTATCAAACTCAAATTGAGACATTTTGCAATAGAAGTGATCTATAAGCTTTAAAGAGTACCAACAAGGTCATGAAAGTCAAGACTGAGGGACTGTTCCAGGTTGAAGGAGTCTAAAAAGACATTACAGTTAAATGTAACATAGAATTCTGAATTCTTTTGTTACAAAGGAAACTACTATGGAAATTGGCAAAATCTGAATGGGGTCTGAGGTTAGATTCTAACAATAGGGCAAGATTAATTTCTTGATTTTTTTTGAGACAGGGTCTTGCTCTGTCGTTCAGGCTGTAATGCAGTGGTACAATCTTGGCTCACTGCAGCCGTGACCTCCTGGGCTCAAGTGATCCATCTCGGCCTCCTGAGTAGCTGAGACCACCGGTCCATGCTACCACACCTAGCTAATTTTGTTTCTTTTTTGTAGAGACAAGGTCTCACTATGTTGCCCAGGGTGGTCTCAAACTCCTATGCTCAAGTGATCCTACTGCCTCAGTCTCCCAAAGTGCTGGATTAGAGATGTGAGCTACCACACGATGCCAATTTCCTAATTTTGGTGATTATGCTGTAGCTTTACAACAGAAAGTCCTTGTATTTGTTTGAGGTGATGAAACCGTACCTGCAACTACTCTCAACTGGTTTAGGAGGAAGAAGGTCTTTGTAGAGTACATGGAACTTAAGTGGGATTCTACAACTAACTCTCAAATCACTCAAGGGGGAAAAGTTCTTTGTGCTGTACTAGGGACTTTTCTGAAAGTTTAAGATTTTTTTTACAGTTACCTATAAAATTCACTAACAGCAGATCAAGCAGTGTTCTTTTCAAATGAAAAACAGTAGTATGTATTTTCACCTCTTCTTTTTATAAGACCCTGCTTTATGGTTTAGAAGATTCTCAATGACTTTTGATCTATATTTGCATCATCCAATACAATAACCACTATTCAGTACCTCAACTGCACTGCCCATGTTGCAAGTGCTCAATAGCCACATCACTATCAACTACTATACTGGGCAATACAGATTCAGAACATTTCCATCATTAAAGAACTGTCTACTGGACAGCACTGATCTAGAGGTTGAGAGGCAACTGATATAATAAACAACTAAAGGCTGAAAGTCAGATGGACCCAGCTATAAAAGGTAACAGTCATCTAGGACAACCAGAGTTCAAAACCAGGTCTGACTGACTCCTAAACCTATATTTAAAAAAAAAGAAAAAAGAAAAAGAAAAAGAAAAAGAAAAAAAAAACTTAACTAATTTTTACCTTATTGTCAAAATTACAACAAAAAGACACCTCTAAAAGTACAGCTGAGAAGTCTAGAGTAAAAGAAAGGTATGGATACTTAGCAACTTCTCCAGAGCCCCAGACTCATCTCTGTAAAATGAACTAAGACATTCAACATTGCAAGGCTACTAAAAAGATCAAATGAAAACATACGTAAAATGACTGCAACAGAGTGGCTGACACATAGTAATACCTGATAAACATTAGCTGTCTTCTGTAAAATGGGTGATAATTTCTTAAACTTTGATCTCAATACTTTTAAGCAATTACAGAAGCTGCAGTTTCAAAATAAGAAGCTTACTGTCCTGCTTGTTCAAAAGGGCAATGAACTTCACATTGTTAGAGTCAACAAAAATTTTTTTAGTTCTTGCCTTATTCAACTCTTATCAACACTTGACCCAACTCTCTCTCCTTGACATCTCTCTCCTTGTAACAAACACTCTCCTCCTTTGGTTTCTGTAACACCCATTCACCCTCTACTTCTCTGATCTTCACAGTATTCTCTGGGAGCTCACAATCTTCTAGCAAACTTTTTAAATGTTAGAGGTCACTGTGATTATATCCTTGGCTTTTTTTTCCCCCAACTTATATTCCCTCACCTGGGCAATTTCATCCGTATCTATAGTTCCAATTACCTGTATGGGTGACTCCAGTTTTCCATTTCCAGCCCATACTCCTCCTCTGAATTTTAGAATCGTATATCTAATTGCTTACAGAAATTTCTACCTGAAAACTCCAAAGGTACCTTCAGCCTGATATGTCAAAACCAAAAAGAGCTCTGCTCCTTATCCGGTACCACTATCAACCCAGGAGTGCAACCCAAAAGTAATCTTTGAAATTTCTTTTTCCCTCACTTTCAATCTACTGAGGCCTGCTGGTCTCAAATCCCATCCACTAAGCACAGCCCCACAATCATCATCCTAATTTAATGTATCCTCATCTCTCTCAGACTACTGAAAAAGGCTCCTACTTCTCCCAGATCTCTTGCTGCCTCTATCCTCCCTTTCAATACACATCACCACAATCCTAGTTCTGCCTTGTGGAACTATAGGAAATAAATATGGCTTCCAAATTACGTTTTTAACAATAAGATAGTTATACTGCTTGATATGATTTGGTTGTGTCCCCATCCAAATCTCATTTTGAATTGTACTCCCGTAATTCCCACATGTTGTGGGAACAACCTGGTGGGAGATAATTTGGATCATGGGGGTGGTTCCCCCATACTGTTTTCATGGTAGTGAATAAGTTTCACAAGATCTGATGGTTTTAATAGGGGTTTCTAGTTTTGTATATTCCTCATTTTCTCTTGCCACTACCATGCAAGAAGTGCCTTTCTCTTCCTGCCATGATTCTGAGGCCTCTCCAGCCATGTGGAACTGTATCAATTAAACCTCTTTTTCTTCCCAGTCTCAGGTATATCAGCAGCGTGAAAATGGACTAACACACTGCTCTATTCTTAGCTAAGGCATTCTTAGTTCCTTCTATATTAAGACAAATGATAGTTTCAAGGTCACATACCGTCATACTCCTCTAAAAACATAGAACCCTTAGGCTGGGTGTGTTGGTTTATTCCTGTAATCCCAGCACTTTGAGAGGCCAAGGTGGGAGGATTACTTAAGCCCAGGAGTTTGAGAACAGCCTGAGCAGTATAGTGAGAGTTGTGATCACAACACTGCACTCAAGCCTGGGAGATAGAGTGAGATGCCATCTGAAAGCAAAAACAAAACTAACAACAACAACAACAACAAAAAAAACACGGACTCCTCAAATGAACATGGCCCATGTGCATGGATATAAGTTACCTGGCACTTTATGCCACAGACTGAGACTTGCTTAGTCTCTTAAGTTTCAAACCACAATCATTATTTGTAATGTTTATAGTTGAAAGCAAGTTAATTCATTAACTTACATGTAAGGCATTATTCAGGTGCTCAGGGGCAAAACAGTGGCCAAAACTGACAAATGCTTATCTCACAGAAGATACATTAGAGTGAAGAAAATACACAATAAACGGAGTTAACAGATTATGCGGTATGTTGCAAAATGATAAAGGCTATGGAGAAAAATCTGGTGTAAAAATAGATAGGAAATATTGAGGGGATGGGGGAAGGCTGTTGTTCTCCTCAAAATTCTCCTTAAAATTTTCTCCATGACATTTTTTCAGGCAACATATTTAGAAACTTTACATTTTCTTCTAGTTTTCTTCCCCTTTATATTGAAAAATGTCTTTAAACCACAAGTATATTTACAGTAAACAAACAATCAAATTTTACCCCAATGAAATTTTAAAATGTACTCAAACTCTCAGGCCAAACGTTCACTATTTGAATGTGAAAAAGTGAATGACTGTTAAAATATTTGCAAGCACCAAAAAAAAAAAAAAAAAAAAAAAAAAAATTATGGCTAAAATGCAGCTACCCTGAGAACTACTATTTCTTAAAAGCTCACATTGCATAAAAAATATAAATTCAGATTATCCGATAGGATATAAAACAAAAGCAATACAAATACAGTTTAAAGATTTCATTTCTCTTGCCCAATCAGATGAAACAACAAAAACAAAAGGCCCGTAAACTTTTCCTTGCATCTTTTAACCAAAATAGTGAGATGATCAAGCCAAATGCCAAAGAAACAGGAAAGAGAAAGCAATTGTTTAGAAAGTCTCGATTACGTGTCAAAATTTTAATACAATAATAAAATGCAAAAACCAATCGTTATTTTAAAATGCACTGTCCTGATATTCTGCTGCTGAGGTAGGTAGTCATATGTATAAATTCATTTTTCTTTTAAAATGAAAAAATGCGCCTATTAACAATCATTTCCCAAAATTCGGGGGAAATTCCCAAATCGGAGAAAATGGAACATCAGCATCTACTACACAAAACATTAAAAACATTTTTCAGCATTTTTGCTAAGTATCTTAGTTCACTGGTAGTGTGTTGGCCAAAATGTAATCCAAAATGAATGAAAAACACTCAACTGGTAGGCACTTACGTAATACCCTACGGAAATACACTGGGGGTATTTCGAAACTCAACATTTGAATCTGTGAATGTCTAAATCAAGTACTCTAAACTGGGCGTCTACTTTGAAACAATTTTTCAAAATACATGTTATATCTGTAAGAAATCTTTTTAATGACTCAAAATACCTAAGTCTGAGGAGGGGCGACGGATTCGGCTAAATTTAGATTTCCCAGCCCGGTAGTTGTCAGCCCAGGCAGAGAGTTTAAAACATTGGGGGTTGGAGAGCAGTTTGTACTTCAGAGCACCCAGTGAAAAGCGCCGGTTCTTCCCCATTAGTGCATTTGAGAGGTCACTACGTAGTAAAGTTTGGTTTCACAAGCGGGCTTGGACGCTCGCGACCAAAGTCTCCCAAGAAAAGCCGATACCAGGGTCGGGAGTGCCCGGAAGCTCAGCAGGACACGTTTCCACTGCAGGGAGGAGGGTTTCTGCGGCGGTTCTGGCGTGGAGTCCCTTCTCCCGCCGCAGGACCCTGCACCCGGGCGGGGACAGGCATCGCCAGCTAAGGCGGCAGGAGGCGCGTAGGCCACAAGGAGGAAATGGGACGGAGTGCGACAGAGAGGCGGCGGCGGCCGCCCAGAGCCAGACCTCCCTCGTGGGGCAGCCAGAGGGAAAAGGGCCCTCCCGGCCGCAGCCTCCCCCACCTAGAGAGGCAGCTCTAACTTTCCTCCCAGCGCACGACGCCGCCCCGGCCGCGCGAGATTCCGAAACTTTGTCAGTCCTCGCGTCGCCCCAGGCCCGCTCCAGCGCTCTGCGCCGGCCTCTAACCCCGGCCTCGCCCGGACAGCTCCCCAAGCCCATCCACCCCGCGGGTCGGCCCATGTTTACCTCAGGCCGAAGTCTAGGAGCTCGGTCCGGCGGCTGCCCCACAGTAGGTTTACAGGTCCCAGTCAATCCGCTGCTAAGTTCCCCAACATGGACTCCTTCGTCCGCTTTGAGGGGTTACAGGGTCTCCGGGACACTGACTCCGCTGGCCCGGTCCGGAGGCCGCAGCGACCCAGGTTGCGCTGCTCCGCGCGGCTTGCGCCACCGCTGCTCCACCGCTGCTCCCCCTCACCCCGCCTTGTCTAGCCTCCTCCCTCCCCTCCCCGCGCGCCTCCCTCCTCCCTTCCCTCGCTCCGCTCGGCTCCCAGTCGGCGCGCTACCGTGACGACGGCGGCGGCCGGACTCGCAGCACTCAGCTTACTCGCTCACTCTGGCCCTGCGTGCACGTCCGCAGCACCCAGCCAGACCGCAGGGGGGCGCTGGCAAACTGCTGTTTGCGACCGAGTGTGGTGGGTGGAGTCACGTCACGAGGCCTGTGAGCGGGAGGAAGGGCAGCAGCGATGGAGGGGCCTTCTGGGAAACGTCCTTCCCTCCCAGCTCTTCGCCCACGCCGCGGAGGGTGCGCATGCGCCGCGCGTGGACTTTGGCCTCAGAGCTCCTTTGGCGGCTTTACGGGCTGCTTCGCTGTGGACAGTGAAAGAGGCTTTAAGGGGACTGGACAGGAAGGATTTTGCGTGGGGTGTGCTCTTCTGTCTTTATGGTAATCTAATGTTGAAAAGTGTCCATATGTTTGTAGCGGATTGAGTGTTCACCTGGCGGCGTTGCCCACCAGATATACAGCTCGCGGGGTGAAGAGTCGGCACCTTTCTTCCTTTCTGGTGGGCATTTTTTTTAGATGCTTGAGGGGATAGCTTTCCTGGCTAACTCGCCGAGAGTGGGGCCTTTACCACGTCTTAATCCCACATCGCAAAATTAAATTTGGGCCAGGTGCGCGGTGGCTCTCGCCTGTAATCCCAGCACTTTGGAGGCCGAGGCTGGCAAGTCGCTTGAGCATCGTAGTCCTTTCTACAAAAAATAAAATTAGCCGGCCATGGAGGCGCGCGCCTGTGGTGCCATCTCCTCGGGAGGCTGAGGTGGGCTGCGGAGCTTGCAGTGAGCCGAAATCGTGCCACTGCACTCCAGCCTGGGCGACAAAGTGAGACCCCGTCTCAAACAACAACAAAAACTTGATTATGATTTACTTCAAAGACCTCTGCTTTGTGGTTAGTGATCCGTATGCCATCCTCCACTCCTTCCTGGTGGGTTGTTAAATGTTTTGTTTTACCTCAGAAGTATTTTGGCTTTTTCAAAGTCACTAACTCTTAAATCTCCTAGTTTCTCTTCTCGTCGACTGCAGCAAGCTCCTGGTTGCCCTGCCTGCCCTCAGTGTCCCTCATCCTCTACCAGCAGTCCTTCCAGTCCTCCTGCGCACGCCATTGTCCTGCTTGCTGCTCCCCCGGGACTAAGCTCTGCTCCCTGCACGCAGCTCACCCAGGTCCCAGTCGCTTTCACCCGCGCGCTCAAACCTTTTCCTGTCGCTCTGCCCCCGTTCTAACTGTGCGCGCTGCGCTCTCCCAGCCACGCCGACCCCTGCCCGGGATGCTTTCTCCTCACTTTTCCGCGGTCTACCAGTCCACCGGTTAGGCCGCTTCTCTGCCGCATCCGCTCAGATGTCGCGTCCCCTCCTCCTGCCCTGAGGACGTCGCTTTTCTGGCAGTTTCATCATACGCATTCTGTTGAGTCTGCTCACTGTCTGACACTGTGAGGATTGGAACAGTATCTTACCACTTTCATAACAGCGCCTGGCACTTGCTGAAGGAACACATGAGTGTCAGCCTTGTCGCTTTCAAAGTCTTTGGAGTTTTACAGTGTACTGTTTTTTATATGGGGTTTGGGAATTTAGATGGCTTTACTATATTTGGGATATTTGAGGAAAAAATGAGCTAGAGGTGTTGAAATAACTTTCTTCTGATTGAAGAACAAAATTCTTACGAAGAACCTTTCCCTGTCACGATCAGAGCAAATAGTACAGAATATAAATTATTTGGATATAAAGAATGATTATAAAGGATGATTGTTAAGAAAATTAGTGTGAAAAGATATAACCAGATCAACACGAGCCATCCAACAGAATAAGGGTGTAGCTTTACAATGTCTAGGTCACCTATGCAATCTCTAGGATTCACTCTGGAGTCCTGCCTTAGGAGTATAACTCCTGATGTGGACTCCTGGTGCAACATTCTTCTGTGTATGTTTTATATTTTTAAAAATCTCAGTTTTGTTTTAGGAAAATGTTTTTTCTCAAAATTTAAAGCCCAAATGATAAAATCGGCCAAATAGAAAGCTATTTTAAATTGATAATAACAATTTTAGTTTCATCAAAACTAAAAGATACCAAGTATTTTGATGTATTTATGTCCTAGAAGAGAATTCAGTTTTCACGTTTTTACTGTTGGCCTAGATATCATGTGAGCATGTCTTAAGGAAAAATACTTTTAATGTCATTGTGGTTTCTGCTTTCTTTCTGGGATTATAGACACGTGCCACCACACCAGCTAATTTTTGTATTTTTTTTTTTTTTTTTTTTTAGTAGAGACGGGGTATCACCATGTTGGCCAGGATGGTCTCAATCTCTTGACCTTGTGATCCACCCACTTTGGCCTCCCAAATTGCTGGAATTATAGGCGTGAGCCACAGCACCCTGCCGATTTCTACTTTCATGTGCAAATAGGAGAGTGGTGGTTTGTAATAATCTTCCTAGAGAAAAGACCATGTGTATTTCTGTATAAGCAGCATCCTCCTCATTATGTTTGCATGTAAAGATTTAGTTTCTCTGATGTCTTCATATTTTTAAAATTTCCAATATAATAAAGAGGTACAGAGTTCTAAATCAATAAATGATGAGCTATAAAATGGAGGAGTGAAGTTGATATACCAACCATCATTGTCAACATTTTAGATTTGATTTTAATTTTAAAAAGCACAAATGAACACACAATAAAACAGCTTTCAACTGAATGTCCACTTGGTGTGTTGCACTTTATCAGGCACTCAAAATACCAATCCTGTGTCACAGCAACAGAAAACCCACAGTGGCATCTTTAAAATTGATAATCAACGTATTGATTTTGATGGAGCTTTGTCAGAAATAACTGCTATTTTAATTTAACTATTATAAATAGAATACAATATAAAATTCAAATTAAGGGAGGAACTCATGATGCAAGTATACTGGATTGAAAAACATGGTTCTGGCCAGGCGTGGTGGCTCACACCTGTAATCCCAGCACTTTAGGAGGCTGAGGCAGGTGGATCACTTGAGGTCAGGAGTTTGAGACCAGCCTGGCCAACATGGTGAGGCCCCCATCTCTGCTGAAAATACAAAACTTAGCTGGGCATGGATGCACCTGCAATCCCAACTACTAGCTACTCGGGAGGCTGAGGCAGGAGAATCACTTGAACCTGGGAGGTGGAGATTACATTGATCTGAGATCGCGCCACTGCACTCCAGCCTAGGCAACAGGGTGAGACTCCATCTCAAAAATAAAAAATACAAAAAGAAAAAGAAAAACATGGTTCTGATACTGTCACTCAATACCTTTGCAGTTTTGAACAAATCACCTTACTTTTTGGTCATAGTTTCGGTAAGAGAGGACATTTTTAATTTAATGATCTTTGTGGCATTTTATGGCAATAAAAATGCATGAATTCAAAGGGTATATAGTAGCCTGGGCAACATAGTGAGACCTCGTTTCTCCTAAAAATCAAAAAAATTAACCAGGTATGGTGGCGCGCACTGGAAGCTTGAGCTTGGGAGGTCAGGGATGCGGTGATCTGTGATCCCACCATCACACTCCAGCCTGAGTGATAGAGCAAGACTCTGTCTCAAAAAAAAAAAAAAAAAAAAAAAGCAGGGGGAGGGGGTGGTGTAAAGTTCAAAATTCTTATAAGCAAAACATGACCAAATATACAATATCCATGTGAGGAAAAATTAGTTTGCAGGAATTTTTTTTTTTAAAACCATTGGTGGCTGTCCATAGTGGCACACACCTGTAGTCCAGCTACTTGGGAGGCTGAGGTGGAAAAATCGTTTGAGCCCAGGAGGTTGAGGCTGCAGCGAGCCATGATCATGCTGCCTCACTCCAGGCTGGGCAACAGAGGAAGATCCTGTCTCCAATAATAAGAAGAAGAATAGTTATTTCATGTCACAACTATGAAGTGTTTTAATCAGGATGATACTATCCAATTATTTTCTATGTGGAATTAAATTTATTTCAGCAACAATCAATTGGACATTGATTTGGGAGGTGCTTTGAGCTGTATATAAATGAATACAGTGTCTCACAGCCAGTTTGGTCAGTTCAGATAGGTACAAAAACAAAGTTCCATTCCTTGAAAGAAAATAGAAAACACAATACAAACTAAAGAAGAACATAAAAAGAATATAAAATGAATAAAAACAAAGTCTGGGAAGGAAGATGGAATCAAAAGAAGGTGAGAGAAGAAAGGAGACTGTAATGGTTAATTTTAGATGTCAACTTGACTGAATTAGGAAAACCTAGAGAATTGGTAAAGCATTAATTTGGGGTTTATCAGTGAGGGTGTTTACAGAGGAGATTGGCATGTGAGTCTGAGTAGACTAAAAGGGGAAGATCCGCCCTCAATGTGGGCAGGCACTATCCAATCAGCTGGGAGCCTGAGTAGAACAAAAACAGCCTCTCTCTTCTGGAACTGGGATACACTCTTCTCCTACCCTTGGACATCAAAACACTGGGCTATGTGGCCTTTGGACTCCAGTACTTAACACCAGCACCCCTACCATCCTGTCTTCAGATTTGGACTGAGCCACACTCCCAGCATACCAGCATCTCCAGCTTGCAAACAGCCTATTGTGGGACTTCTCATCTTCCATAATCACATGAGCCAATTCCCCTAATAAATCCCCTGTCATATATCTATATATCCTAATAGTTCTCTTTGCTGCAGTCTACTTCTTCATTTCAGTTTCTATTTACTTTTTTTTAAAAGGTAATAAGCATTCGTTTTAACAATTCAAACAACACAGAAGTATGTAAAATATACTCAGAAGTATGTAAAGAAAAATAGTTTTCTTCTCCCTATCCCACTGTTAATAGATTGAAGTTCCTCTCAATACTTTTTCTAATGTTTTAAAACATGTAGCAGTTTTCATTTGTATAAGTAATGACACAGTATATATTTTTCTTCAATTCTAACTCAACAATTTGTTATAAATAGCCCATTCTCTTAACTAGTGGCATAATATTACATAGTATTAATGTACAATACTTTTTTTTGAGACAGGAAGAACTCTCTCTGGAGAACCCTAATACAGGGACCAAAGACAATTTCATTAAAGAGCAGGTAACCCAAACCAAATTCAGGCAGGTATTATTCCAAATTTGAAGACTAGTACACACTCAGGTTGGTCTTCCATTCCCGATAGCACCTCTTCTACGTGTTTATTGCTCCCCTCAAGTCTCAACCTCACAATCACTCCTGCTGAGCTCCTTAACCCTGAACCCAGCAAACGATCTCACCACAGTCATTGTAAGAGAGAAATTCCTCAACTTCTTTCCCTTTACCGACAAAGTCTATCTAGAACTGTGTACATCCATGCATACTTGTTTTCCTCTATCACAGAAGAATTTTCTGTTCCCTCGTTTGACCCATTTATACCTGAGTTTGCAATTTTTTGAATTTTTGCAGTCAGACCTCAGTGATGACCTCAAGCAGTAGGGTATAAATAACTCGCATGTGCTTAGTGTTCCAATAGTGGAATACTAGGTATGGCTTAGCTTTCTACTTGGGCCATAGATCTATGTTTTTCAGACGTTGGAATTTATAGGCCATTCACGTTTCTAACAGTTTGAAAACAGATATAGGGCTGGTATCTTTTTAATCTTGACAAGTAACAGTATATATTTGTGAAGTCTTTCCATCTTTTGTCACCATGACTTCTTAAAAGAAATGCATTTTCACCCAAAAAACTAAATTTTATGAAATACTATTCTGTTTGTTTACATTTCCCTGTGGAACAGTGAAGCCATCACAGCCCTCATACATTTGGGACTCTGCTCTGAAATAGATCCCTTCTATCCCCTCAGGATGTGGATCCATGAGTTAGTTTGTCTTCGATATGTTTAATGCCTCCTTTACTGAAAGCTAACTTATGTCTCTTTGCTCCAGGTTTTAAAACAATTTAAATTCTGACTACTTCTTCATTGCAGTTTCTGTTTACCATTTTTAAAAGGTAATAATCATTCATTTTAACAATTGTAACAATACAGAACTATATAGAATTTATTCAGAAGTATATAAAGAAAAAGATCATTTCTTCTCTTTATCCCAGTCCAAGACAAAACCAATGTAAAAGATTAATGTTTCTCTCAATATTTTTTCTAATGTGTTTTAGAAACACATAGGTGGTTTTTATTTTTATTTTGACAAATAATCACACTATATATGTTTTTCTGCAACTTTTTCTAACTTAACAGTTAATTATAAATATTTAGACCATTATTTTAACTAGCTGCATAATATTATATAGTATTAATGGACTATAATTATGTTTTTGAAATCTTGCTCTATCATCATCCAGGTGTGATCATAGCTGACTGCAACCTCAAATTCCTAGACTCAAGTGATCCTCCTGCCTCAGCTTTGCCAGTAGCTTAGACTGCAGAAATGAGCCACCATGCCTGGCTAATTTTTTTTGAATTTTTAGTAGAAACAGGGTCTTGCTATGTTGCCCAGGCTGGTTTCCAGCTCCTGGATCCTCAAGTGATCCTCCTGCCTTAGCCGCTTAAAGCACTGGGGTTACGGGTGTGAGCCATACACTTGGCCTCTTCTACCATAATTTTTGAAACTTTTCTATTGATAGATAATACAGATTTCTCCAGATTTTGTGTCATTACAAGTGATGCTAGAATAAATATCCTTATATGTATATCTTTCAAAAATTATGCATTTTTGTATAGAATTGATCCTAAAAATGAGATTGTTAAAACTATACATATGTGCTTTTAAAAATATATTTTAATAGATACTGCCTGTAGAGGGGTGTGGGACTTTATGATTTGTTGTTTTGTTGGATTTTTTTTGTAAGTTTTCCTTAGATGAATTAGTCTTCTTCCTCTCTTAATCTGTGGGTTACAAATGGAATGGGGTCCTCCGTTCCAGGACTGGCTAATTCAGAATATAGTACCCTGGCTGGGCGTGGTGGCTCACACCTGTAATCCCAGCACTTTGGGAGGCTGAGGTGGGCAGATCACCTGAGGTCGGGAGTTTGAGACTAGCCCGACCAACATGGAGAAATCCTGTCTCTACTAAAAATACAAAAAATTAGCTGGGCATGGTGGTGCATGCGTGTAATCTCAGCTACTCAGGAGACTGAGGCAGAATCTCTTGAACCTGGGAGACAGAGATTGTGGTGAACCAAGATCACACCATTGCACTCCAGCCTGGGCAACAAGAGTGCAACTCCATCTTAAAAAAAAAAAAAAGAATACAGTAACCCATTAGTTTTAATGGTCTGTAGTTCAGGGATGGGTATGTGATTCAGTTCAAGCAAAGCAGAATTAGATCAAAGACATTTGTTCTGTGCTGGACTTGTCAATGTAAATATGTAAGCTCCCTTCACAAAGAGATACCCTTTCTGAGAATGACTTCTCAGAGGACAAAAGTAAGACATGAAAAGCAACTAGGTTTTAATGATACCATTTAGGTAACCTAAATACAGCTGTGTTTAGACTTTGAGTTATGTGGCTTAATAAATAACTTTGAGTTGGGTTTGCAGTTACTTATAGCTAATGCTGTTATGACTGACACACTGCCAGATTATCTTTACCTCGAGAATTATTCTAGTTCATTCTCCAATCTAAATGTAGAAGAAACCCATTTCCCACTCTCTTGCCAGGACTAATGCATACATCTTAAATTTTTGTCATTCTGATAGGCATTAAATGCTATCTCTCTGTTGTTTCAATTAGCTTTTTGCTGACTACTAGTGGAGTTGAATTCCTTTCATATGATTTTGGACTGTTTATAGTTATTGTCGTTTTTTTGTATTGAGTTTTTATCCTTTTCTGATCTGTCTATATGATCCCTTGTATATTACAACTCTTAACTCCTGGTGTTCCATATGTGCAGGTACTATTTTTTTTTTTTTTCATAATGATCTGTGGACTTTGCTTATGGTAGCTTTTGTTATAAGAAGGTTTTAATTTTAATATTGTCAAGTCTGATCTGGAAAAAGTCACTGTGACCTCATATGGGCCAAATACAATGAACTCTTTTTGTTTGTTTGTTTTTGAGATGAAGTCTCCCTCTGTCACCCAGGCTGGAGGGCAGTGATGCGATCTTGGCTCACTGCCACCTCCTTTGCCTCCCAGGTTCAAGCAATTTTCCCTGCCTCAGCCTCCAGAATAGCTGGGACTATAGGCATACACCACCACGCCTGGCTACTTTTTCTATCTTTAGTAGAGGCAGGGTTTTGCCATGTTAGCTAGTCTGGTCTCAAATTCCTGACTTCAGATGATCCGCCTACCTCGGCCTCCCAAAGTGCTGGGATTACAGGCATGAGCTACTGCACCCAGCCTACAATGAACTCTTTATAGTCCTCAGCAAGCAATTATCTCACATTGAGTACCTGCTGTGTACTGGTCTCTATCCTAGGCATGTTCTCCCTTCCCTTAAA
This sequence comes from Saguinus oedipus, assembly GCA_031835075.1. Taxonomy (NCBI): domain Eukaryota; kingdom Metazoa; phylum Chordata; class Mammalia; order Primates; family Cebidae; genus Saguinus; species Saguinus oedipus. Next base: position 33,215,861 of record CM063177.1, on the reverse strand, counting down.
GAAATTACAATTTAGTGCAATAGTCAAACAGGTGAACATAATTAATACGTCATTGATGCCGATGTTGGGTTTGCATTATGGGCTGAGATGTGTCCCCTGAAATTCATGTTTTGAAGTCCTAATTCCCAGTAACTGAGAGCGTAACCATATTTGGAGATAAGGTCTTTAAAGAGATGATTGTTCTAAAATGAGCTCTTTAGGGCAGGCCTCAATCTAATATGACTGATGTCCTTATAGGAAGAGGGGATACAGACACAGATGTGTGCACACAGAAGGAAGACCACATAAAACCAGAGACAAGACAACCATCTACAAGTTAAGTAGAGAGTCTTCAGAAGGAGCAGTCCTGCCAACATCTTGATCTTGGACTTCGAGCCTCCAGAACTGTGAGAAAGTAAATTTCTGTTTGTTGAACCCTACCAGTTTGTGATTTTTTTTTTAAGTGGCAGCCCTAGCAAACCAATAAAGTTTGCCTCCACAACATCCTTTCCATTCTAACCCCGTGTGTACTAGTCATGTGACTGTTGGGGGCGGGGAGGATTAAAACATGACGCCGGTTCCAGGAATCAGCCCTGACTATTTTAGACCCTTCAAGGTAATCCTACACTTTTTGCTACAGTGGATAGTTTAGGAAACCTAAACATTCCTTTGGTCAGTTTGCATCAGTAATACTTAAAGAGCTGGTGACTCTAAGAAAGACTTTCTTGTTCTTCAGATAGCGCTACTAAAAGCTTGCTCTATTCCTGTTTGGATGATGAAAGGTGAGAATTTAAACCTGGAATTACTGCAGCTACTCTGTTATCATGAACTAGCCTAGCTTTGGAAGAATGCTGCCTCTGTGGAAGGCCTAGCAAGGAGGTGGAGCAAAACTAGTTTTTTGTTGAAATGAGTAAGCCACTGATCAAATAAATTCTGGTACAAGACTGGTTATGTGAGCCAATAAGTCCCTTTCATTATTTAAGCATTTCAGTTTTTTAAAAATTTACAATAGTAAGGGTCTTGGCAGTTAAGAGATATGTGGGGAAAGGAATGTCACAGGTCAAATTCCCTGGGAAACACTTTGACATAAAATATTAGGGTGCAGAAATTTCACTGGGAGGTGCTCTTAGGATCCACCTAGAGAGAGAGTAAAGAAGGCAGGCTTAGGCAAAGGAAGAAGTTGACCTACAGTGAGGTCCAACAGAGGCCTCAGCCATTCCTATAGGGAACTCTGAAGACTTTATGCCATCTCGTTGACCAATCATTTTGGCTGCACATAGAATCGTGAGGAGGCCCTCTTCAGCAGAGGGTAAGTCCTGGTGAAGGATTCAGTTGAGAGCTGTCAGCCTTGAACAGCTTTAGCATTTGGTGGAATGACTGTTTCAGTCCTGGACTCGGGGAAATCTACTGTAAACCAGGCATGATACCCACTACTGTATACCTATTTAAATATAAGATCTAGAAGCAGCTCTTCCAAAGTTCTTTTGGGCTTCCAATAAATTTAGTAGAAGAAGATTGGTGGGTTTAATTACAGCCTTGAAAGATGCTCCTGGGGCCATAATTTATTTTATTTTATTTTTATTGCATTTTAGGTTTTGGGGTACATGTGAAGAACATGCAAGATTGTCGCATAGGTACACATGTGGCAGTGTGATTTGCTGCCTTCCTCCCCTTCACCTATATCTGGCATTTCTCCCCATGCTATCTCCCCAACTCCCCATCCCCTGCTGTCCCTCCCTTATTTCCCCATGACAGACCCCAGTGTGTGATGCTCCCCTCCCTGTGTCCATGTGTTTTCATTGCTCAACACCTGCCTAGAGTGAGAACATGCAGTGTTTGATTTTCTGTTCTTGTGTCAGTTTGCTGAGAATGATGGTTTCCAGGTTCATTCATGTCCCTGCAAAGGACATGAACTCATTTTTTTTGATGGCTGCATAATATTCCATGGTGTATATGTGCCACATTTTCCCTGTCCAGTCTATCATCGATGGGCATTTGCGTTGGTTCCAGGTCTTTGCTATTGTAAACTGTGCTGCAATGACCATTCGTCTGCATGTGTCCTAATAGTATAACAATTTATAATCCTTTGGATATATACCCAGTAATGGGATTGCTGGGTCAAATGGAATTTCTATTTCTAGGTCCTTGAGGAATCGCCACACTGTCTTCCACAATGGTTGAACTAATTTACACTCCCACCAACAGTGTAAAAGTGTTCTTATTTCTCCACATCCTCTCCAGCATCTGTTGTCTCCAGATTTTTTTTTTTTTTTTTGAGACGGAGTTTCACTCTTGTTACCCAGGCTGGAGTGCAATGGCATGATCTCGGCTCACTGCAACCTCTGCCTCCTGGGTTCAGGCAATTCTCCTGCCTCAGCCTCCTGAATAGCTGGGATTACAGGCACGTGCCACCATGCCCAGCTAATTTTTTGTATTTTTAGTAGAGACAGGGTTTCACCATGGTGATGGTGATAGATGGTCTCAATCTCTTGACCTTGTGATCCACCCGCCTCGGCCTCCCAAAGTGCTGGGATTACAGGCTTGAGCCACCGCGCCCAGCCTGTCTCCAGATTTTTTAATGATCACCATTCTAACTGGCGTGAGATGGTATCTCAATATAGTTTTGATTTGCATTTCTCTAATGACCAGTGATGACGAGCATTTTTTCATGTTCGTTGGCCTCATATATGTCTTCTTTTGTAAAGTGTCTGTTCATATTCTTTGCCCACTTTTGAATGGGCTTGTTTTTTCTTGTAAATCTGTTTTAGTTCTTTGTAAATTCTGGATATTGGCCCTTTGTCAGATGGGTAAACTGCAAAAATTTTTTCCCATTCTGTTGGTTGCTGATTCACTCTAATGACTGTTTCTTTTGCTGTGCAGAATCTGTGGAGTTTGATTAGGTTGGGGCCATAATTGATGCTGATCATCTCCTTCCTTCACTACCCATTCTAGATTCCCCTCTCTGCTGGTCTAGGTAGCTGCTGTGGACTGAATATTTGAGTTTCCCCAGAATTTGTATGTTGAAATTTGGAAGTGATTAGGTCTTGAAGGCATAGCTCTCATGAATGGAATTAGGGTCTTATAAAAGAGATCCCAGACAGCTGCCTTGCCTCTCCCACCATGTGAAGATACAGCAAGAAGTCACCAGGAAGTGGGCCCTCACTAAACACTAAATTTGCTTGTACCTTAATCTTGGATTTTATGGGCTAGAGAACTACAAGAAATAACTTTCTCTTATAAGCAGAAACGCACTAAGACGATATCTTACCTGGTAGAATAACTCAAACCTTCTTCACTGAGGGGCCCAAGTTTTTCATTGCTGTTCTTCTCAGGTTGTAGCTGCTGCACTTTTCCATGGACATTGTAAATTGTGCAAGCAAAAAACAAGAAAAACACAAATGGGTCACTTGGGTATCAAACATATTCTTTCCTATCTTTTTTGTGGGACAGCTGCCTTACTTAAATCAAGATCAATTACCCTTACCAGAATGGTGACTCCTCTCCTTGTCTGCTGGTTTCTTGGAATAAGACTAAAATGACCAGGGAGCAGCTGTAGTTTAATGGGACTCTTCCTGTATCTACTAGTGGAAACATTTTCTCTCTGGTAGCCAAAATCTCTTAACTTATAGAGAAAAAAGGTACAACTTCCCTAAGCGAATCCCTGGGAATCATAGTACACGGAAATATTCCTACTTCCACTCTTTAGCTCCTAGACTTTTGCATTCTCATTGTTGGGACCCCAATACCATACAATGAACATCAATTTAGAGTGCACTGAGTCCTGGGGTATGGTGCCTCCTACAGGGTATCCTTTGCAAGCTAGCACCCCAGCTGAACCTTTAACAGGTCATCCCAGTGCTCAATCAGTAGCAGTTTCTAGGTGGTGTAGTATATGGTAGGACCAGTGGAGCCCATGGTCCTGTGCCCACTGCTGCATCAAACACTTTAAGCCCTCAGTGGTACTATCTGAGACCCTTCAGGCAGGAGATCCCACTTGGAATACATTTAAATTCCAGTAAAGATAAATTGATACTACTTCCAGGATGGAATGGGTCCTGTGTATACAACTTGCCACTAAGTAGCTGGTAGGTCTGCTGAAGGAATCGTGCCACATTGGGGACCAAGCATTGGCCTCTATTGCTGGCAAATTGGACATTTGACAGTGGCGGTAGTTAGATCAGCCTTGTTAGTTTGGAGCCATGCTATTAGGCCCATGTGTAACCTCCATCTCTGCACCTATGGCTACCCTTACCATGTGCTTATTGGGCCAATAGTAGTGTAGGCAGACTTCTGTGTGGGCTTCAGGTGCACAACCTTGAGTAGAGTAGAAATCACCATCCACTTTTGCAAAGGGCAGGGCACAGGGGGTGTGGATCCCATCAAATACCTTGATATGGTCCAAGGTATCTAGGCCTCACTTGGTCTTATAGGGCAATATGCCCCTCATGGTTCAGCCAAAAGTTGCAATTAGGTACCCAAAAGTAGAAGAGACCCAGAAGTGGTAGGGGCTAAAGAGAGAGTTGATGCTTACGGTCTTGTGGAAGGTTAAATACTGAAACCTGTTTTTACAGAAGTTGATGAAATGCTGATATCCTTGCAGTAGAGGACCACCACCTTCCTGCCCAGTGGTACCTGCTTGGCTGTTATGACCACCAGGCAACTCAGGAGAGGCCTAGGCCATCCGATCACCAGAACCTGCCCTTTCAACATCTTCAACAGCCACTTAGAAAATGCCAGGAACTGTTTTACCAAAAGGATTTAAGTATGCACTGCAGATGGCATGACCTTGCTCCAGAACCATAGAGAACTGTGTTGTGATTCTTTTTTTTTTTTTTGAGATGGAGTTTCTCTCTTGTTAACCCAGGCTGGAGTGCAATGGCGCAATCTCGGCTCACCGCAACCTCCATCTCCTGGGTTCAGGCAATTCTCCTGCCTCAGCCTCCTGAGTAGCTGGGATTACAGGCATGTGCCACCATGCCCAGCTAATTTTTTGTATTTTTAGTAGAGATGGGGTTTCACCATGTTGACCAGGATGGTCTTAATCTCTTGACCTTGTGATCCACTCGCCTTGGCCTCCCAAAGTGCTGGGATTACAGGCTTGAGCCACCGCACCCGGCCATTGTGATTCTTCAAATGGGACTTGGCATAAACTTTTTTTATTTTTACAAAGGCAAGGAAATTCAAACATTGAAATGCATAAGAAAATACAAATATTTCTAAATCCCATAACTGGAGACAATTTGCCGATTCATCAATATTCTAGTGAGCATTCTTTTAGACCTTTTTCTGTATATTTATACAAATAGAACTATGTCCGTAATTGCTGTCTTTTTAAAATTTATTTTTTATTTGTCATTTACTTTGTATACAGAGACAGGGTCTTGCTCTGTCACCCAGGCGGGAATGCTGTGGCAGAATCAAACTCACTGCAGCCTCCAACTCCTGAGATCAATGACCCTCCCTCCTCAGCCTCCCGAGTAGCTGGGACTATAGGCATACCACCATGTCTGGTTGTTTTTTTGTTGTTGTTTTTCTTTTTGTAGAGACAGGGTCTCGTTATGTTGCCCAAGCTGACTTTAAACTCCTGGCGTCAAGCAGTCCTCCCTCCTCAGTCTCCCAAGGTGCTTTGGTTATAGGCATGAGCTACTAAACCCATCCAAATTTCTGCTTTTTGATTAAACATTATGTCAATGAATTTAGACATATGTCATTCCTTTTTTGGGCGGGGGAGATGTAACATAAATTAACCAGTTTGCTGTAGGTAAAGAGTTCTTAATTGGGTGGTACTGCCCTCTAGAGTATGTTTTGTGTCTAGACTATTTACATGATACATGCATATTTTGTTTTAAATTACTTTTTTCCACATTGCAGTTATATATATTTTGTTGTATGTGCCTATGACTTTCATTTCAGGACTGTAAGGGAGTGTTAGAAAGTATTTATCATAAAAAGGGTACAAAGTCATCTAATATTGAGAAGCACTGCTTGAGATGGACACAGAGTATCTTCAATTTTCAATATTACTAAAATATTCTGATGAACACCTTTGTATATTCATGTTTTGCATTGGGTTTTTTAGGCCAAATGGTACACATGTGTAGAAATTTGGCACATTGTACCAATTCATCCATACGCCAACAGGGCATGAGAGTGCCAGTTTCCTCATATACTCACCAACAGTAATGTTGCCATGGTTTGGATGTGATTATTTTGCCAAAACTCATATTGAAATTTGATCCCCAATGTGGCAGCAGCATTCAGAGGTGACACCTACTTGGAGATTTTGGGTTATGGGGACAACATTGTCATCAATGCCTTCCAGCTGCAGTGAGTTCTTCCTTTCTGAGGATTGGATTATTTTATATTGGAGAGAGCAGCTTGCTAAATAGTGCCTGCCTTCCTCAGTTTCTCTCTCTTGCTTCCTCTCTCACTATGTGACCTCTTTGCGTACACCTGGTCCACCTTCCACTCTCTACCATGAGTGTAAGGAAGAAATATGAAGTCCTCACTAGATAAAGCTGCGCAATCTTGAACTTTCCAGCCACCAGAATCATAAGCCAAATACATCTACTTTCTGTATAAATTATCCAGCTTCGGATATTCCATTAAACAAAGTGGACTATGACACTAAGTGGATTATGACAAATGTAGTCCTCTTGCATATATACATGTCACTCGTCCCTTAAAAATGAGTGAAGATTTTCTTAAAATTTCTGTTCTTTGCCTTGGGGTAGAGTCCTTCATGTGATTCTGAAAGTTCCAGGAGTTTATTTCTAGTAATTTCTGGGTTCAATTTCTCAGTTTAATTGATTTCTGTTTTCCATTTTGTAAAAATAACAACTATATTGGGATATACTTCTCACACTATACAATTCACCTGTTTAATGTGTACACTTCAGTGGTTTTTAGTACATTCACAGAGACATGCAACCATTACTACAATCAATTTTAGAACATTTTTTCTTTTATTTTCTCCTTTTCTTTTCTTTTTTGTTTTTGGAGGGTCTCACTCATTTGCCCAGGCTAGAGTACAGTGGCCAGTCTTGGCTCACTGCAACCTCCACCTTCCAGGCTCAAATGATTCTCCTACCTCAACCGCCCAAGTAGCTGGGACTACAGGTGTGTATCACCATGCCCAGCTAATTTTTGTATTTTTAGTAGAGATAGTTTCACCATGTTGCCCAGGTTGGTCTCAAACTCCTGGGCTCAAGCAAACCACTGACCTCAACCTCCCAAAGTGTTGGGATTACAGGCATCAGCCACTGTGCCCTGCCACATTTTTTCATCACCCCCAACACCCCATATACCTCAGCATTCACTCCCCATTATAACCTCCCAGTTTTAGGCAACCACTAATCTAATTTTTGGGTAGATTTACCCTTTCTGGATATTTTATAAAAATAGAATAGTCAAATATGGGGGCTTTGCCACTGGCTTCTTTTACTTAGCATAATGTTTTCAGGATTCATTCATTTTATAGCATATAGTGATACTTCTTTTTTATTGTTGAATAATAGTCTGTTGTATGTACATGTCACATTTTATTTATCCATTTATCAGTTAATGAACATTTGGGTTGTATCTACTTTTTGGCTATTATGAATAATGCTGTTATGAGCATCATTTACAAGTTTTTGTGTAGACACGTTTTTACTTCTCTTGGGTATATATCTAGGAGTGAATTGTCATATGGTAACTCTATGTCTAACCTTTTGAGGAACTGCCAAACTGCTTTTCCAAAGCAGCTGCACTATTTGAGATTCCTGCCAGCAGTGCATGAGGGTTCCAATTTCCTCATGCCCTCAACAATGCTTGTAATAGTCTGTGTTGTTGGTTATTGCCATTCTGTTGAGTGTGAATTAGTATCTCATTGTGGTTTTAATTTGTCTTTCCCTGATAGCTAATGATGCTGAACATCTTTTCATGTGCTTATGGGTCATTTGTGTACTTCTTTGAATGTCACTTAGATCATTTGCCCACTTTTAATTGAGCTATTTGGTTTTTTATTATTGAGTTGTAATAATACTTAACATATTCTAGATATAAATCTCTTATCAGATATGTGTTTTGCAAGTATTTTCTCCCATTCTATAGATTATCTTCATTTTCTTGATGGTGTCCTTTGTGGCACAAATATTTTTAATTTTCATGATGCCCAATTTATCCTTTATTTTTTTCCCTTGCATGTGCTTTGGTGTCTGTCATATCTAAGAATCTAACGTCACAAAGAGTTCTACCTATGTTTTCTTCCAATAATTTAACAATTTTAGCTCATACAGTTAGGTCTTTGATCCATGGATTTTTGCCTATGTATATACATAAATTTTGGGTACATGCAACTTTATTCTTTTGCATGTGGACATGCAGTTCTACTAGCATCATTTGCTGGAAAGATTATCATTTCCCTGTTGAATTGTCATGACATCCTTTTAAAAAATCAATTGACCAGGAATTTGAGAGTTTAGTTCTAGACACTTAATTCTCTTCCATCGATCTATCTGTCTAACTTTAATGCCAGTACCTTACCATTTTGACTACTATTGTTTTGTGGTAAATTTTGGAATTGGGGAGTGTGAGTCCTTCAATTTTGCTCTTTTTTTTCTCAAGGTTGTTTTGCTTATTCTAAAGCAAATTCAAACTTATTCTAAAGGAAATTCACCAGCATCATTTGCTGGCAAGATTATCCTTTCCCTGTTGAATTGTCATGACATCCTTGTCAAAAATCAATTGACCATGAATTTGAGAGTTTATTTCTAGATGCTTAATTCTCTTCTATCGATCTATATATTTGTTTTTAATGCTAGTACCTTACCATTTTAACAACTATAGTTTTGTAGTAAATTTTGGCATTGGGAAGTATGAATCCTTCAAATTTGCTTTTTCTTCTCAAGGTCGTTTTGCTTATTCTAAAGCAAATTCAAGAGAATTTCCATATAAATTTTAGAGTCAGCTTGTCAATTTCTGGGATTTTGATAATAATAGGTTGAATCTGTGGATCAGTTGAGAAGTATTGCCATTTTAACAGTATTAAGTCTTTCAATTCAGCACACAGCATGCTTTTCATTTATGTAGGTCTCTAATTAATTAATTAATTAATTAATTAATTATTATTTTTGAGATGGAGTTTCGTTCTTGTTACCCAGGCTGGAGCGCAATGGCGCCATCTCAGCTCACTGCAACCTTTGCCTCCTGGGTTCAGGCAATTCTGCCTCAGCCTCCTGAGTAGCTGAGATTACAGGCACGCGCCACCATGCCCAGCTAATTTTTTGTGTTTTTAGTGGAGACGGGGTTTCACCATGTTGACTAGGATGGTTTTGATCTCTTGACCTCGTGATCCACCCACCTCGGCCTCCCAAAGTGCTGGGATTACAGGCTTGAGCCACCGCGCCCGGCCTTCTTTAATTTATTTTAATAATGCTTTGTAGTTTTTAGGGTATGGGTTTTAAAGTTTTTTGGTTTAATTTTTTGGCATTATTTTATGCTTGTTGGTGCTATTACATCAGTTTTGTTGCTTTTATTTTCAGATTGTTTATTAAAGCATATAGAAATATAACTAATTCTGCATATAAATCTTGTAGCCTGAAACTTTGTTGAACTTATTTATTGGTTGTAATAGTTAGTGTTTTAGTGGATTCCTTAGGACTTCTCTATATACAAGATTGTCATCTACAAATATAGTTTTACTTCTTTCTTTCTAGTCTGAAAATCTTTTACTTCTTTTTCTTTCCTATTTGCCATTTCTACAACTTCCAATACAATGTTGAATAAAAGTGGTGAGAGCAGACAGTCTTTTTTTGTTCTTAATCTTAGGAGGAAAGCTTTCAGTCATTCATCAATAAGTATAAAGTTATTCTTCCCTAACTGCTGCCTCAACCTCCCAGGCTCAAGCAATTTTCCCACCTTAGCCTCTGGAGTATCTGGGACCACAGGACTGTGCCAGCATGCCTGACTTTTTTTTTCCTTGTTTTTCTTTTTGGTAGAGAAGAAGTCTCACTATGTTGCTGGTTTTGAACTACCAGGCTCAAGCAATCCTCCCGCTTTGGCCTCTTAGAGTGTTGACATATCAGGAGTGAGCCACCATGCCCATGCTTGTAATCTTAGCATTTTAGCTGAGGAGGGAGAAGTTGGAAGGAGATGCCTGATAAAAGACATATCTTTGATCAGGTTGAAGTTCCTTTCTAGTCTTTGTTGAAAGTTTTCATCCTGAAGGGATTTTGTCAAATGCTTTTTCTGCATGTATTGATATAATTATGTCATTTTTGTTCTTCTAATGATATGGTATATTAAATTAATTGATTTTCTGGTATTAGCCAGCTTGCATTTCAGGGATAAATCCCACTTAGTCATAGTATATAATTCTTTTTTTGTGTGTGTTTCTGGATTCAGTTTGATAGTTCTCTTCTGTACTTTGCAACTGATTCTTTTTCAATGTCCAGATATTAGGCCAAATGTGGGACATGTCCACTTCCTGATATTTCCCCAGATAAGACTCTTGTGGTCATTTTTCACTCATTCTGGTGCCTGGAAATTCAACTCTTTATGAGTCTTGCTAGGGGGCAAAGTCCATTTCTTACTATAAGAATTAATTATTTCTAGACCCTTAATTCTCTTATTATTACACACGTTTAATATGATTTCTTAGCATAAGAATTAAAAGCTAGGCATGGTGGCTCATGCCGATAATACCAGCACTTTTGGAGGCCAAAGTGGGCAGATCACTTGAGCCCAGAAGTTCAAGATCAGCCTAGGTAACGTCATATAAAAAAAAAAAGAAAAGAAAAGGAAAAGCCAGGCATGATGGCTTCTGCATATAGTCTCAGCTGCACAGGAGGCTGAGGTGGGAGGAGTACTTGAGCCCAGGAGGTGAAGCCTGAAGTTAGCTGTGATTGCACCACTGCATTGCTCTCCAGCATGGGCAACAGAGCAAGAACTTATCTCAAAAAAAAAAAAAGAAAAAAAAATATTTTTGCAATATTCCTTAGTGCTAGGAAAGAGGCATATGATTATTCAGACACACATTAATTAATATTTAATTTGGGAGTGAACGACACCTAAAGTAAGATCTCTCTTTTTTTTCCTACAGTGATAGTGTTTGCGTAGCAGAATGAGGCTTGAGGCATGATTTAGGATATTTTTCTCCACTATTTAGTCTCACGTCTAGTTCTCTAGCTTTCTTAGTAATTCATGGCACTGCTTAATATGTTTTTACTTATATGTTTCTTTTTGATCACCATGAACAAACAATTTCCTTTAAATAAGCCCCTTTTGCCTTAACTCAGCCAGGGTCCACTTTTATTAAGAGCAACTAGTAGCCTTGTCAGATAAAACACTCACACATGGCATTGTCATTAGTTGACTTATACTAGGAATTCAGGAGATGATGTCAGAAATTACATCAATGAAGAACCATACAGTAAATAATTTAAAATTGAATATTTGACTTTCATTTTTAAAAGAATAGCCTTGTCCATTTCTCCCAACAAGGTGCTTTACTTGTTCATTTCTTCCACAAGTTGCTTTACTCCATTCACTTTACATTTTCTTCTCCTGACTCCATCCCTAAATCCTTGATCATTTCTTAAGTAAAGGAGTTTATCTATTTCTTTTTTCTTGCCAATCCCAAGTAAGTTTTAAAGAACTTTTAACAAATAAAGACACATCTTTTCCTAAAACAAAATGGTTCCCCTTTTTTTCATCCTACCTGTTATGGTTTGGCTCTATGTTCCCACCCAACTTTCATCTCAGATTGTGATCCCCACATGTTAAGGGAAGGACTTGTAATCCCCAAGTGTTGATTGAGGGAGATGATTGGATCATGGGGCAGTTTCCCCCATGCTGTTCTCGTAATAGTGAGTTTTCACAATATCTGATGGTTTTATAAAGCAGTTTTCCCTGCTCTTGTTGGCTCTCACCTGTTGCTGTGTAAGATGTGACTCTTCCCCTTCTGCCGTGATTGTATGTTTCCTGAGGCCTCCACAGCCATGTGGAACTGTGAGTCAACTAAACCTCTTTCCTTTATAAATTATCCAGTTTTGGGTATTTCTTTATAGCAGTGGCAGAACAGACCACCACATTAGAACTCCATGTTGCTTTGTCATTGCCAGTCTGACAGGTAACAAAAGATATCACACTTATATAAACTTCCATTTGTTGCATTTGTCGTTGTTGTTTTGGGATGGAGTTTCACTCTGTCACCCAAGCTGGAGTGCAGTGGAGTGATCTTGGTTCACTGCTGCCTCTGCCTCCTGGGCTCATGCAATTCTCCCACTTCAGCCTCCTGAGTAGCTGGGATTACAGGTGCCCGCAACCAAGCCTGGGTAATTTTTTTTATAATTTTAGTAGAGACAGGGTTTCACCATGTTGACCAGGCTGGTCTTGAACTCCTGACCTCAGGTGATCTGTCCACCTCAGCCTCCCAAAATGTGGGGATTACAGGCAGAAGCCACTGCACCCAATCTATTGGATTTTTCAAAATTGATGACTAGGATTTCTTCTTTTCTGAATTGCTTGTGATTTTAACCATTTTTTCCACTTTGGGATATTAGTCTTTTTCTTATTCTTTTGTAGATTCTCTTAAGCTCTTCATATACAGGGAATAGTAGTACATAACATAAATGTTGCAAATCATTTCCCAGGTTGTTATTTGACATTGTTTACGATGAAGTTTTGCTTGTCTTTCTAAAAACCAAAACAGAATTTTTTGTTTTATTTCTAAGAAATAAACGCTTTTAAGCTTTTCCTTTATGACATCTAGATTTCATGTCATCTTTAGAAAAGCTGTCCCCACTGCCTTTGGCACAAAAATCATATAAATGTTTACTTGTCTTTTTTCTCCACCCGTAAGTCATTAAAAATTAGAAAACTGATGTCCAGATTGGTAATATTACTTGCCTAAGGTCTTTACAACTAATGAAAGGAAATAGGCTACAGAAGAGATAGTGGTCCTACTCGAAGCAGTAATGCATAATTAGTGGTACTTTGTTTAATTAAAAAATTTAATGTTAAGTGAGATTTTTTTGCCTTTTAAAAATCATGGCTGTTCGAGACCATCCTTGCCATGATGAAACCTCGTCTCTACTAAAAATACAAAAATGAGTCAGGTGTGGTGGCACGCGCCTGTAGTCCCAGCTACCTGGGAGGCTGAGGCGGAAGAATCGCTTGAACCCAGGACGTGGAGGTTGCAGTGAGCCGAGATTGCGCCACTGCACTCCAGCATGGCGACAAAGCAAGACTCTGTCTCAAAAAAAAAAAAAAAGTTATGGCTATTTTCTAGAAGCTCTTTTAGGAAATAAAAAGAAATACTTTCTTAATACTGATAATTCAAAAGACACATTGAGACTTATTAGACAAATGTATATTCATAGTCAAAATTTTCTTCATTGAAACATGGGAGACCAAGAACAGTGGCTGACTCCTGTACCCCAGCACTTTGGGAGGCTGAGGCAGGAGGACTGCTTGAGGTCAGGAGTTCAAGAGCATCCTGGGCAACATAGTGGGAGCCTGTCTCCACAAAAAATAAAACTTAAAAATTTTTAGTTTAATTTACTTTTTTTTTTATATGCAGGCTCACTTTTTCACCCAGATTGGAGTGCGGTGGTGTGATCTTGGTTTAGTGCAACCTCTGCCTCCCAGGTTCAAGCAATTGTCCTGCCTTAGTCTGCCAAGTAGCTGGCACTACAGGCATACACCACCACTGTCGACTAATTTTTATATTTTTAGTAGAGATGGGGTTTCACCATGTTAGCCCAGCTGGTTTCAAACTCCTAACTGCAAGTAATCTGCCTGCCTTGGCCTCCCAAAGTGCTGGGATTACAGATGTGAGCCACTGTGCCTGGCCTGATTTCTTGTTTTATTTCATTGTGGGCAGAAAAGACATGTCATATGATGTCTGCTCTTTTGAAATTGTTGAGACTTGTTTTATGACTTGAGATATGGTCTGTTCTGGAAATGTCCATGTACTGATAAAAAAATGTATAATCTGCAGAAGTTGGGTCAAATGTTCTGTACATGTCACTTAGGCAGTTTGATCTTGTGTGCAGTTTAATTTCAATGTTTCTTTGTTGATTTTCTGTTTGTATGATTTGGCCATTATTGACAATGGGGTATGAAAGTCCCCTATAATAGTATTGTAGTCTATCTCTTCCTTCATATCTATTAGTGTTTACTTTATACTCTTAGGGATTCCAGTGTTGGGTGCATGGTTATTTATTTATTTATGTATGTATTTTGAGATGGAGTTTTGCTCTTGTTGCCTAGGCTGGAGTACAGTGATTCTATCCAGGCTCACTGCAACCTCTGCCTCCCAGGTTCAAGCAAGTCTCCTGGCTCAGCCTCCCAAGTAGCTGGAATTACAGGCATGTGCAACCACACTTGGCTAATTTTGTACTTTTAGCAGAGATGGGGCTTTGTCATGTTGGTCAACTGGTCTCAAACTCCTGACTTCAGGTGATCCTGCTAAATCAGCCTCCCAAAGTGCTAGGATTACAGGCTTGAGCCCCTGCGCCCAAACGGGTGCTTACATATTTATAACTGTTAGATCCTCTTGCTGTATTGACCCCATTATTATTATATGGTGACCTTCTTTGTCTCTTTTTACAGTCTTTCATGTGTCTATTTTATTTAAAATAAGTATAGCTACTCTTACTCTTTCTTGGCTTCCAGTTGCATAGAATATCTTTTTCTATCCTTTCACTTTGAGTTTATATGTGTCCTTATAGGTGAAGTGGGTTTCTTGCAAGTAGAATAGAGTTGGATCTTGTTTCTTTGTCCAATCAGCAACTCTGTGCCTTTTAATTGGAGATTTGAGTTCATTTTACAGTGTATTATGGATAAGTAAGGACTTACTACTGCCATCTATTGCTTGTTTTCTGGTTGTTCTGTAACATATTTCTTTTCTTCCTTTCTTGCCCCCTTCCTTTGTAGGTAAGTGATTTTCTCTGGTAGTATGTTCTAACTTTTGCTTGTAATTTTTAGTGAATCAATTATGGGTTTTTGTATTGTGATTATCATGAGGCTTAAAAAAACATAACAAGTGTTTTTAAAAATACTATTTGTCTTAGATCAAAAAGACAATAGAAGCAATCAAATATAAAAAAAGTGAAAGCAATACACTTTAGCTCCATACATCCCACATTTTGACTTTTTGTCTCAATTTACATAATTTATATATAATTATTACATTATATATCATGTAAAATATATAATTACACATATTAGGTATATTATTTTTTACAAATTTTTACCTCAAGTATATATTTTTATATTACTTCTCTCTTAACAGGTTGCTATACCTTTTTTAAAAAATTAGATTTACATTTTAGGCTTTGTACTAGAGTTGTGAGTGGACTGATTGCACACCACTATTGGAGTATTCTGGGTTTGTCTATCTGCTTAATTTTACCTTGGATTTTATACCTTCAAATAATTATTTTTGCATGTTAGTGTTTTTCTTTTCCTTTCAGACCGAATAATTCTCTATAATATTTCTTGTAAGCTGGGTCGGGTGATGTTAAATTCTGTTTTTGTGTTTCTGGGAAAGACTTTATGTCTCCTTCATATTTGAAAGATGGCTTTTCTGGATACAGTATTCTTTGATGGCAGTTTTTAGAATTTCAGCACTTTCAACTTACCATTCTACTTTCTCCTGGCCTATATGATCTCTGTAGAGAAGGCTTTTGCTAAACAAATTGGAACTCCTTTATATGTTATTTGATTCTTTTATCTTGTCACCTTTGGATTCTCTCTTTGTCCTTGACCTTTGAGAGTTTGATTATTAGATATCTTGGGGTAGCTGTATTTGGATCAAATCTGTTTTGTGTTCCCTGACCTTCTGGTACCTTGATATTTCTTTCTTTCTCAAGGTGTGGAGAGTTTTCTATTATTTCTTTCAATAAGTTTCCACCCCTGCTCTTTCTCAACTCCCTCTTGAACACCAATGATTCTTACATTTGGTCTTTTGAGGTAATTTTCCATATCTTGAAGGCAATCTTTGTTCCTTTGTATCCTTTTTTGTCATTTCTACTTAGACTATGTATTTTCAAATATACTGTCTTCAAGTTCACTGATTGTTTTAAAATTCTGTTTATTTTTTATTTCAATAGCTTTTGAGGTACAAGTCATTTTTGGTTACATGGATGAATTCTATAGTGGTGAGTTATGAGATTTTAGTGCACTCATCTACTGGGCAATGTATGCTGTACATAATAGGTAGTCTTTTATTCTTCCCCCCTCCGCACTGAGTTCCCAAATTTCATTATATCACTGTGTATGTCTTGCATCCTCATAGCTTAGCTTCCACATATAAGTGAGAACATATGGTATTTGATTTTCCATTTCTGAGTTACTTTACTTAGAATAATGGCCTCCAACTTCATTCCAGTTACTGCAAAAGACATTATTTCATTCCTTTTTATGGCTGAATAGTTGTCCATGATATATATATGCCACATTATCTTTATCTACTCATTGGTCAGTTGACACTTAGGTTGGTCCCATATCTTTGCAATTGTGAATTGTGCATGTGTTAACATACTTGTGCATGTGTCTTTTTCATATAATGTCTTCTTTACTTTTGGGTAGATAACCAGTCATGGGATTGCTAGATTGAATGAAAAATCTACGTTTAGTTGTTTAAGGGATCTCTATACTATTTTCCACAGAGGTTGTACTAATTTATATTCCTACCAACAGTGTAGAAGTGTTCCCTTTTCACCACAACCACAGCAACATCTATTTTTTTTTTTTTACTGTTTTATTATGCCCATTCTTACAGGAGTAAGGTGGTATCTCATTGTGGTTTTGATTTGAATTTCTCTGATATTAGTGACATTGAGAATTTTTTCATACACTTTATGGCTGTTTGTATATCTTTCTTTTGCGAAATGTCTACTCAAGTCTTTTGCCCATTTTTTGATGGATTTTTTTTTTCTGATTCAAGTTACTTATAGATTCTGCATACTGGCCCTTTGTCAGATGCATAGTTTGCAAATATTTACTCCTAATCTTTGGGCTGTCTGTTTACTCTGATGACTATCCCTTTTGATGGAGAGATAGTCACCAGAGTAATCTCTTTTGATAGAGAGATAGCTGGGCAGAAGCTTTTTTGTTTAATTTGGTTCTATTTATTTATTTTTGCTTTTTTTATTGCATTTTAGGTTTTGGGGTACATGTGAAGAACATGCAAGATAGTTGCATACGTACACACATGGCAGTGTGATTTGCTGCCTTCCTCCCCATCACCTATATCTGGCAATTCTCCCCATGCTATCTCTCCCTACCTCCCCACCCCCTGCTGTCCCTCCCCTATTCCCCTGAACAGACCCCAGTGTGTAGTGCTCCCCTCCCTGTGTCCATGTGTTCTGTTCTCATTGTTCAACACCCACCTATGAGTGAGAACATGTGGTATTCAGTTTTCTGTCCTTGTGTCAGTTTGCTGAGAATGATGTTCTCCAGGTTCATCCATGTCCCTACAAAGGACACAAATTCAACGTTTTTGATTGCTGCATAATATTCCATGGTGTATATGTGCCACATTATCCCTGTCCAGTCTATCATTGATGGGCATTTGGGTCGATTCCAGGTCTTTGCTATTGTAAACAGTGCTGCAATGAACATTCGTGTGCATGTGTCCTTATAGTAGAACGATTTATAATCCTTTGGATATATACCCAGTAATGGGATTGCTGAGTCAAATGGAAATTCTATTTCTAGGTCCTTGAGGAATTGCCACACTGTCTTTCACAATGGTAGAACTAATTTACACTCCAACCAACAATGTAGAAGTGTTCCTATTTCTCCACATCCTCTCCAGCATCTGTTGTCTCCAGATTTTTTAGTGATCGCCATTCTAATTGGTGTGAGATGGTATCTCAATGTAGTTTTGATTTGCATTTCTCTAATGACCAGTGATGATGAGCATTTTTTCATGTGTTTGTTGGCCTCATGTATGTCTTCTTTTGTAAAGTGTCTGTTCATGTCCTTTGCCCATTTTTGAATGGGCTTGTTTGTTTTTTTCCTGTAAATCTGTTTGAGTTCTTTGTAAATTCTGGATATCAGCCCTTTGTCAGTTGGGTAAACTGCAAAGATTTTTTACCAATCTGTTGGTTGCCGATTCACTCTAGTGACTGTTTCCTTTGCTGTGCAAAAGCTGTGGAGTTTGATTAGGTCCCATTTGTCTATTTTGGCTTTTGTTGCCAATGCTTTTGGTGTTTTGGTCATGAAGTCCTTGCCTACTCCTATGTCCTGAATGGTTTTGCCTAGATTTTCTTCTAGGGTTTTTATGGTGCCAGGTCTTATGTTTAAGTCTTTAATCCATCTGGAGTTAATTTTAGTGTAAGGTGTCAGGAAGGGGTCCAGTTTCTGCTTTCTGCACATTGCTAACCAGTTTTCCCAACACCATTTGTTAAACAGGGAATCCTTTCCCCATTGCTTGTTTTTGTCTGGTTTATCAAAGATTATATGGTTGTAGATATGTTGATTTGCCTCTGATGCCTCTGTTCTGTTCCATTGGTCTATATCTCTGTTTTGGTAACAGTACCATGCTGTTTTGATTACTGTAGCCTTGTAGTATAGTTTGAAGTCTGGTAGTGTGTTGCCTCCCCTGTGTTCTCTTTGCTTAGAATTGACTTGACTATGTGGGCTCTCTTTTGGTTCCATATGAAGTTCATTGTGGTTTTTTCCAGTTCTGTGAGGAAATTCAATGGCAGCTTGATGGGGATAGCATTGATTCTGTAAATTACTTTGGGCAGTATAGCCATTTTCACGATATTGATTCTTCCTAACCACGAACATGGAATGTTTCTCCATCTGTTTGTGTCCTCTCTTATTTCGTTGAGCAGTGGTTTATAGTTTTTCTTGAAGAGGTCCCTTACATTACTTGTAAGTTATATCCTAGGTATTTTATTCTCTTTGTAGCAATTGTGAATGGCAGTTTGTTTTTGATTTGGTTCTCTTTAAGTCTGTTATTGGTGTATAGGAATGCTTGTGATTTTTGCATATTGATTTTATACCCTGAGACTTTGCTGAAGTTGCTTATCAGTTTCAGGAGTTCTTGGGCTGAGGTGATGGGGTCTTCTAGGTATACTATCATGTCATCTGCGAATAGAGGCAATTTGGCTTCCTCCTTTCCTATTCGAATACCCTTTATTTATTTTTCTTGCCTGATTGCTCTTGCTAGAACTTCCAGTACTATGTTGAATAGAAGTGGTGAGAGAGGGCATCCTTGTCTAGTGCCAGATTTCAAAGGGAATGCTTCCAGTTTTTGCCCATTAAGTATGATATTGGCTGTTAATTTGTCATAAATAGCTTTTATTACTTTGAGATATGTTCGATCAATACCGAGTTTATTGAGAGTTTTTAGCATAAAGAGCTATTGAATTTTGTCAAACGCTTTCTCTGTGTCAATTGAGATAATCATGTGGTTTTTGTTTTTGGTTCTGTTAATGTGGTGAATGATGTTTATAGACTTGCCTATGTTGAACCAGCCTTGCATCCCTGGGATGAATCCTACTTGATCATGATGGATAAGTTTTTTAATGTGCTGTTGCAATCAATTTGCCAGTATTTTATTGAAGATTTTTGCATCTATGTTCATCATGGATATTGGCCTGAAGTTTTCTTTTCTTTTTGAGTGTCTGCCTGGGTTTGGTATCAGGATGATGTTGGTCTCATAAAATGATTTGGGAAGGGTTCCCTCTTTTTGGATTATTTGGAATAGTTTCAGGAGGAATGGTACCAGCTCCTCTTTGTGTGTCTGGTAGAATTCGGCTGTGAACCCATCTGGACCGGGGTTTTTTTTGTGTGGTAGGCTCTTAATTACTGCCTCAACTTCAGACCTTGTTATTGGTCTATTCATAGTTTCGGCTTCCTCGTGGTTTAGGCTTGGGAGGACACAGGTGTCCAGGAATTTATCCATTTCTTCCTGGTTTACTAGTTTATGTGCATAGAGTTGTTTGTAGTATTCTCTGATGATGGTTTGAATTTCTGTGGAATCTGTGGTGATTTCCACTTTATCGTTTTTTATTGCATCTATTTGGTTGTTCTCTCTCTTCTTTTGTATCAGTCTGGCTAGTGGTCTGTCTATTTTGTTGATGTTTTTGAAAAACCAGCTCTTGGATTTATTGATTTTTTGAAGGGTTTTTCTTGTCTCTATCTCCTTCAGTTCTGCTCTGATCTTAGTTATTTCTTGTCTTTGGCTAGGTTTTGAGTTTTTTTATCTTGCTCCACTAGCTCTTTCAATTTTGACAATAGGGTGTCAATTTTTGATCTCTCCACTCTTCTCATGTGGGCACTTATTGCTATATATTTTCCTCTACAGACTGCTTTCAATGTGTCCCAGAGATTCTGGTATGTTGTATCTTCGTTCTCATTGGTTTTGAAGAACTTCTTTATTTCTACCTTCATTTCATTGTTTATCCAATCAACATTTAAGAGCCACTTGTTCAGTTTCCATGAAGCTGTGCAGTTCTGAGTTATTTTCTGAATTCTGAGTTCCACCTTGATTGCAGTGTGGTCTGAGAGACTGTTTGTTATGATTTCAGTTGTTTTGCATTTGCTGAGGAGTGCTTTACTTCCAATTATGTGGTCAATTTTGGAGTAGGTGTGATGTGGTGCTGAGAAGAATGTATATTCTGTCGATTTGGGATGGAGAGTTCTGTAAATGTCTCTCAGGTTTGCTTGTTCCAGGTCTGAGTTCAAGCCCTGGATATCCTTGTTAATTTTCTGTCTGGTTGATTTGTCTGATATTGACAGTGGAGTGTTAAAGTCTCCCACTATTATTTTGTGGTAGTCTAAGTCTCTTTGTAAGTAGTTAAGGACTTGCCTTATATATCTGGGTGCTCCTGTATTGGGTCCATATATATTTAGGATTGTTAGCTCTTCTTGTTGTATCGATCCTTTTACCATTATGTAATGATCTTCTTCGTCTCTTTTGATATTTGTTGCTTTAAAGTCTATTTTATCAGAGATGAGAATAGCAACCGCTGATTTTTTTTTTGCTCTCCATTTGCTTGGTAAGTCTTCCTCCATCCCTTTATGTTGAGCCTTTGTGAATCTTTGCATGTGAGATGGGTTTCCTGGATACAGCACACTGATGGGTTTTGGTTTTTTATCCAATTTGCCAGTCTGTGTATTTTGATTGGTGCATTTAGCCCATTTACATTTAGGGTTAATGTTGTTATGTGTGAGTTTGATACTGCCATTTTGATACTATCTGGCTGTTTTGTCCCTTGGTTTATGCAGATTCTTCATTTTGTTGATGCTCTTTAGCATTTGGTATGTTTTTAGAATGGCTGGTACTGGTTGTTTCTTTCTGTATGTAGTGCCTCTTTTAGGAGCTCTTGTAAAGCAGGCCTGGTGGGGACAAAATCTCTGAGTTCTTGCTTGTTGGCAAAATATTTTATTCTTCCTTCACTTATGAAGCTCAGTTTGGCTGGATATGAAATTCTGGGTTGAAAGTTCTTTTCTTTAAGGATGTTGAATATTGGCCCCCACTCTCTTCTGGCTTGTAGAGTTTCTTCCGAGAGATCTGCTGTGAATCTGATGGGCTTCCCTTTGTGGGTGACCTGACCCTTCTCTCTGGCTGCCCTTAGTATTTTCTTCTTCATTTCAACCCTGGTGAATCTGACGATTATGTGCCTCAGGGTTGTTCTTCTTGCAGAATATCTTTTTGGTATTCTCTGTATTTCCTGGAGTTGAGTATTGGCCTGTCTTGCTAGGTTGGGGCAATTTTCATGGATAATATCCTGAAAAATGTTTTCCAGCTTGGATTCATTCTCTTTGTCACATTCTGCTATGCCTATCAAACGCAGGTCAGGTCTCTTCACATAGTCCCATATTTCTTGGAGATTTTGCTCATTCCTCTTTGCACTTTTTTCTCTAATCTTGGTTTCTCTTTTTATTTCATTGAGTTGATCTTCGACTTCTGATATTCTTTCTTCTGCCTGGTCAATTCGGCTGTTGAAACTTGTGCGTGCTTCGCGAAGTTCTCGTGTTGTGTTTTTCAGCTCCTTCAATTCATTCATATTCCTCTCTAAGTTGTCCATTCTTGTTATCATTTCCTCGAATCTTTTTTCAAATCTTTTTTCAAGGTTCTTAGTTTCTTTGCACTGATTTAGAACATGTTCTTTTAGCTCACTGAAGTTTCTCATTATCCACCTTCTGAAGTCTGATTCTGTCATTTCGTCACTCTCATTCTCTGTCCAGCTTTGTTCCCTTGCTGGTGAGGAGTTTTGATCCTTTGTAGGAGGTGAGGTGTTTTGGTTTCGGGTGTTTTTCTCCTTTTTGTGATGGTTTCTTCCCATCTCTGTGGATTTATCCACCTGTCGTCTTAGTAGTTGCTGACTTTTCAATTGGGTCTCTGAGTGGACGCTCAGATTGTTGATGATGAAGTATTTCTGTTATTTAGTTTTCCTTCTAACGGTTTAGCCCCTCTGCTGTATGACTGCTGAGGTCCACTCCAGGCCCTGCTTGTCTGGGGTACACCTGTAGCAGCTACGGAACAGTGAGGGATGCTACCAGTTTCTTCTTCTGCTATCTTTGTCCCAGAATGATGCCTGCCAAATGTCAGTCTGATTAGTCCTTTTTTGAGGTGGCTCTTTGGATATACAGGGGTCAGGGAGCTGCTTGCAGAGATGGTCTATACTTTATAGGAACTCCAGTGCTGAGCTTTGAGCTCCGTTGTTCATTCAGGGTTGCTGGGCAAATGTGTCTGCTGCAGCAGAACTTATAAATGCCCCCACCTTTTTTCTTCCCTCAGATGCTCTGTCTCAGGGAATTGTGGCTTTCTTTATGAGTATCTGTTGCACTGTCCTGCCCAGCTAGGAGGCAGTCTATTCACTATTTGCCTGCTGGGGCTCCACCCTGCTAGCATGGGTCCACCCTGTTGCCGTGGGGCTCTGTTCTAATGTGGTGTGCTCCGCCCTGTTGGCGTCTCTTTGTTATGGCTGGTTGCCTCAGCAATGGCAGGCTGTGTAAGCAGTCGGCGGTACCTCAGTAGGGGCGGATTGCGTCCATAGTGGTGGATGCCCCTCCCCCATCAAGCTGCACCATTTGGATTCAGCTGAACCCGCAGCAAAACTCTCAACCCCAAGGGCCTCGAATCGCTGTGCTGCTTCTTTCCATGAGGGTGGGACCCGTTGAGCCCAATCACCTGGCTCCCTGCCTCAGAGTCCCTCCTCTCTCTCTCTTTTTCTTTCCATGTTGAATGGTTGACTCTCTCACAGGTGCCCCAGTCGCCTGCTGATTGGCCACTGGGATCCATGTGATCTCCCCTGTGGCGGCCCACTGCACCAGCACAAATTGCTCTTCCCAGGAATCTCCTGGTCTGTCTCACCATCCAAGTCCTGTCCAATCAAATGGACATGTCAATCTGCCCTCCCAAAACTCAGATTGCCAGTTTAACAGGGCACCCAGACCAGTGAGCTTTGTGGAGGCTGCCACTGCACCACAGCATGGTGCCAGCCAAAACGGCCACCCAAGTGGGCTGCGCTGCTCTCCTGTGTCTCTCCCACACCTGGGAATTTGCCAGTTCTGTGGGCTACAAAAGTCCATCTGAAAATGCAGCTAGGACTCGCCCTCTGCGCCTTCAGTGAGAGCTGCAATACTGAGTTGTTTCTATGGCGCCATTTTGGAACCGCTCAGAATAGTCTTTTCAACAAATAGTGCTGGAATAATCAGGCAACCATAGGCAAAATTTTTTAAAAATGAACCTAGACACAGAACTTACTCATTACACACTTAAAATGAATTATAGACCTACAAAATAAAAAATTATGAAGCTTAAAGAAGGAAACATATGAGAAAATCTACATGATTTTGCGTTTGGTGATGGGGTTTTAGATACAATACCGAAAACATGATTTGCTTTCTCTCTAGCTGCCCTTAACATTTTTTTCTTCATTTCAACTTTGGTGAATCTGATAACTATGTGTCTTGGGTTGCTCTTCTTGAGGAGTATCTTCATGGTGCTCTTTGTATTTCTTGAATTTTAATGTTGGCCTGTCTTGCTAGGTTGGGAAATTTCTCCTGAATAATATCCTAAAGTATGTTTTCCAACTTGGTTCTATTCTCCTGGTCACTTTTAGGTACACCAATCAAATGTAGGTGTGGTCTCTTCACATAGTCCCATATTTCTTGGAGGCTTTGTTCATTCATTTTTATTCTTTCTCTCTAATATTGTCTTCACACTTTATTTCATTAAGTTGATCTTCAATCTTTGATATCTTTTCTTCTGCTTGATCAATTGAGCTATTGATACTTGTGTATGCTTCACAAAGTTCTTGTGCTGTGTTTGTCAGCACCATCAAATCAGGTATGTCCTTCACTAAACCGGTTATTCTACTTAGCAATTCCTCCAACCCCTTTTCAAGGTGCTTAGCTTCCTTGCATTTAATTAGAACATGCTTCTTTAGCTCAGAGGAGTTTGTTAGTACCCACCTTCTGAAGCTGACTTCTGTCAATTTGTCAAACTCATTATCCATCCAGTTTTGTTTCCTTGCTGGCGAGACGTGGTGATTTTTTGGAGACAAGGCATTCTGGTTTTTTGAATTTTGATTGAAATAATTAAATCAAACATAAGTCTTGGAACTGAGAAATACAATGGCTGAACTAAAAAATTTATTAGGGGTCCTCAATAACAGAATGGATCATGTAGAGAAAAGAATTCATGAACTTGTTTCCCCCCACCCCCAAGATGGGGAATTGGAGGCAGTGTTAGCATGCCCCTCCCACTTGGAAGGACAAAATTCTGTGCAGAGATTATATTGTTAACTTTTTTTTTCCAAGAAGCAATGTAGGAACTTAACAGGAAAAGTGAAGGAATTCACAGAGTCTTTGAAAAAAGTGGCAGGCTTCAGCCATGAGACAGGCCAAAAACAAAGTCCACAGAGTGCTAGAGGGGGAGAGACTGCCTCCAGAATATACACTCCCACTATGAAAGCTAAAACTCCAAGCCACAGGTAAAGGCCTTAATCCTACTCAGAACTGGAACTGATTTAGAAAGCAGTGAGATATAAAAGTAGAAGCAGTGGTAGGAAGTGCCTTGCAGGCCTTCCCAATCTCCAGTGCAGACCAAGGGAAGTCATTCCGTTATATATATATATATATATAAAACGGAACCTCAGGAAAGTCAGCCAACCAGCTCAGGCAGTAGTTACAGTTTGAAAGAAACTCCCAACTGAATTTCACAATATGACATTGAGTGGGGATGAATTCTCTTGGCCAGAACCCTGAAGAGGGGAGGAAGCAAGCAGAAAGTATGCTATTGCCATGAACACAAGAGCCAGGCACCCATCCTTGCAGGTGAATGGGGAGGTATGTGGCCTGAAAGCTGTGGTAGCTATCTTCATGGGGAAAGCTTATGGCCTGGGGGAGGTCTGAGTTCTGCATGCAGGCTACCTGAAACTTAGCCCAGTGCTTCCAGCAGGGCACTGTGGGAGTGAGATAAGCCTGGCCAACTGTGTCAGATCTCAGTGAAGCTTACTGCCACATTCTACTCCCCACTCCTTGTCCAAGTTCTTCTGAGCAGTAGATGCAATTACACCTCAGAAGATTAAGAACCACCTTCCTGCCCCTAACAGGGGTCACAGCTTGTCCTACACACAGTCAGAATATAGACCCACCTGACTCAGCCCCCACCTGTTGTGGCCCTCTACCCACCCTGGTAGCTTAACCCAAAGGACAGAAACTTTAGGGAACTTTATGGCCTCACCCATCACCTGAGAAACCAAAATATCTCCCCTGGGCAACATAAGGCAAGCTTAAATCCCACTGTTACTACTGCAGCTGCTGCTCTTTTGCAAGCACCACTTGCTGGCTAGAAGGTAACTGACAATCCATTACAGCAACTGCAAGCACACTAACATTGCACCCAGGAAGAAGAAAACCAGTGTGTCATCTCAGTTATCATCATTGTCAATCAGGAGGTCCTGAGTCTGTCCAAATGACCAGCTTACTACTATTGTAACCAGCATTTGAAAAAGCCAGCACACTAAGGCTATCTACAATCAAGGAATCCCACAGAGTTTATGTTACTCCCCTGCCACCCTACCAGAGCTGGTGCTGCTACCTACTGCTGGGAGACTTGAGAACAGGTCACATCACAAGATCACTTACAGACATTCCCCAGCACCAACCTGGAGTATGGCAGCCCCATGGGTGGCTAGATGCAGAAGAGCAATAGCAATTACTGCAGCCTGGTTCTCAGAAACTCCTATTCCTAGGCAAAGGGGGAGAACACTATCTGAGAGAAACACCCCATAGGACAAAAGAATCTGGACAGCAGGCCTTGACTCCCAGATTTTCACTCTAGCGGAAAGTTTCTTTCTGCAGAGATGTAATTGCAGTGCTGGGCTCAGCAGAGAAAGTCTGCAGCACTAACCCAACAGTCAGGCAGCCTTGTTACTCATGAAGGGTCTTGGAGAAAGGGTGTTCATTCTCTCCTTGTCCTCCACTGCATACACAGCTGGGGCTTCTCCTGTGGGAGCTCAGCATGGTTGCATCTACAGACATCCTTCCTAGAACACTTCAGGGTGACTGCATCCCCACAGGAGGAGCACCTTCCAGGTTCAGGCTTCCATGAGAGGCAGAGTCACAATTCTTCTCTATGTAGAACATCAACATTCTTGCAGAAGAAAAGGGGTATCTGTCTAATCTGAATAGTTGAACCACTGGGACAGGAGTGAGTCTGGGTAATATAACCTTTCCAGCTGGTCTGGCAAGGAAACTCCCCTGTTAAGACCTCAGTACACCTAATTGAGAGCTCTCCCAGCTACCATCATCAAGGCTGGGATCTCTGCCCACCATTGGCTATTGCACTTACCCACCTGCTTTAGCTATAACCAGTTTCTACCCAGGAAAATATTCCCTACTTACCTGAGGCCTGAATCATCAACTCAGTAAATAGAATACTATGGTATAAATAAATAAATACATGCACACCACAGGGGAATGGGATAAGTTTCATGAGACCTCTGCCATTCCAACCCCATAAAAGACAGTGAACTAACCCACACATGAAATATAGTTTCTACAATCAGTATGTAAGGAAGCCATACAAAGACGCTCCATAAACCAAGGAACTCATACAGAGTCTACACCTTAAAAGCACTAAGAACCAAATTAGGCTATAATAAACTACACACGTTAAAGGCACATCCTTAAGGGAAGAAAGAAAGAAAGAAAGAAAGAAAGAAAGAAAGAAAGAAAGAAAGAAAGAAAAGAAAGAAAGAAAGAAAATCTTAAATTCAAGACTAATAAACAGTAATAGTCTATCCAAATGAGAAGAAACCAGAAAAGTAATTTTGGTGATATGAAAAAAAAAAAAACAAAAAAAAACAAACCAGAGTTCTATAACATCCCCAGAAGATCATACTAGCTCCCCAGCAATGGATCCAAACCAAGATGAAATCTTTGAACTACCAAATAAAATTTCAGAAGGTTGTTTTTTAAGCTACTAGGAGAGATAACATAGAAAGGCAAAAACCAATATAAAGAAATTTTAAAAACAATTCAGGATATAGGCCAGGCATAGTGGCTCATACATGTAATCGCAGCACTTTGAGAGGTCAAGGCAGGTGGATTGCTTGAGCTCAGGAGTTCAAGATTAGCCTGCACAAAATGGTAAAACTCCACCTCTATAAAAACAAAAAAATATATAAAAATTAGTTGGGTGTGGTGACACATGCATGTAGTCCTAACTACTCAGGAGGCCGAGATGTCAAAGGATCAATTAAGCCTGGGTAGTTGAGGCTACAGTGAGCCATGATCACACCACTGTACTTCAGCCTGAGTTACAGAGTGAGACCCTGTCTAGAAAAGAAACAAACAAAAAAATCAGGATATGAACAAAAAATGTTTTAGATAAAGAAAAACCAGTCAGAACTTCTGGAAATGAAAGAAGTTTCATAAATTTCACACTTAGGGAAATATAAAATGCAGTGGAAAGTTTAAGCAATAGATTAGAATAAGTAGAAGAAAGAATTTCAGAGCTCAAAGACAAGGCTTTTGAATTTGCTCAATCAGAAAAAAAGATAAAGGAAAAAGAATAAAAAGAAATGAACACAGTCTCCAAGAAATATGGGAATACATAAAATGACCATACCTAAGAATAAATATTGTTAATAAGGGAAAAGAGAAAGCTAAAAGTTTGACAAACTTATTTGAGGGAATAATTGAGGAAAACTTCCCTGTCCTAACTAAAGATTTAAATTTCCAAACACAAGAACCTCAAAAAAAAAAAAAAAAAAAAAAAAAAAAAAAAAAAAAAACCTGAGAAATTCACTGTAGAAAGATTATCACCAAGGAACATGACCATCAGGCTACCTAAAGTCACCAAAGAAGAAAAGAATTCCATGAGCTGTGAGATAAAAGTAGCAAGTAATTTATAAAGAAAAACATTTCAGAGTAACAGGAGACTTCTCAGCAAAAACCTTACAAACTAGATGAGACTGGAGTCCTACATTTAGCCTCCTTAAACAGAATAACTGTAAGCCACAAATTTTGTATCCAACTAAACTAAGTTTCATAAACAAAAGTAAAATGAAATTATTTTGAGACAAGTAAATGCTGAGGAAATTTGCCCCTGTCAAACCAGTACTACAGGAAATGTTAGAAGGAGTTCTAAATCTTGAAACAAAGCTTAATATGAACCGAAATAGAAACTCTTGAAAGCATAAAACAGGGCCTATAAAATAATAAGACAGGCTGGGTGTGGTGGCTCATGCCTGTAATCCCAGCACTTTGGGAGGCCAAGGCAGGTGGATCACCTGAAGTCAGGAGTTTGAGACCAGCCTTCTCCAACCATGGTGAAACACTGCTCTACTAAGAATATGAAAATTAGCTGGGTGTGGTGGGGGGGGGTGCCTGTAATCCCAGCTACTCTGGAGGCTGAGGCAGGAGAATCACTTGAACCTGGGAAGCAGAGATTACAGTGAGCCAAGATAATGCCATTGCACTCCAGCCTGGGCAATATAACAAGACTCTGTCTCAAAAACAAACAAACAATCACAAAAACCAATAACACAACAAAAATGTACAAATGTAACATCTAATATGATGCATGGAACAGTACTTCCTATCTCAATATTAATGTTGATATAAGAGGCCTAAATATTCCAATTAAAAGATACTGCATGGCAGAATGGATAGAAAAAAACCACCAACCAAATATCTGACATTTTCAAGAGACTCGCCTAATATATAAGAACTCATATAAGCTCAAGGTAAAGGGGTGACAACAGCAATTTTTTAAAAAAAGTCATTATGAAATAATTAAAAAATCAATCGAACAAGATTACAATCTTGAATTTATATGCACCTAACGCTGAACCTTCCAGAATTATAAAACAATTACAACTAGATCTAAAAAAAAATGTGGTAGACAGCAGCACAATGTTAGTGGGGGACTTAAATACTCCACTGACAGAACTAGAAAGACCATTGAGACAGAAAGTAAACAAATAAACAGTGGACTGAAACTACATTATAGAACAAATTGACTTAACAGATATTTAAAAAACATTCTACTCAAGAACTCCAGAATATACATTCTTCTCATCAGAACATGAAAAATTCTCCAAGATAGACCATAAAATAGGTCACAAAACAAGTCTCAATAAATTTAAGAAAGTCAAAATAATCTCAAGTATCTTCCAGACCAAAGTACAATAAAACTAAAACTCAACTGCAAAAGAATCCTCAACACTATACAAATAAATATAAATGAATTAATCTGGTTCTGAATGATTTTTGGATTAACAATGAAATCAAGGGAGGATCCAAGAGGGCCAAATAGAAACAGCTCTGGATTGCAGTTCCCAGCAAAAATGCAGAGGGTGAGTGACCACCGCATTTCCAAACAAATTTTTACTGCCCACAGACCAGGAGATTCCCAGGTGGAAAAGCACCATGAACCTTCAGCACAGCTGTTTCAGCTGGCGCAGTGGGTCTCTGCACAAAATCTCACACAAATCTGGATGAAGTTTCAACTGGTGACTGGAAGCCTATTAGACAGAGTTGCTCATTCAACTGAAAAAAAAGGGGGCTGAAACAGGGAGCCAGGTGATCTGGCTCAGCTGGTCCCATCCCCACAAAGACCAGCGATCTGAAACGCTCTGCACTGAGTTTCACAGCAAGCACAGCTGGACCTGGGATGGTCCAGCTCTGTCAGGGGAGGAGCATCCACCATTACCGATGCAGTCCACCACTAGCGAGGCCGTTCGCCATTATGGAGACAGTCCACCATTACTGAGGCAGACTGCCATTATCAAAGCAGTTCTACTTATACCCCTATAAACAAAATGGCAAGGAAGTTCATACAGCAGCTGGGCAGAGCCCACAGCAGCTCAGCAATGCCTCTGCTGGCAGACTGTGACCAGGCTACCTCCTAGGTGGGCAGGGCTTCTCTGAAAAAAGGCAGCAAAATGACAGGAACTTATAAATAAAGCCCCACCTTCCTGGGACAGAGCACCTGGGAAAAAAAGGCAGATATGAGTTCTGCTGCAGCAAACAAATGTACCTGGCCAGGAGCTCTGAAAAGAACAATGGAGCTCACAGCTCAGCACTTCAGTTCCTATAAGAGACAGACTATCTCCTCAAGCAGCTCCCCAACCCCCATATAACCAGAGACACCTCATAAAGGAGAGCTTAGGATGACATCTGGTGGGTATCCTTCTGGGAAAAAGATAACAGAAGAAGAAACTGGCAGCAACTCTTACTGTTTTGCAGCTGCTGCCGGTGATCCACAGGCAAGCAGGGTCTAGTATGGACCTCCAGCAGTCCTACAACAAGGGGCCTGGACTGTTACAAGAAGGAGTAAAAATCAGAAAGAAACAACTTTATCAGTTAAAAAAAAAAAAAAAAAAAAAAAAAAAAAAAAAAAAAAAAGGATGTCCACTCAGAGACCCCATCTGAAAATCACCATCCACAAAGACAACAGATACATAAATCCACAAGATGGGAAGAAATCAGTGCAAAAGAATGAAAATACCGCCTGGGTGCAGTGTCTCAAGCCTGTAATCCCAGCACTTTGGGAGGCTGAGGCAGGTGGATCATGAGGTCAAGATATCAAGACCATCCTGGTCAACATGGTGAAACCCCATCTCTACTAAAGATACAAAAAATTAGCTGGTCATGGTGGCGCATGCCTGTAATCCCAGCTACTCAGGAGGCTGAGGCAGGAGAATTGCCTGAACCCAGGAGGCAGAGGTTGTGGTGAGCCAAGATCGTGCCGTTGCACTCCAGCCTGGGTAACAAGAGCAAAACTCCATCAAAAAAAAAAAAAAAAGAATGAAAATACCCCAAATCAGAGCAACTCTCCTCCTCCAAGGGATCACAACTCCTCACCAGCAAGGGAAAAAGGCTGGATGAAGAATGAGTCTGATGAATTGACAGAAACAGACTTCAGAAGGTGGGTAATAACAAAATCCTCTGAGCTAAAAGATCATGTACTAACCCAAGGCAAAAAAAGTAAGAACCTTGAAAAAAGGTTTCATGAAATGCTAACGAGATTAAACAGCTTAGGAATATAAATGAATTGTTGGAGCTGAAAAACACAACACGAGAACTTCGTGAAGCATACACAAGTTTCAATACCCAAATTGACCAAGCAGAAGATAGGACATCTGAGATTGAAGATCAACTCAATTAAATAAAATGAGAAGGCAAGAAAAGAGGAAAAAGAAATGAACATAGCCTCCAAGAAATACATGATTATGTGAAAGGCCTAATCTACGTTTGATAGGTGTACCTGAATGTGATGGAGAGAATTAATTCAACCTGGAAAACACTCTTCAGGATATTATCCAGGAGAACCTCCCCAACCTAGCAAGGCAGGCCAACATTCAAGTCCAGGAAATACAGAGAAGACCACCAATATTTTCTTCAAAAAGAGCAACCCCAAGGCATAGAATCATCAGATTCACCAGGGTTGAAATCAAGAAAAAAATGCTAAGGGCACCCAGAGAAAAAGGTCAGGTTACCCACAAAGGGAAGCCCATCAGACTCACAGTGGATATCTCTGCAGAAACCCTACAAGGCAGAAGAGAGTGGGGGCCAATATTCAAAATCATAAAAGAAAATAACTTTCAACCTAGAATTTCATATCCAGCCAAACTAAACTTCATAAGCGAAGAAGAAATAAAATCCTTTATGAACAAGCAATTACTCAGAGATTTCATCACCACCAGGCCTGCTATACAAGAGCTCCTGAAAGAAGCACTAAACATAGAAAGGAACAACCAGTACCAGCCACTCCAAAATGTACCAAATGGTAAAGAGCATTGACACAATGAAGAAACTGCATCAACTAATGGACAAAACAACCAGCTAGGATCAAAATCGCAGGATCAAATTCACACATAACAATATTAACCTTAAATTTAAATGGGCTAAATGCCCCAATCAAAAGACTGAGACTGGCAAATTGATAAAAAGTCAAGAACCATTGGTGTGCTGTATCCAGGAAACCCATCTTACATGCAAAGATACACAAAGTCTCAAAATAAAGGGATGGAGGAAGATTTACCAAGCAAATGGAGAGCAAAATAAATCAGGAGTTGCAATTCTCATCTCTGTTAAAATAGATTTTAAAGCAACAAAGATCAAAAGAGACAAAGAAGGACATTACATAATGATAAAAGGATCAATACAACAAGAAGAGCTAACAATCCTAAATATATATGCACCCAATACAGGAGCACCCAGATACATAATGCAAGTTCTTAATGACCTACAAAGAGACTTAGACTCCCAAACAATAATATTGGGAGACGTTATACCCCATTGTCAATATTAGACAGATCAACCACACAGAAAATTAACAAGGATATCCAGGAATTGAACTCAGACCCAGAACAAGCAAACCTAATAGACATTTACAGAACTCTCCATCCCAAATCCACAGAATATACATTCTTCTCAGCACCACATCACAGCCACTCTAAAACTGACCACATAATTGAAAGTAAATCACTCCTCAGCAAATGCAGAAGAACAGAAATCGTGACAGTCTCTCAGACCACAGTGCAATCAAATTAGAGCTTAGAATTCAGAAACTAACTCAGATCTGGATAACTTCATAGAACCTGAACAACTAGCTCCCGAATGTTCACTAGATAAACAAGGAAATTAAGGAAGATATAAAGATATTATTTGAAACCAACTAGAAAAAACATAAAACATACCAGAATAACTGGAACACATTTAAAGCAGTGTCTAGAGGAAAATTGATACCAATAAATACCCACATGAGAAGCAAGGAAAGACCTAAAATCGACATTCTATCATCAAAATTGAAAGAGCTAGAGGAACGAGATAAAAAAAAAATAACTAAAAACCTAGCAGAAGACAAGAAATAACTAAGATCAGAGCAGAACTGAAGGAGATAGAGACAAGAAAAATTCTTCAAAAAATCAATAAATCCAAGAGCTGGTTTTTCAAAAACATCAACAAAATAGACAGACCACTAGCCAGACTGATACAAAAGAAGAGAGAGAACAACCAAATAGATGCAATAAAAAATGATAAAGGGGAAATCACCACAGATTCCACAGAAATTCAAACCATCATCAGAGAATACTACAAACAACTCTATGCACATAAACTAGTAAACCAGGAAGAAATGGATAAATTCCTGGACACCTGTGTCCTCCCAAGCCTAAACCACGAGGAAGCCGAAACTATGAATAGACCAATAACAAGCTCTGAAGTTGAGGCAGTAATTAAAAGCCTACCACACAAAAAAAGCCCTGGTCCAGATGGGTTCACAGCCGAATTCTACCAGACACACAAAGAGGAGCTGGTACCATTCCTCCTGAAACTATTCCAAATAATCCACAAAGAGGGAACCCTTCCCAAATCATTTTATGAGACCAACATCATCCTGATTCCAAAACCCAGCAGAGACTCAACAAGCAAAGAAAACTTCAGGCCAATATCCATGATGAACACAGATGCAAAAATCTTCAATAAAATACTGGCAAATCGATTGCAACAACACATTAAAAAACTTATCCATTATGATCAAGTAGGATTCATCCCGGGCATGCAAGCCTGGTTCAACATACTCAAGTCTATAAATGTCATTCACCACATTAACAGAACCAAAACCAAAAACCACGATTATCTCAATTGATGCAGAGAAGGCATTTGACAAAATTCAACAACCCTTTATGCTAAAAAACCCTCAATAAACTCAGTATTGATGGAACATATCTCAAAGTAATAAAAGCTATCTATGACAAACCAACAGCCAATATCATACTTAATGGGCAAAAACTGGAAGCATTCCCTTTGAAATCCGGCACTAGACAAGGATGCCCTCTCTCACCACTTCTATTCAACATAGTACTGGAAGTTCTAGCCAGAGCAATGAGGCAAGAAAAAGAAATAAAGGGTATTTGAATAGGAAAGGAGGAAGCCAAATTGTCTCTATTCACAGACAACATGATAGTATACCTAAAAGACCCCATCAAATCAGCCCCAAAACTCCTGAAACTGATAAGCAACTTCAGCAAAGTCTCAGGATATAAAATCAATGTGCAAAAATCACAAGCATTCCTATACACCAATAACAGACTTAAAGAGAACCAAATCAAGAATGAATTTCCATTCACAATTGCTACAAAGAGAATAAAATACCTAGGAATACAACTTACAAGGAATGTAAGGGACCTTTTCAAGGAAAACTACAAACCACTGCTCAACGAAATAAGAGAGGACACAAACAGATGGAGAAACATTCCATGTTCATGGCTAGGAAGAATCAATATTGTGAAAATGGCTATACTGCCCAAAGTAATTTACAGAATCAATGCTATCCCCATCAAGCTACCACTGAATTTTCTCACAGAACTGGAAAAAACCACCATGAACTTCATATGGAACCAAAAGAGAGCCCACATAGCCAAGACAATTCTAAGCCAAAAGAACACAGTGGGAGGCATCACACTACCAGACTTTAAACTATACTACAAGGCTACAGTAATCAAAACAGCATGGTACTGGTACCAAAACAGAGATATAGACCAATGGAACAGAACAGAGGCATCGGAGGCAAATCAACATATCTACAACCATATAATCTTTGATAAACTAGACAAAAACAAGCAATGGGAAAAGGATTCCCTGTTTAACAAATGGTGTTGGGAAAACTGGTTAGCCATGTGCAGAAAGCAGAAACTGGACCCCTTCCTGACACCTTACACTAAAATTAACTGCAGATGGATTAGAGACTTAAACATAAGACCTGGCACCATAAAAACCCTAGAAGAAAATCTAGGCAAAACCATTTAGGACATAGAAGTAGGCAAGGACTTCATGACCAAAACACCAAAAGCATTGGCAACAAAAGCCAAAATAGACAAATGGGACCTAATCAAACTCCACAGCTTTTGCACAGCGAAAGAAACAGTCACTAGAGTGAATCAGCAACCAACAGATTGGTAAAAAATCTTTGCAGTTTACCCAACTGACAAAGGGCTGATATCCAGAATTTACAAAGAACTCAAACAGATTTACAGAAAAAAAACAAACAAGCCCATTCAAAAATGGGCAAAGGACATGAACAGACACTTTACAAAAGAAGACATACATGAGGCCAACAAACATGAACAAATGCTCATCATCACTGGTCATTAGAGAGATGCAAATCAAAACCACATTGAGATACCATCTCATGCCAGTTAGAATGGTGATCATTAAAAAATCTGGAGACAACAGATGCTGGAGAGGATGTGGAGAAAGAGGAACACTCTTACACTGTTGGTGGGAGTGTAAATTAGTTCAACCATTGTGAAAGACAGTGTGGCGATTCCTCAAGGAACTAGAAATAGAAATTCCATTTGACCCAGCAATCCCATCACTGGGTGTATATCCAAAGGACTATAAATTTTTCTACTATAAGTACACATGCACACGAATGTTCATTGCAGCACTGTTTACAATAGCAAAGAACTGGAACCAACCCTAATGCCCATCGATGATAGACTGGACTGGGAAAATGTGGCACATATACACCATGGAATATTATGCAGCAATAAAAAATGATGAGTTTTTGTCCTTTGTAAGTACATGGATGAATCTGGAGAACATCATTCTCAGCAAACTGACACAAGAACAGAAAAGGAAATACCACATATTCTCACTCATAGGCAGGTGAGGAAAATGAGAACACATGGACACAGGGAGGGGGGTACTACACACTGGGGTCTATTGGGGGGAATAGGGGAGGGACAGCTGGGGGGGAGCTGGGGAGGGATAGCCTGGGGAGAAATGCCAAATGTGGGTGAAGGGGAGGAAGGCAGCAAAACACACTGCCATGTGTGTACCTATGCAACTATCTTGCACATTCTGCACATGTACCCCAAAACCTGAAATGCAATAAAAATTAAAAAAAGAAAAGACTATTCTTTCTCCATTGAACTGATTTTGCGTTTTTATCAAAAATTGTTTTACTATGTTTGTGACAATATATTTTCTGATTTTATTAATATATGCTATTTCATCAATCTATGTGCTTATTCTTTCACTAATACATGCTGCTTGATTATTGCAGCTTTAGAGTAGATATTAAAATAGGACAGTGTCGGCCAGATGCAGTACACTAGAAAATATCTATGAAACAAAAAAAAGCTTTTTTCTACCAAGATGGTGGATTAGAGACTTTCAGCTTGCCTCAGCCACTTGGAAATAGCAAAGTAGTAGATGAAGAGTAACTCTGTGAGATTTAATTTAAAAAGGAAAATGGGAATCCACTGGAATTATGAAGGACAGCTTGAGTCCTGGAAAGGAGAATGCCAGCAAACAGCTTTCATGATGGTGTCCAGCTGATAAAAGCGAAGCCCCAGTATGTGAGAGGGGCAGATGGCCTTGTTCAAACATGTGGAGCACTCAGCTTGCCTCTGTGAATCTCAGCATCCCAGGCTGTGGGAGAGCACTTTGTTTCTCCCAAGCCCTACAGCTAACTTGGGGAGGGGCTTGAAGATACCATGAGTGAGAAACACCAGGAAGAGCTGCAGACATTTTTCTATACCCAGGGCTGAAAGCAGTATGCCATTTTTAATCTGGGTGCATACAAAGTCAGCCTGGGTGAGCCAGCACAATGGCCGTGCAGACATTTTAGTCCCAGGCCAGGGATTGCAGCACTTGATCTGGAGCTGAATAGGAGCCTACATAGCCAGAACTGAGTAAAGCGCCTCAGCAGTAGGCTAAGGAATTCTATTCTTTTCTGTTGCAAGGCTAGTATGGGAGGAGAGCTGGTATAGCTGCAGTTTCTCCTGGGTGGCAGGACTTGTAGCCAGGGCCAGCTTGGTGACCTGGAACTGGTCTGTGTGTGCCATTGCTGGGTGCTCCATACTGCTCTCCTGAAATAGTGGTGGAGCGGGGCCCTCTCTGCTCTATCTCTAGGTTGAAATCCAGGCCTTTGGAGAACCTTCTTGCCTGGACGAGCAGCCTGAATTTTTCCATCTTTCCTGGACATAGATCTTGGTGGAGCAGGCTCTCTCTGATTTATACCCATGTAGATATGCAGGCATTTGGAGCACCAATTCACCTGATTCAGCAGACTGACCCACCCTTCCTGTGCAGAGGTCCTGGTGCAGTGGAGCTCTCTCTGCATTATGTTTCCAGGCAGATCTTCAGGCATTCAGAGCACACAGTCACATGGATTACCAGCCTGACCCATTGCACCCTTTCTATGCAGAGATCATGGTGCAGTGGGGCTCTCTCTGCTTCACACCCAGGCAGATTTTTAGACTGTAAGACTATGGTAATCAAAACATTATAGTACTGATACAAAAACAGACACATAGGCTGGTGGAACAGAATAGTAGACCTAGAAATAAAACCGCACACCAACAGCCATCTAATCCTTGAGAAAGTTGACAAAAATAAGTAATTGGAATGTTAAATTAAATATTAAATTAATGGTGCTGGGATAGGTGGCTAGGCATATGTAGAAGAATGAAACTGGACCCCCAAAATTAACTCAAGATGAATTAAATATTTAAACCTAAGACCTCAACCTATAAGAATCCTAGAAAACAATCTAGGAAACACCATTCTGAACATAGAACTTTGGAAAGAATTTATGACTAAGTCCTGAAAAACAATTGCAAAAACCCCCATATTCACAAGTGGACCTAATTAAACTAAAGAGAGAGCTTCTGCACAACAAAAGAAGCTACCAGAAATTAAACAGACCACCTATAGAATGGGAGAAAAGATTCACAAACTATGTATCTGACAAAGATCTATATTCAGAATCTATAAGGACTTTATACATTTGCACAAGAAAAAACAACCCTATTATACAATGGGCAAAAGAAATGAACAGACATTTCTCAAAAGAAGGTATACAACAAACATATGAAAAAATGCTGCACTTGACTAATCATGAGGGAAATGCAAATCAAAACCCACACCACTCAAAATGGCTATCATTAAAAAAGTGAAAAAACAGCAGATGTTGGCAAGACTGTGGAGAAAGGGGAATGCTTATATATTGTTGGTGGTGATGTAAATTAATTCAGTTGCTATGGAAAGTAGTTTGGAGATAATGAATTTAAAACAAAACTACCATTTCGCCCAGTAATTCCATTACTGAATACATAGCCAAAAGAAAATAGATCTTTTTACCAAAATGACACATGCACTCACATGCTCGTTGCAGCACTATTCACAAGAGCAAAGACAGGAAATCAACCTAGGTACCCATCAATGATGGATTGGATAAAGAAAATGTGACACATATACACTATGGAATACTATACAGCCATAAAGAAGAATGAAATTTTATTCTTTGAAGCAGCATGGATACAGCTGGAGACCATTATTTTAAGCAAATTAATGCAAAAAAAAAAAAAAAAACCAAATACCCCATGTTTTTACTTATAAGTGGAAGCTAAACATTGGGTACTCATGGACATGAAAATGGCAACAATAGACAATGGGAACTACTAGAGGAGGGTGTGAGGGAGGGGACAAGCATTGAAAGACTAACAGTTGGGTACTATACTCAGTACCCAGGTGGTGGGATCAATTGTACCCCAAACCTTAACATCACACAATATACCCAGATAACAAACCTATACATGTACCCACTGAATCTAAAATGAAAGTAAACAAATAAACAACAACAAAAAGAACCCAAAATACTACCAATGAAAGATGAGATATGAGTCAATGAGGACAAAATTCAAATAGAGAGAAGGAATAATTTTTAGTAATATATTGCATATCGTGGTGAGTATAGTCAATAATAATGTATTGCATATTTCAAAATTGCTAAGATTTTAGATTTTAAATATTCTCACTACATTATAAAGTAATAAGTGTGACATAATGAAGATGATTATGTTAATTAGCCTGATTTCATAATTCCACGATGTATACATGTATCATAACATCACATTATACCCTATAAATATGTACAATTATTGTCAATTAAAAATAAAATGTTAAAATTTTAAAAGAAAGAAGAAACACAAAAGTGATAGTAATGGAGGAATTGAGGAATGAAAACGTATAAAACACATAGAAAATAAATACCAAAATGAAATGGCAAAGTAATTTCTCATGTATCATTATTTAAATGTTAAATTAAATGTAAAGGCCTTCTATGTGTTGGATCAAAAAACTTCATATTGTTAAAATCATTACACTTCCTACAGTAATCTACACATTGAATACAATACTTCTAGAATCTGCCTTTTTTTTTTTTTTCAAAAGAAAGCAAGCTGCTCCTAAAATTATGGAATTGCAAGGGACTCTGAGTAACTGAAACAATATTGGAAAAAGAAGAACAAGGAGGGAGATTTAAGATGGCAAAATAGGAACATCTCTGGAGTGCAGTTCCCAGCAAGAGCAACATAGAGAGTGAGTAATCACCACATTTCCAAATGAGGTACTAGGTGCATCTCAATGGGACTGTTTGCACAGTGGGTGTAGCCCAAGAAGGGCTAACAGAAGCAGGGTAGGGTGCTGTCTCACCTGGGAAATGCATTCCCCAGAGGACCTCCCTCCCTCCCAATGGAAGCCATTGGGGCTCTTCCATCCACTTTAGCACTCCAGTTCATATACTGTGCTTCTCCTGCAGTTTTCACTGGCAAAGACCAGGAGATTCTCAGTCCAAAAAGCACCACAAGTTTCCAGGAGGGCTGTTTCAGCCAGCTCTGTGGATATCCACACAAAAACTACACAAATCTGGGTGGCCATTTCAACTGGCACCTGGAATGCCTGGGAGACAAAGAGCCACCCATTCAACTGTAAAAGAGGGGATTGAAAGCAGGGAGCCAGGTGATCTGGCTCAGCAGGTCCCACTTCTACAAAGACCAGCAATCTGAAACACTCTGTGGTGAGAATTTTGCAGCAAGCATGGCTGGACCCAGGATGGTCCAGCTCTGTGGATGGAAGGGCTTCCATCATTACCGAGACAGTCTACCACTACAGAGGCAGTCTGCCATTACCAAGGAAGCCCACCATTACCGAGGCAGTCCACCATTACTGAGGCAGTCCACCATTACCGAGGCAGTCCACCATTACTGAGGCAGTCCACCATTACTGAGGCAGACTGCCATTACTGAGACAGTTCTAACTGTACCTCTGTAAACAAAACTGCAAGGAAGTTTACACAGTAGCTGGGCAGAGGCCATGGCAGCTCAGCAATGCCTCTGCTGGCAGATTGTGACTAGACTACCTCCTTGCTGGGCAAGGCATCTCTGAAAAAAAGGCAGCAGCACATTAGTAACTTATAAAGAAAACTCTACCTTCCCAGGTCAGAGCACCTGGGAAAAGAGGTGGTTATAAGTTCTGCTGCCCAGAAGCTCTGAACAGGACAATGGAGCTCCCAGAACAGCACTTGAGCTCTGATAAGGGACAGACTGTCTCATCAAGTGGCTCCCCTGACCCTCATATATCCAAAGAGGCACCTTATAAAAGAGAGCTCTGGTTGACATCTGGCAGATACCCTTCTGGGATGAAGATAACAGAAGAAGAAACTGGCAGCAACCCTTACTATTCTGCAGCCCCTGTGTGTGATTCCCAGACAAGCAGAGTCTGGAGTGGACCTCCAGCAGTCCTACAACAGAAGGACCTGTTAGAAGGAAAACTAAAAAACAGAGAGAAACAGCTTCAACATCGACAAGAAGGATGCCCACTCAGAGACCCCATCCAAAAGTCACCAAGTACAAAGACCACAGGTAGATAAATCCACAAAGATGGGAAGAAACCAGTGCAAAAAGATGAAAACACCAAAAAATCAGAATGCCTCTTCTCCTCCATGGGGTCAGAACTTCTCACCAGCAAGGGAACAAAACTAGATGGAGAATGAGTCTAATGAATTGACAGAAGCAGACCCAGAAGGTGAGTAATAACAAACTTCTCTGAGCTAAAGGAACGTGTTCTAATGCAATGCAAAGAAACTAAGAACCTTGAAAAAAAGGTTTTATGAAATGCTAACAAGAATAACCAGCTTAGAGAAGAACATCAATGACTTGATGGAGCTGAAAAACACAGCACAAGAAGTTCGTGAGCATACACAAGTTTAAATAGCCTAACTGACCAAGCAGAAGAAAGGATATCAAAAACTGAAGATCAACTAATGAAATAAAGCTAGAAGGCAAGATTAGAGAAAAAAGAGTGAAAAGAAATGAATAAATCTTCCAAGAAATATGGGATTATGTGAAAATACCTAATCTACATTTGATTGATGTACCTGAATGTGATGGAGAGAATGAATCCAAGCTGGAAAACACTTTTCAGCATATTATCCAGGAGAACTTCCCCAACCTAGCAAGGCAGGCCAACATTCAAGTCCAGAAAATACAGGGAATACTACAAAGATATTCCTCAAGAAGAGCAACCCCAAGGCACATAATCATCAGCTTCGCCAGGGTTGAAATGAAGGAAAAATGCTAAGGGCAGCC
Organism: Saguinus oedipus; assembly: GCA_031835075.1. Classification (NCBI taxonomy): domain Eukaryota; kingdom Metazoa; phylum Chordata; class Mammalia; order Primates; family Cebidae; genus Saguinus; species Saguinus oedipus. Next base: position 33,173,967 of record CM063177.1, on the reverse strand, counting down.
AGAGAGAAATGTCGAGTTACCCACAAAGGGAAGCCCTTCAGCCTAACAGCAGATCATTCGGCAGAAATTCTACAAGTCAGAAGAGAATAGGGGTCAATATTCAACATCCTTAAAGAAAATAACTTTCAACCTAGAATTTCATATCGAGCCAAACTAAGCTTCATAAGTGAAGGAGAAATAAAATCCTTTACAGATAAGCAATTGCTGAGAGATTTTGTCACCACCCAGCCTGCCTTAAAAGAGCTCCTGAAGGAAGCACTAAACATGGAAAAAAACAACAATTAGCAGCCACTCCAAAAACATACCAAATAGTGAAGACCATCAACACAATGAAGAAACTGCATCAACTAATGGGCAAATCAACCAGCTAACATCAAAATGGCAGGATCAAATTCACACATAACAATATTAGCCTTAAAAGTAAATGGGCTAAATGCCCTAATCAAAATACACAGACCAGCAAATTGGATAAAAAGTCAAGAACCATTGGTGTGCTGTATTCAGGAAATCCATCTAATGTGCAAGGACACACATAGGATCAAAATAAAGGGATGGAGGAAGATTTACCAAGCAAATGGAGAGAAAAAAAAGCAGGAGTTACATTCCTAGTCTCCAATAAAATAGACTTTAAACCAACAAAGATCAAAAGAGACAGAGAAGGGCATTATCTAATGGTAAAAGGATCAATGCACCAAGAAGAACTAACAATCCTAAATATATATGCACCAAATACAGGAGCACCCAGATACAAAAAGCAAGTTTTTAATGATGTACAAGGACACTTAGACTACCACGCAATCATAGTGGGAGGTTTTAACACTCCACTGTCAATATTAGATCAACCACACAAAAAATTAACAAGGATATCCAGGACTTGAACTCAGATATGGACCAAGCAGACCTAATAGACATCTACAGACCTCTTCACCCTGAATCCACAGAATTTACATTCTTCTCAGCACCACATTGCACCAACTCTAAAATTGACCACATAATTGGAAGTAAATCACTCCTCAGCAAATGCAAAACAACTGAAATCATAACAGTCTCTCAGACCACAGTGCAATCAAATTAGAACTCAGAATTAAGAAACTAACTCATAACTGCACAACTTTATGGAAGTTGAACAACTGGCTCCTGAACATCGACCGGATAAACAATGAAATGAAGGCAGAAATAAAGATGTTCTTCAAAACCAATGAGAACGAAGACACTACATACCAGAATCTCTGGGACACATTTAAAGCAGTGTCTAGAGGAATATTTATAGCAATAAATGCCCACATGAGAAGCAAGAAAAGATCTAAAATCAACACCCTATTGTCAAACTTGAAAGACCTAGAGTAGCAAGATTAAAAAAAACTAGAAGCTAGAAGAAGACAAAAAAATAAAAAATAATAAATAATAATAAAAAAAACTAAGATCAGAGCAGAACTGAAGGGGATAGAGACGCAAAAAACCCTTTGAAAAAAATCAATAAATCCAGGAGCTGGTTTTTTGAAAAGATCAACAAAATAGACAGATAGCCAGATGAATAAAAAAGAAGAGAGAAGAATCAAATAGTTGCAATAAAAAACGATAAAAGAGGTACTACTACTGATTCCACAGACATATAAATTACCATCAGAGATTACTACAAACAACTCTATGTACATAAACCAGTAAACCTATATGAAACTGATAAATTCCTGGAAACTTGCACCCTGACAAGCTTAACCAGGAAGAAGTTGAAATCCTGAATAGGCCAGTAACAAGGGCTGAAGTTGAGGCAGCAGTGAATAGACTGCCATCCAAGAAAGGTCCAGTTCCAGATGGGTTCACAACCAAATTCTTCCAGACATACAAAAAGGAGCTGTTACCACTCCTTCTGAAACTATGCCAAAAAATTTAAAAAGAGGGAATCCTTCCCAAATCATTTTATCAGACCAACATCATCCTGATACCAAAACCTGGCAGACACTCAACAAGAAAAGAAAACCTCAGGCCAATATCCATGATGAACATAGATGCAAAATTTTTCAATAAAATACTGACAAACTGATTGCATTGGCACATCAGAAAGCTTATCCATCACAATCAAGTAGGCTTCATCCTGGGGATGCAAGGCTGGTTCAGCATACATAAGTATAAATATAATACATCACATAAACAGAACCAAAGACAAAAACCACATGATTATCTCAATAGATGCAGAGAAGGCCTTTGACAAAATTCTACAGAACTTTGTGCTTTAAACTCTTAATAAACTAGGTATTGAGGGAGCGTATCTCAAAATAATAGTTATTCACGACAAACTAACAGCCAATATCATACTGAATGAGCAAAAACTGGAAGCATTCCCTTTGAAATCTGGCATTAGACAAAGATGCCCTCTCTCACCACTTTTATTTGATATAGTATTGGAAGTTCTAGCCAGAGCAATCAGGCAAGAAAAAGAAATAAAGAGTATTCAACTAGGAAAGGAGAAAGTCAAATTGTCTCTATTTGCCGGTGACATGATTGTATGTTTAGAAGACCCTGTTGTCTCAGCCCAAAATCTCCATAAACTGATAAACAATGTCAGCAAAGTCTCAAGGTACAAAATCAATATGCAGAAATCAAAGGCATTCCTATACACCAATAACAGACTTAAAGAGAGCCAAATCATGAGCAACCTCCCAATCACAATTGCTACAAAGATAATAAAATACCTAGAAATACAACTAACAAAGGATGTAAAGGACCTCTTTGAGGAGAACTACAAACCAGTGCTCTTGGAAATAATAGAGGACATGAACAGATGGGAAAACATTCCATGTTTATTGTTAGGAAGAATTAATATCACAAAAATGGCCATACTGCCCAAAGTAATTTATAGATTCAATGCTATCCCCATCAAGCTACCAATGACCTTCTTCACAGAACTGGAAAAAAGTCACCTTTAACGTTATATGAAATCAAAAGAGAGCCCACATAGCCAAGACAATCCTAAGCAAATAGAACAAAGCTGGAGGCATCCTGCTATCTGACTTCAAACTATATTACAAGGCTACAGTAATCAAAACAGCATGGTACTGTTACCAAAACAGAGATATAAACCAATGGAACAGAACAGAGGCCTTGGAGGTAATGCCGCACATCTAAATCCATCTGATCTTTGACAAACTTGACAAAAGCAGGCAACAAGGAAAGGATCTCCTGTTTAATAAATGGTGTTGGGAAAACTGGCTAGCCATGTGCAGAAAGCAGAAACTGGACCCCTTCCTGACATCTTACACTAAAATTAACTCCAGATGGATTAAAGGCTTAAACATAAGACCTAACACCATAAAAACCCTAGAATAAAACCTAGGCAAAACCATTCAGGACTTAGGCATAGGCAAGAACTTCATGACTAAAACACAAAAAGCAATGGCAACAAAATCCAAAATAGACAAATGGGATCTAATTAAACTCCAGAGCTTCTGTACAGCAAATAAAACAATCATTAGAGTGAACTGGTAGCCAAAAGAATGGGAAAAAATTTTTTGCAATCTACCCATCTGACAAAGGGCTAATATCTAGAATCCACAAAGAACTAAAACAGATTTACAAGAAAAAAACAGACAAACCCATTCAAAAGTGGGCAAAGGATATGAACAGACACTTTTCAAAAGAAGACATATACGAGGCCAACAAAAATATGAAAAAATGCTCATCATCACTGTTCATTAGAGAAATGCAAATTAAAACCACATTGAGATACCATCTCACGCCAGTTAGAATTGGAAATAGGAACACTCTTACACTGTTGGTGGGAGTGTAAATTAGTTCAATTATTGTGGAAGACAGTGTGGCGATTCCTCAGGGACCTAGAAATAGAAATTCCATTTGACCCAGCGATCCCATTACTGGGTATCTATCCAAAAGACTATAAATTGTTCTACTATAAGGACACATGCACACGAATGTTCATTGCAGCACTGTTTACAATAGCAAAGACCTGGAACCAACCCAAATGCCCATCAATGATAGACTGGACTGGGAAAATGTGGCACATATACACCATGGAATATTATGCAGCAATCAAAAATGATGAGTTTGTGTCCTTTGTAGGGACATGGATGAATCTGGAGAACATCATTCTCAGCAAACTGACACAAGAACCGAAAAAGAAATACCGCATATACTCACTCATAGGTGGGTGAGAAAAATGAGAACACATGGACACAGAGAGGTGATCTACTATATACTGGGGACTGTTGGGGGAAATGGGGGAGGGACAGTGGGGGGGGCTGGGGGGATAGCCTGGGGATGAATACCAAGTGTGGGTGAGGGGGAGGAAGGCAGCAAAACACACTGCCATGTGTGTACCTATGCAACTATCTTGCACGTTCTGCACATGTACCCCAAAACCTATAATGCAATAAAAATTAAAAAAAAAAAAAAGATGGTAAAAACAACAACAACAACAACAAAAAAAAAAAAAAAAAAAAAAGAATGGCAGTCATTAAAACATCTGGAGACCACAGATGCTGGAGAGGATGTGGAGAAATAGGAACACTTTTACACTGTTGGTGGGAGTGTAAATTAATTCAGCCATTGTGGAGGACAGTGGCAGTTCCTCGAGGATCTAGAAATAGAAATTCCATTTGACCCAGCAATCCCATTACTGGGTATATGTCCAAAGGATTATAAATTGTTCTATTATAAAGACACATGCACATATATGTTCACTGTTGCACTGTTTACAATAGCAACGACTTGGAACCAACCCAAATGCTCATCGATAATAGACAGGACAAAGAAAATGTGGCACATATACACCATGGAATACTATACAGTCATAAAGAATGATGAGTTTGTGTTTTTGATAGGGACACGGATGAATCTGGAAACCATCATTCTCAGCAAACTGACATAAGAACAGAATTTTAAGCATCACATATTCTCACTCATATGTGGGTGTTGAACAATGAGAACATGTGGACACAGGGAGGGGAGCATCACACTCTGGGTTCTGTTGGGTGGGACTAGGGAAGGGACAGCAGTGGGTGGGGAAATTGGGGAGAGATAACATGAGAAGAAATGCCAGATACAGGTGACAGGGAGATGGAGACAGCAAACCAACTTGCCGTGTATGTACCTAAGCAACAATCCTGCATGATCTGCTCATGTTCTCCAGAACCTATAGCATAATTAAAAATGAATAAAATAAAATAAAATAAGAAAAAAAAGAAAAAGAAGAACAAGTAGAGGACTAAGCATTTCAAAGTTAGCATAAAGCTACAAGTACTAGCATAAGGATTAACATGGAGACCAATGGACTAGAATTATAAATCCAGAAATAAACGCATACAACTATGGTCAATTATTTTTGACAAGGTTGCGAGGTTCATTCAATGAGGGAAAGAATAATCATTCCAACAACTGATGCTTGGACAAATGTATATCCACATGCAAAAAAGTGGATCCTCACACCATGTACAAAACTGAACTCAAAATTGATTCAAGACCTAAATATAAAAGTTAATGCTATCAAACTTTTAGAAGAACACTTAGGAATAAATCTTCATGACCTTGGATTTGGCAATGAATTATTAGACATGACATCAAATCACAAGCAACAAAACAAAAAAAGAGGTAAATTGAATCTTACCAAAATTAAAAACTTTTGTGCACTACCAGTAAAGTAAAAAGACAACTCATAGAATGGAACAAAATATTTGCAAATCATATCTGATAAAGATCTATTATATATATTATATAAAGAACTCTTAGAACTAAACAAAAAGACATCTTTATTCATAAATGGGCAAAGGATCTGAAGAGACATTTCTCCAGATAAGACATGAATCACCAGGATGCACATGAAGAGATACTTAATCACAGTGGTTGTTGGAAATATGCAAATCAAAACCATAATGATATACCAATTCATACACTTTAAGATGGCTACATGGAAACAAAAACAGAAAAAAGTAAGTGTGGATAAGTCTAGAAAAATTGGAACTCTCATACATTTCTGGTGGGAGTGTAATTATTGAGAAAAACAGTTTAGCAATTTTTCAAAAAGTTAAGCATAGAATTACCATATAACTCAGCATTTTCACTCCTAGGTATATACCGTAAAAATTGAAAACATATATTTCTACAAAGATTTATGCACAAGTACTCAAAGAAGCATTATTCATAATAGCTAAAAAGGGTAGAAACAACCCAGTAATTCATTGCTTTTTATGGCTGAAAAATATTGCATTGTATGAATATGCTGTAATTTTCTTGATATTAATAAAAATGAAAATTATTGATTTATGCTTGACATGGCTGAACTTTGAAAACGTGTGAAGTGAAAAAAGCCAGATACAAAAGACACATATTGTATGATTCCATTTATAGCAAATATCCAAAATAGAGTCAGAGTATAGATTAATGGTTGCCAGGGACTGGGGGGAAGATAGACTAGGGAGTAACTGCTTAGTGAGTATGCTGTCTCTTTTGTGGGTGATAAAAATGTTCTGGAATTAGACACTGGTGATGACTGTACAGCATTACAAATGCACTTAAAACCACTAAAGTCTACACTTTAAAATGGTTATAATGTATTTTTTAATGTGAATTTTACCTCAATAGAAAAATTAGCAAAATATCTAAACAGATACCTTACTAAAGGAGATATATAGATGGCAAATCAATACATATGTCTTAAACTTACAATTGGGTTACCTCTTGATAAACCTGTTGTTGAAAATACTGCAAGTAAAACAAAAGTTCACTTAATACATCTAACCTATTGGACATCATAGATTAGCTTATCCTACCTTAAATCTGCTGACATCTACATTAGCCTAAAATTGGGAAAAATTATATAGCACAAAACTTATTTTATAATCAAGTGTTGAATAAATCATGTACTGAATTTGAAAACCAGAATGGCTGCATGGGTACTCCAAGTACAGTTTTCAGTGAATGTGTTTTACTTTCCCATTGTTGTAAAGTTGAAAATTATAAGTCAAACCATACAAAGTTGGGGACCATCTGTATACAAAAAGATGCTCAACATCATTTATCATTGCAAATTAAAACAAATAAGGTACCACTACACACTTATTAGGATGGGTACATTTTTTTAAAATGACAATACTAATGGCTGGCAAGGATGCAGAGCAACAGGAACTCTTATACATTGTTGGTAGGAATACAAAATAATACAGCCACTTTAAAAGAAAATTTGTTAATTTCTTACAAAGCCAAGTGTAGTCTTTCCATGTGATTCAGCAATTGTGCTTCTAGGTATTTACCAAACTGATTTGAAAACAATGTCCACACAAAAACCTGCAAATGTTTATAGCAGGTTTATTTATAATTGTCAAAACCAGGAAATAATTAATATGTCCTTGAATAGGGGAGTGCATAAACAAACTGTATATTTGTAAAATGAAATACTCTTTAGCTATAAAAAGGAATGAGCTACCAACCCCCACAAAATGGGTGCATCTTAAATGCATGTTGCTAAGAAAAAGAAAAGCTAGTCTGAAAAAGGCAACATATTGTATAATTCTATCTGTATGACATTTTGGAATGGGTAAGTTTATAGAAGTGGTAAACAGATCAGTGGTTGCCAAAAGTTTTTGGAGAGAGGAGGGCTGAATTGGTGAAAGGGGATTTTTTTTAATGTGGCGATGATTATGTATGGCATTATAACAGTGAATACATGACATTATGTATAGGTTAAAACCCACCCATAGAACTTTAGAGCACAAAGAGTGAACCTTAGTTTAGCAATTGAAAAAAATCATTTGGGTGGTTGGGATCTTAGAATAGAATGCAGGCTGTGAGAAAAAAAATAAACTTTTTTGGGGGACTGGGAGGAGATACTAACCTAACTTTGGAATGAGTGGAGACAAAGCCTAAAGGCAAAAGTACTGTACATGAGCATCATATTCTTAGTTGGTAGTTTCTTGTGGTGGTCTGAGTTAAGAATGCTGAAGTCATTATAAATATATAAACAAATGATGAATGGGAGCCAATTTCTGACTGTTAAGAGTGGAAAGTTACAGAGAGCAGGGAGGCAAAAGGTGGAATGATCCATGTGGTCAAGGATTAATCTATAAACTTGATTTAGCTTAGCATCTGTACAGATTGATACATAAAGAAATACTTACAAATATGTGTATACAAGTGGTTGAGTAGACACACATATTTTTCATTGCTCTGTCAGCTAAGATGGCACAGAAGCAATTATGCCCTGGTAGCAATTAACACACCCAGCACCCAGATCTTGGCTTCTAATACCATTATCCCATGAAGGAACCAGCTCCTTAGTGAAACAGATTATTCTAAAGCTGGATCTGGAAATATATAGGATGATCCTGTAGCATCCTGTAGTGCCAGAAGGCAGGGAAGTGCTTAAAGAAATAAAAACCACACAATGGGGTATATCAAAGGGACACTGGGGCCAACTGAAAGAACTCCCAATGGCTAAAACTGGAACAGTATGTGTAATGAAATAACATAGCATTGTATTATAACCCAAACTATACAATAGATATCTATGAGACCATATCATTAAAAAGAAATGATTGAATAAAATGAGGGAGAGCATACAAACTTTTTGTACAGGTGAATTGCAAATAACTTATGTAAATGTTCTGCTGTCAAGGAGGCAAAGAGTAACTTCCCACCTCTGAAGTGTGGGCTGTGCATAGTTACTTCCATTTTTCTTTTGGAGACCGAGTCTCACTTTATCACCCAGGTTGGAGTGCAGTGGCACGATCTTGGCTCATTGCAACCTCTGCCTCCAATTTAAGTGATTCTTCTGCCTCAGCATTCCGTGTAGCTGGGATTAGAGTTAGGTGCTACCATGCTGGCTAATTTTTGTATTTCTTATAGAGACAGGGGTTCACCATGTTGGCCAGAGTGGTCTTGAACTCGTGACCTCAGGTGATCCTCCCACCTCAGCCTCCCAAAGTGCTGGGATTACAGGTGTGAGCTACCATGCCTGGCCTGTGCAGTTACTTCCTTTAAAAACATACAATATGAAAAAGGGGAAAAGCAAGTAATCTTACAATGGGGAAACCTGACAATCTACCTCAGACAGGCGATCAAGGTCAACACCAACAGTGATAAATATCATGTTCATAAGTATATGCTTTTGATATAGTTTTTGACCCCAAACTCATAAATCCAGTCATGACAAAAACCCCAAAGAACATTCTACAAAATACCTGACTGGTCCTTCTCAAACTGGCTGGGTGTGGTGGCTGAAGCCTGTAATCCCAGCACTTTGGGAGACAGAGGTGGGTGGATCATGAGGTCAAGAGATTGAGACCATCCTGATCAACATGGTGAAACCCCGTCTCTACTAAAAATACAAAAAATTGGCTTGGCATTGTGGCATATGCCTGTAATCCCAGCTACTCAGGAGGCTGAGGCAGGAGAATTGGCTGAACCCAGAAGGCAGAGGTTGTGGTGAGCCGAGATCGTGCCATTGCACTCCAGCCTGAGTAACAAGAGCGAAATTCCATCTCAAAAAAAAAAAACAACAAAACAAAACTGTGAAGGTTATTTAAAAGAAGAAAAATCTGAAAAACTGTCATTGTTTAGAGGAGCCTAAGGAAACATGATGACTAAATGTAGAGTGGTTCTGGGCATAGTGGCTCATTCCTGTAATCCCAGTGACTAGGAAGTCTAAAGTACTAAAGTGGAAGGATCCCTTGAGGCCAGGGGTTTGAGACAAGTCTTGGCAACATAGTGAGGCCCTTGTCTCTAAAATACATACATACATACATGCATACTTAAATGTAGTATTATATCCTGGAATTAATAAACGACATTAGGTAAAAACTAAGGGAATCAGGAAAAACTATGGACTTTCATTAATAATAATATATTAATATTGGTTCATCAGTTGTCACAAATGTACCATACAAATATAAAATGTTAACAAAAGAGGAAGCTCTGTAGGGGGCATGTAGAAACACTGCTATTTTTGCAACTGTACTATAAGTCTGAAACTCTTCTAAAACAAAAAAGGCTATGTTTAAGAAAGATATTGAATTTACTTACCCCAGAAGGATATCATGGGTAATGTAGGCAGAAGAGATCTTCCAGCTGTCACTTTGTGGACCTAGGCATTAGTAGCTCACATGTGATAGTGCCCAGAAGAGGTTCCACAGTGGTGAGTGCTCTGAGAGCCCTGCTCTCAGCAGCTGTGGTAGACTTTATTAGCAATAACTTACCAGACACAAACAGAAAGCAACTATGACCTTAGACATGTGCACAGTGGTATCCATGTGACTTCTGGTTATAGCTGGTCAGTTCTCCTTTTCTTCCTCTCTAGCTATATCTCCTGCCACTCTTCCCTTGATAACTCCACTCCAGCCATACTAGATTTCTTTCATTTCCTCATAGTTGTCATATTATTTCTCACCTCGTGTCTCTTTCTCTGTCATTTCCTTATTCCTTTCCTTCTGATTTCCTTTCTCTCTTTCTTTCTCTAATTTCCTTCCTCTCTTCTTTTCCCACTCTCCTCCCTCTCTCTTTTTCTCTCTCCTTTCACTTCCTCCTGTGGCCTACTTGCCTCTCTGACAATTACTCATATTTGCAGAGTAATATAGGTGAGGTAGTGGGAGTGCAGTAGGGTAAGAAGGCAAGGGATGCGTGGGAGCAGACCTGCTGCCTCTTTTACTTAGAATTGCAGCATGTAGCAAATAAAAATATAGAAACTGTAGTTAAATTTGCATTTCAGAGAAACAATGAATCATTTCTTAGTATAACCCAAATATAAGTATAACCCAAATTATACAGGGATATCTCATTTCATTGCATTTCATCTTATTGCACTTTGTAGTTATTGTTTTTTTCTTTTTAAATTGAAGGTTTGTGGTAACCCTGCATTGAGCAAGTCTGTTGGTGCCATTTTCCAACAACATGCTCTCACTTTGTGTCTCTGTGTTACATTGTGATAATTTTAGCAATATTTTCCATTTTCCATTATATCGATTATGGTGATTTTTTATTAGTGATCTTTGATATTACTATTGTAATTGTTTTGGGGTGCTACAAATTATGCCTATATAAAAGCGAAAAACTAAGTGATGAATATTGTGGATGTTCTGACTGCTCCATTGACCCAATTTTTTCTCATCTCCCTCCTCAGGCCTCTCTATTACCTGAGACACACTATTGAAATTAGGCCAATTAATATAATTATGGTGGTATCTCTAAGTGTTCAAGTGAAAAGAGACACATATGTCTCTTGCTTTAAATGAAAAACCAGAAATGATGAAGTTTAGTGAAGAAGGCATGTAAAAAACCAAGATAGGCCAGAAGCTAGGACTCTTGTGTAGAACAGCTAAATTGTGGATACAAAGGAAAAATTCTTGATGGAAATTAAGAGTGCTACTCCAGTGAACACATGAATAATAAGAAATATCATTCATGAAAAGTGAAGTTGTGTTGGTTGGTTGTCATGATGCTAATAAAGACATACACAAGGAGACTCTTCCAAGATGGTGCAGTAGGAACAACTCAGGATTGCAGCTCTCAGTAAAGGCGCAGAGGGTGAGTCCTAGCTGCATTTTCAGATGGACCTTTGTTGCCCACAGAACAGGGAAATTCCCAGGTGTAGGAGAGACACGGGACACCAGCGCAGACCATTCAGCTTGTGCGGCCATTTTGGCCAGTGCAGCGGCAGCCCGCAAAAAACTCACTGGTCTGGGTGCCCTGTTAAATCAGCAATCTGAGATTTGGGATGGCAGATTAACATATCCATCTGATCAAACGAGACTTGGACAGTGAGCCAGACCAGGAGATTCCCAGGAAGCATGATTTAAGCCAGTGCAGTGGACCATGGCATGGGAAATCACACAGATTCTGGTGCCCTATCAGCAGGCGACTGAAACACCTGTGAGAGAGTCAACCATTCAATTTAAAAAAGAGAGAGAGAGAGAGAGAAAGGACTCTGAGGCAAAAAAAACAGGTGATCAGGCTCAGCAGGTCCCACCCCCACAGGGACAAACAAAATGGCGATTTGAAATGCTTGGGTTTGAGAGTTTTACTGAGGGCTCAGCAAAATCCAGGATGGTGCAGCTCAGTGGGGGAGGGGCGTCCATCACTACAGATGCGTACCACCCCTACTGAGGTACACGCCCATTGCAGAAGCAGCCTGCCATTGCTGAGGCAACCCACAATAACAGAGAGACTCCACCAAAAGGGCGGAGCCCACTACAGTAGGGCGGAGCCCTGTGGCAGCAGGGTGGAACTTGTGGTAGCAGAGCGGAGCCTCGGCAGGCAAATAGTGACTAGACTGCCTCCTAGCTGGGCAGCACAGTGCAACGGATACGCATAAAGAAAGCCTCAACTCCCTGAGACAGAGCATCTGGGGAAAAAAAGGAAGTTTTACAAGTTCTGCTGCAGCAGACCTAAACAAACCTGCCCAACAAACCTGAATGAACAACAGAGCTCACAGCTCAGCACTTGAGCTCCTATAAAGTACAGGCCATCTTCTCAAACAGCTCCCTGAACCCTGTATATCCAAAGAGTCACCTCAAAAAAGGACTAAACAGACTGACATTTGGCAGGCATCATTCTGGGACAAAGATAGCAGCAGAAGAAACTGGCAGCATCCCTCACTGTTCAGCAGCTGCTACTGGTGTATCCAAGACAAGCAGGGCCTGGAGTGGACCTCAGCAGTCATACAGCAGAGGGGGTTGACTGTTAGAAAGAAAACTAAGTAGCAGAAATAATTCATCATCAACAATCTGGGCATCCACTCAGAGACCCAATTGAAAAGTCAGCAACTACTAAGACGACAGGTGGATAAATCAACAAAGATGGAAAGAAACCAGCACAAAAAGGAGGAAAACACCCAAAACCAAAACACCTCACCTCCTACAAAGGACCAAAACTTCTCACCAGCAAGGGAACAAAGCTGGACAAAGAATGAGTGTGATGAAATGATGAAATCAGACTTCAGAGGTGGATAATGAGAAACTTCAGTGAGATAAAAGAACATGTTCTAAATCAATGCAAAGAAATGAAGAACCTTGACAAGAGATTTGAAAAAAGATTCGAGGAAATGATAACAAAAATGGATAACTTAGGAATATGAGTGAATTGAAGGAGCTGAAAAACACAACATGAGAACTTTGTGAAGCATGCACAAGTTCCAACAGCCGAATTGATCAAGCAGAAGAAAGAATATAAGAATTCGAAGACCAACTCAATGAAATAAAATGAGAAACCAAGACCAGAGAAAAAGGCGCCAAAAGGAATGAACAAAATCTCCAAGAAATGTGGGACTATGTGAAGAGACCTAACCTACATTTGATAGGTGTACCAGAATGCGATGAAGAGAATGAATCCAAGCTGGAAAACACTCTTCAGGATATTATCCAGGAAAATTTCCCCAACCTAGCAAGACAGGCCAATACTCAACTCCAGGAAATACAGAGAACACCACAAAGATATTTTGCAGGAAGAGCACCCCCAAGGCACATAATCATCAGATTCACCAGGGTTGAAATGAAGAAGAAAATACTACAGGCAGCCAGAGAGAAGGGTCAGGTCACCCACAAAGGGAAGCCCATCAGACTCACAGCAGATCTCTCGGCAGAAACACTACAAGCCAGAAGAGAGTGGGGGCCAATATTCAACATCCTTAAAGAAAAAAACTTTCAACCCAGAATTTCATATCCAGCCAAACTGAGCTTCATAAGTGAAGGAAGAATAAAATCTTTTGCCAACAAGCAAGTACTCAGAGATTTTGTCAATACCAGGCCTGCTTTACAAGAGCTCCTGAAAGAGGCACTACACATATAAAGAAACAACCAGTACCAGTCATTCTTAAAACATGCCAAATGCTAAAGAGCATCAACAAAATGAAGAATCTCCATCAACCAATGGGCAAAACAGCCAGCTAGCCTCAAAATGGCAGTATCAAATTCACACAAAAACAATATTAACCCTAAATGTAAATGGGCTAAATGCACCAATCAAAAGACACAGACTGGCAAATTGGATAAAAAACCAAAACCTGGAACATGTTCCAAAATGGCATCATAGAGGTGACTCAGGATTGCAGCTCTCAGAGAAGGTGCAGAGGGCGAGTCCTAGTCGAATTATCAGATGGACCTTTTTTTGCCCAAAGAACGTTGAAAGTCCCAGGTGTGGGAGAGACATGGGACGCTAGCGCAGCTGGCTCGCACGTCCGGTTCAGCCGGTGCCGCAGCGCAGCGGCACCAGGCACAAAACTCACTGGTCCAGGTTCCCTGTTAAACTGCCAATCTGAGATTTGGAAGGGCAGATTGGCATGTCCATCTGACTGAATGGGACTTGGACAATGAGCCAGACCAGGAGATTCCTTGTAAATATGATCTGAGCTGGTGCAGTAGGCAGCAGCATGGGCGATCACATGGATCCCAGTGCCCTGTCAGCAGGCTACTGGGGTGCCAGTGAGAGAGTCAACCATTTAGTTTGGGGAAAGGAAGAGAGAGAGAGAGAGGACGGACTCTGAGGCAGGGAGCTGGGTGATCGGGCTTGGCAGGTCCCACCCTCATCGGGACAAGCAGGGTGGCGATTGGAGGTGATCGGGGCTGAGAGTTTTGCTGCCGGCATCTAGGACGGTGCAGCCCAGTGAAGGAGGGGCGTCCACCAATACGGACACAATCCATCCCTACTGAAGTACCACCCAGGGCTGATGCAGCCTGCTGTTGCCGAGGCAACCTGCTATAACAGAGAAACTCTGCCAGCAGAGCAGAGCATGCCACAGCAGAACAAAGCCCTGCAGCAACAGGGTGGACTCACGCTAGCAGGGTGGAACCCCAGCAGGAAAATAGTGAATAGACTGCCTCCTAGCTGGGCAGGACAGTGCAACAGATACCCATAAACAAAGCCCCAACTCCCTGAGACAGAGCATCTAAGGGGAAAAAAAAGGGGGGTGGTTTATGAGTTTTGCTGCAGCAGACATAAACACATCTTCCCAACAACTATGAATAAACAACGAAGCTCACAGCTGAGCACTGGAGTTCCTATAAAGCACAGACCATCTCCTCAAGCAGCTCACTGACCCCTGTATATTCAAAGAGTCACCCCAAAAAAGGACTAAACAGACTGACATTTGGCAGGCATCATTCTGAAACAAAGATAGCAGGAGAAGAAACTGGTAGCATCCCTCACTGTTCTGCAGCTGCTGCTGGTGTACCCCAGACAAGCAGGGCCTGGAGTGGACCTCAGCACTCATATAGCAGAGGGGCTAGACCATTAGAAGGAAAACTAAGTAACAGAAATACCTCATCATCAACAATCTGGGCGTCCACTCGGAGACCCAATTGAAAAATCAGCAACTACTAAGACGACAGGTGGATAAATCCATAAAGATGGGAAGAAACCAGTGCAAAAAAAAAAAAAGAGAAAAACACGAAACCAAAACACCTCACCTTCTACAAAGGACCAAAACTCCTCACCAGCAAGGGAACAAAGCTGGACAGAGAAAGAATGTGACAAAACAACGGTATCAGCCTTCAGAAAGTGGATAATGAGAAACTGCAGTGAGCTAAAAGAACATGTTCTAAATCAGTGCAAAGAAACTAAGAACCTTGAAAAAAGATTTGAAAAAAGATTCGAGGAAATGATAACAAGAATGGACAACTTACAGAGGAATATGAATGAATTGAAGGAGCTGAAAAACACAACACGAGAACTTCGCGAAGCATGCACAAGTTTCAACAGCGGAATTGATCAAGCAGAAGAAAGAATATCAGAAGTCGAAGATCAACTCAATGAAATAAAATGAGAAACAAAGATTAAAGAAAAAAGCTCAAAAAGGAATGAAAAAAATCTCCAAGCAATGTGGGACTATGTGAAAAGACCCAACCTATGTTTGATAGGTGTACCAAAATGTGATGAAGAGAATGAATCCAAGCTGGAAAACACTCTTCAGGATATTATCCAGGAGAATTTCCCCAACCTAGCAAGACAGGCCAATGATCAACTCCAGGAAATACAGAGAACACCACAAAGATACTCCGCAAGAAGAGCAACCCCAAGGCACATAATCGTCAGATACACCAGGGTTGAAATGAAGGAGAAAATACTAAGGGCAGCCAGAAAGAAAGCTCAGGTCACCCACAATGGGAAGCCCATCAGACTCACAGCAGATCTCTCGGCAGAGACTCTACAAGCCAGAAGAGAGTGGGGGCAAATATTCAACATCCTTAAAGAAAAGAACTTTCAACCCAGAATTTCATATGTAGCCAAAGTGAGCTTCATAAGTGAAGGAAAAATAAAATCCTTCATGAACAAGCAAGTACTCAGAGATTTTGTCACCACTAGGCCTGCTTTACAAGAGCTTCTGAAAGAGGCACTACACATAGAAAGAAACAACCAGTACCAGCCATCCTAAAAGCATACCAAATGCTAAAGAGCATCAATAAAATAAAGAATCTACATGAACCAATTGGCAAAACAGCCAGCTAGCATCAAAATGGCAATATCAAATTCACCCATAACAATATTAACCCTAAATGAAAATGGGCTAAATGCACCAATAAGAAGACACAGACTGGCAAATTGGATAAAAAACCAAAACCCATCGGTGTGCTGTATCCAGGAAACCCACCTCACATGCAAGGATACACAAAGGCTCAAAATAAAGGGATGGAGGAAGATTTACCAAGCAAATGGAGAGCAAAAAAAAGCAGGAGTTGCAATTCTTGTTCCTGATAAAATAGACTTTAAAGCAACAAAGATCAAAAGGGACAAAGAAGGACATTACATAATGGCAAAAGGATTGATACAACAAGAAGAGCTAATGATCCTAAATATATATGGAACCAATACAGAAACACCCAGATACATAAGGCAAGTTCTTCATGACTTATAAAGAGACTTAGACTTCCACACAATAATAGTGGGAGACTTTAACACTCCACTGTCAATATTAGACAGATCAACCAGACAGAAAATTAACAAGGATATCCAGGACTTGAACTCAGACCTGAACAAGCAAACCTGATAGATATTTACAGAACTCTCCACCCCAAATCCACAGAATATACATTCTTCTAAGCACCACATCACACCTACTTTAAAATTGACCACATAATTGGAAGTAAAGCACTCCACAGCAAATGCAAAACAACTGAAATCATAACAAACAGTCTCTCAGACCATAGTGCAATCAAGTTAGAACTCAGAATTCAGAAACTAACTCAGAACCGCACAGCTTCATGGAAACTGAACAACTGGCTCTTGAATGTTGATTGGATAAACAATGAAATGAAGGCAGAAATAAAGAAGTTATTAGAAACCAACGAGAATGAAGACACAATGTACCAGAATCTCTGGGACACATTTAAAGCAGTCTGTAGAGGAAGATATCTAGCAATAAGTGCCCACATGAGAATAGTGAAGGGATCCAAAATTGACACCCTATCATCAAAATTGAAAGAGCTAGAGGAGCAAGATCAAAGAAGCTCAAAACCTAGCCAAAGACAAGAAATAACTAAGATGAGAGCAGAACTGAAGGAGATAGAGACAAGAAAAACCCTTCAAAAAATCAATAAATCCAAGAGCTGGTTTTTCAAAAAGATCAACAAAATAGAGAGACTACTAGCCAGACTGATAACAAAGAAAAGAGAGAACAACCAAATAGATGCAATAAAAAATGATAATGGGGAAATCACCACAGATTCCACAGAAATTCAAACCATCATCAGAGAATGCTACAAACAACTCTATGCACATAAACCAGTAAACCAGAAAGAAATGGATAAATTCCTGGATGCCTGTGTCCTCCCAAGCCTAAACCAGGAGGAAGCTGAAACTATGAATAGACCAATAACAAGGTCTGAATTTGAGGCAGCAATTAAGAGCCTACCACACAAAAAAAGCCCAGTCCAGATGGGTTCAGAGCCAAATTCTACCAGACACACAAAGAGGTTCTGGTACCATTTTTTCTGAAACTATTCCAAATAATTAAAAAAGAGGGAACCCTTCCCAAATCATTTTATGAAACCAACATTATCCTGATACCAAAACCCGGCAGAGACTCAACAAGAAAAGATAACTTTGTTGAGCATAGATGCAAAAATCTTCAATAAAATACTGGCAAACTGATTGCAACAGCACATTAAAATACTTATTCATCATGATCAAGTAGAATTCATCCCGGGAATGCAAGGCTGGTTCAACATACGCAAGTCTATAAATGTAATTCACCACATAAACAGAAGCAAAAACAAAAACCATATGACTATGTCAATTGATGCAGAGAAGGCATTTGACAAAATTCAACAGCCCTTTATGCTAAAAACACTCAATAAACTTGGTATTGATGGAACATATCTCAAAGTAATAAAAGCTATTTGCAACAAACCAACAGCCAATATCATATTGAATGGGCAAAAACTGGAAGCATTCCCTTTGAAATCTGGCACTAAACAAGGGTGCCCTCTCTCACCACTCCTATTCAACATAGTACTGGAAGTTCTAGCCAGAGTAATCAGGCAAGAAAACGAAGTAAAGGGTATTCAAATAGGAAAGGTGGAAGCCAAATTGTCTCTATATGCAGACAACATGATAGTATACCTAGAAGACGCCATCACCTCAGCCCAAAAGCTCCTGAAACCGATAAGCAACTTTAGTAAAGTCTCAGGATATAAAATCAATGTGCAAAAATCACAAGCATTCCTATACACCAATAACAGACTTAAAGAGAACCAAATCAAGAACGAACTGCCATTCACAATTGCTACAAAGAAAATAAAATACCTAGGAATACAACTCACAAGGAATGTAAGGGATCTCTTTAAGGAAAACTACAAACCACTGCTCAATGAAATAAGAGAGGACACAAACAGATGGAGAAACATTCCATGTTCGTGGTTAGGAAGAATCAATATCGTGGAAATGGCTATACTGCCCAAAGTAATTTACACAATCAATGCTATCCCCATCAAACTACCATTGAATTTCTTCACAGAACTGGAAAAAAACACCATGAACTTCATATGGAACCAAAAGAGAGCCCGCATAGCCAAGTCAATTCCAAGCAAAAAGAACACAGAGGGAGGCATCACACTACCAGACTTCAAACTATACTACAAGACTACAGTATTTAAAACACCATGGTAGTGGTACCAAAACAGACATATAGACCAATGGAACAAAACAGAGGCATCGGATGCAACACAACATATCTACAACCATATAATCTTTGATAAACCAGACAAAAACAAGCAATGGGGAAAGGATTCCCTGTTTAATAAATGGTGTTGGGAAAATGGGCTAGCCATGTGCAGAAAGCAGAAACTGGACCCCTTCCTGACACCTTACACTAAAATTTACTCCAGATGGATTAAAGACTTAAACATAAGACCTGACACCATAAAAACCCTAGAAGAAAATCTAGGCAAAATCATTCAGGACATAGGAGTAGGCAAGGACTTCATGACCAAAACACCAAAAGCATTGGCAACGAAAGCCAAAATAGACAAATGGGACCTCATCAAACTCCACAGCTTCTGCATGACAAAAGAAACAGTCACTAGAGTGAATTGGCAACCATCAGGATGGGAAAAAATCTTTGCAGTTTATGCATCTGACAAAGGGCTGATATCTAGAATTTACAAAGAACTGAAACAGATTTACAGGAAAAAAACAAACAAGCCCATTCAAAAATGGGCAAAGGATATGAACAGACACTTTACAAAAGAAGACCTACATGAGGCCAACAAACACATGAAAAAATGCTCATCATCACTGGTCATTAGAGAGATGCAAATCAAAAGCACATTGAGATACCGTCTCATGTCAGTTAGAATGGCGATCATTAAAAAATCTGGAGACAACAGATGCTGGAGAGGATGTTGAGAAACAGGAACACTCTTACACTGTTGGTGGGAGTGTAAATTAGTTCAATCATTGTGGAAGACAGTGTAGAAATTCCTCAGGGACCTAGAAATAGAAATTCCATATGACTTAGCAATCCCATTACTGGGTATATATCCAAAGGACGATAAATCATTCTACTATAAGAACACATGCACACGAATGTTCATTGCAGCACTGTTTATGATAGCAAAGACCTGGAACCAACCCAAATGCCCATCAGTGATACACTGGACTGAAAAAAATGTGGCACATAACCATGGAATATTATGCAGCAATCAAAAATGATAAGTTTTTGTTTTTTGTAAGGACATGGATGAATCTGGAGAACATCATTCTCAGCAAACTGACACAAGAACAGAAAAGGAAATACTACATATTCTCACTCATAAGTGGGTGAGAAAAATGAGAACACATGGACACAGGGATGGGGTACTACACACTGGGGTCTATTGGGGGAATAGGGGAGGGACTGTGGAGGGGGAGCTGGGGAGGGATAGCCTGGGAGAAATGCCAAATGTGGGTGAAGGGGAGGAAGGCAGCAAAACACACTGCCATGTGTGTACCTATGCAACTATCTTGCATGTTCTGCACATGTACCCCAAAACCTAAAATGCAATAAAAATTAAAATGAAAAAAACATACATAAGACTGGGTAATTTATATAGAAAAGACATTTAATTGATTCAAAGTTCAATATGGCTGAAGAGGCCTCAGAAAACTTACAATTATGGCAGAAGATGAAGAAAACACACCCTTCTTCACATGGTGGCAGCAAGGAGAAGAGCTGAGCAAAAGTGGGAAAATAGCTCCTTATAAAATCATCAGATCTCACAAGGACTCACCATCATGGAAACAGCAGGAGGTAACCACCCCCATAATTAAATTACCTCCCACTATGTTTCTCCCACTACAGGTGGTGATTATGGGAACTACAATTGAAGATAAGATTTGGGTCATGACACAGCCAAACCATATCATTCTACCCATGGCTCCCCCCAGGTCTCATGTCCTTAAATTTTGAAACACAGTCATGCCTTTCCAACAGTCCCCCAAAGTCTTAACTCATTTTGGCATTAACTCAAAAGTCCATAGTTCAAAGTCTCATCTGAGACAAGGAAAGCTCCTTCCACCTATTAGCCAGTGAAATCAAACACAAGTTAGTTACTTCTTAGATACAATCAGGGTACAGGCATTGGGTAAGTACAATATGGAATATATATGGAAATATTCAGGCAGATGTTCTTTGCATACAGCTATTTCAAATGAGAGAAAGTCACCAAAATCAAGGGGTACAGGCCCCATGCAAGTCTGAAATCCAGCAGGACAGTCAAATCTTAAATCTCTGAAATGATCTCCTTTCAATCCATGTCTCACATCCAGGTCACCCTGATGCAAGAGGTGGGCTCCCATGGCCTTGGGAAACACTTCCCTTGTGGCTTTGCAGGGTTCAGCCCCCCACTTCCAGCTGCCTTCCTGGGCTGGTGTTCAGTGTCTGGCTTTTCCAGACACATGGTGCAAACTGTTGGTGGATCTACCATTCTGGGATCTGGAGGATGGAAGCAAACTTATCACAGCTCCACTAGGCAGTGCCCCAGTGGGGACTCTGTGTAGGGACTTTGACCCCATGTTTCCCTTTGTTACTGCCCTAGCAGAGGTTCTCCATGAGAACAGCGAACATCTGGCTGGACATTCATACATTTCCATACATCCCCTGAAATCTAGGCAGAGGTTCCAAAACCTCAAATCTTGACTACTATGCACCAAAAGGCCCAACACCGTGTGCAAGCTATCAAGGATTGGGGCTTGCACCATCTGAAGCAATGGCCTGAGTTTTACATTGGCCCCTTGTAGCCATGGCTGGAGGTGAAGTAGCTGAGACACAGGGCAGCATGTCCTGAGGAGGCATAGAGCAGTAGGGCCCTGGGCTTGGCTTTGGAAACCATTTTTTTTCTCCTAGGCCTCCAGGCCTGTGATGGGAGGAGCTGCCATGAAGGTCTCTGACATTTTTCCCATTGTCTTGGTGATTAACATTTGGCTTCTCTTTACTTACTCAAATTTCTGCATCCATGTTGAATTTCTCCCCAGAAAATGGGTTTTTCTTTTCTATCCCATCTATAATTTGCACATTTTCTAAACTTTTATCTTCTGCTTCCTGTTGAATGCTTTTCCACTTAGAAATTTCTTCTGCTCCTGGCAAAGACAACCTTTCCCATCCGCTATTGCTGCTCAGTGACATCACTGCAGCAACTTTTTTTCTGTTCCTCTCCCACACTGATAATTTCTTTCTCTCTCTTCTGTATGTTTCTCATGTTTCTAATATAAGCTTGATATTATTCCTCCAGTGTTAAAAACAACCAACCAAACCAAATTAAACAAGCAAGCTCTCTCTGGACCTCACCTCCTCCTCTAGCCACTGTTCCACATCTTTCCTTCTCTTTTCAGCAAACTTTGCAAAAAGGATGCCTTAACTGTCACCAGTTTCTCTCCTCTCCTTTACTCTTGAACACTCTCCAATCAGACTTTCACCTTCACCATGCCACAAAAGCTGCTCTTATTGGGGTTATAAAAGGCCTTAACATTGCTAAATCAAATGGTCAGTACTTGGTCCTCACTTTTCTTAATTTATCAGGAAAATTACATGGCTGAGACTTCCCCTCTTCCTTCTTCCCCTCTTTCTCCTCCTCTCCCTTCTTTATAATCTTCCTCTTCCCCTCCCTTTTTTCTCCTCCTCCTTCTTCTCTTCCATTTTCTTTTTCTTTCTTTTCCCCTTTTTCTCCTCCTCCTCCCTCCACTTCCTTTTCTGCCTCTTCCTTCTTTTAAGACAGGGTCTTACTCTGTCACCCAAGCTGGAGTGCAGTTACATAATGATATCTCACTGCAGCTTACAACTCCTGGACTCAGGTGACCCTCCTGCCTTAGCCATCTGCATAGCTGGGACTACAAGCACGTGCCACAATGCTTGGCCAATTTTATTTTATTTTGTTTTGTTTTGTAGAGACAGAGACTTGCTATGCTGCCCAGGCTTGTTGAACTCTTGGCCTCAAGGCCCACCTAGGCCTTCCAAAATGCTGGGATTATAGGCATGAGCCATCATGCCTGGTCCCTTCTTCTTTTTGAAACAGTCTTCACTGAACATCTGTAGCCCAAACAAGTCCCCTGAACTCCAACCCCATTCATTCATATGTCTACTTGGCATCTCATTTGTATGTATAAGAAGATTCACAAACATAATATATCCAAATTGAGCTCCTATTCTTCCCCATCCAACCTCTTGTCCAAACCTGCTCCTCCTGCGGTCTTCTCTGTTACAGTTGAAAGTAACACCATACTACTATTTATTCAGCCTTAAAGACTTGGAGTTATCTTTGACTTCTCTCCTTCTCACATTACCCACATCTTACTCATCAACAACTCCTTTCAGGTCTACCTTCAGGATAAATCCAGAATTCAACCATTTCTCACATCCTTCTCTGATTTCATCCCAGTTCTATCCTGGTTCAAGCCACACAGGATTATTATAACCTTGTATTCATTTGTTCTTGTATTGCTATAAAGAGATACCTGAGACTGGGTAATTTATAAGAAAAGAGGTTTAATTGGTTCATGGTTCTTCATCCTGTACAGGAAGCATGGCAGTATCTGCTTCTGGGGAGGCCTTAGAGAGCTTTTACCAAGGGCAGAAGGCAAAATAGGAACAGGCACTTCACATGGCAAGAGTAGGAGCCAGCAAGTGAGTAGGGGAGGTGCTACACACTTTTAAATGACCAGATCTCAAGAGAAGTCACTCACTATGGGAAACACTGGACATGTGGCTTTGCAGGGTTCAGTCCCCATTCCAGCTGCCTTTATGGACTAGTGTTCAGTATCTGTGGCTTTTCCAGGCACATGGTACAAACTGTTGGTACCAAGGGAAAAATCTACCCCTAGAATTCAGTCATCTGCCACGAGGCCCTACCTCTAACATTGTGGATGAAATTTCAAAATGACATTTGGCTGGGGACAATATCCAAACTATATTAAACCTTCTGAGCTCCCTGCTTTCCCATTTTTCTCCCCTCAGCCTAGACCCAACACAGCAGTCAGAGTGACCCTATTAACCAAAATTCAAATTGTGTCATTTCTAAATGCAGAACCCTGCAATAGCTCCCTATTACCCTCAAAGTAAAAGCCAAAACCCTTATAATGGCCCAGAAGGCTCTACACTAAATCCCACCCTGATTTTCCTTTTGAACTCATTTCACAATACTATCTCCTTTTTTTCTGAGGATACATCCACATGTTCCTGCTGTTGTTTCTTGAATATGCCATGCATATTCAGTTGCCTGGAATGCTATCCCTTGGATATTTGCAGATCTTCACACAGACTGAAAAAGCAAAATAAATGCTTATTTTTCCCCTTTACTCACCAGTTTTCAGAATAATGAGCTGGGGTCATAGTAACTTCCAAAAAATGTCAAACAATTTTTTTTAAAATATGAGAGTTGAAATAAACCCTTAATTATTAATACATTTCATATGTTTAAACTGTGGTAGCCATTATTGTTTTTGATGGTAAGATTGTCATCTTTGGCCAATATGAGCCCCCTCAAATACTATCCTAAATCCTTTTGATATGACCTTTGACGGATTTCTTTGGTGTTCCTAATTTGAAATTTGAATTAAAATCTATCTGCTGTCTTTGTACTAGAATATGGACTATGAAATCAAAGCTATCTGAATTTAATTCCAGTTTTTACAGTGTCAACCTGTGAAACTCAGAAAGTTAGTTAACTTCTTAGACTTCAGGGTCCTAATTTATATAGTTAGAATGATAATACTTACTCAGTGGATGATAGTATTTGACTGTGTTCCCACCCAAAATCTAACCTTGAATTGTAGTTCCCATAATTCCCACAATCCCCATGTATCAAGGGCAGGAGGCAATTCAATCATGTGGGTGGCTTCCCTATGCTGTTCTTGTGACAGTGCATGAGTCTCAAGAATTGATGGATTTATGAGTATCCGGCATTTCTTCTGCTTCTTCTCCTCACTCTGTCCTGCTATTCCATGAGAATTTTTTTTAATGTTTTTTCTTTCTTTTTTTAAAAAATATTTATTGCATTTTAGGTTTTGGGGTACATGTGCAGAACGTGCAAGATAGTTACATAGGTACACACATGTCAGTGTATTTTTCTGCCTTCCTCCCCTTAACCCACATTTGGCATTTCTCCCCAGGCTATCCCTCCCCAGCTCCCCCACCACTGTCCCTCCCCTATTCCCCCAATAGACCCCAGTGTGTAGTACCCCACTCCCTGTGCCCATGTGTTCTCATTTTTCTCACCCGCCTATGAGTGAGAATATATGGTATTTCCTTTTCTGTTCTTGTGTCAGTTTGCTGAGAATGATGTTCTCCAGATTCATCCATGTCCTTACAAAGGACATAAACTTGTCATTTTTGATTGCTGCATAATATTCCATGATGTATATGTGCCACATTTTCCCAGTCTACTCTATCATCGATGGGCATTTGGGTTGGCTCCAGTTCTTTGCTATCGTAAACAGTGCTGCAATGAACATTCATGTGCATGTGTCCTTATAGTAGAACGATTTATAGTCCTTTGGATATATACCCAGTAATGGGATTGCTGGGTCAAATGGAATTTCTATTTCTAGGTCCTTGAGGAATCCCCACACTGTCTTCCACAATGGTTAAACTAATTTACACTCCCACCAACAGTGTAAGAGTGTTCCTCTTTCTCCACATCCTCTCCAGCATCAGTTGTCTCCAGATTTTTTAATGATCGCCATTCTAACTGGCGTGAGATGGTATCTCAATGTGGTTTTGATTTGCATCTCTCTAATGACCAGTGATGACGAGCATTTGTTCATGTTTGTTGGCCTCATGTATGTCTTCTTTTGTAAAGTGTCTGTTCATATCCTTTGCCTATTTTTAAATGGGCTTGTTTGTTTTTTTCCTGTAAATCTGTTTGAGTTCTTTGTAAATTCTGGATATCAGCCCCTTGTCAGTTGGGTAAACTGCAAAGATATTTTCTCAATCTCTTGGCTGCCGATTCACTCTAGTGACTGTTTCTTTTGCTGTGCAGAAGCTGTGGAGTTTGATTAGGTCCCATTTGTTTATTTTGGCTTTTGTTGCCAATGCTTTTGGTGTTTTTGTCATGAAGTCTTTGCCTACTCCTATGTCTTGAATGGTTTTGCCTAGATTTTCTTCTAGGGTTTTTATGGTGCCAGGTCTTATGTTTAAGTCTTTAATCCATCTGGAGTTAATTTTAGTGAAAGGTGTCAGGAAGGGGTGCAGTTTCTGCCTTCTGCACATGGCTAGCCCATTTTCCCAACACCATTTATTAAACAGGGAATCCTTTACCCATTGCTTGTTTTTGTCTGGTTTATCAAAGATTATATGGTTGTAGATATGTTGTGTTGCCTCCGATGCCTCTGTTCTGTTCCATTGGTCTATATCTCTGTTTTGGTACCAGTACCATGCTGTTTTGATTACTGTAGCCTTGTAGTATAGTTTGAAGTCTGGTAGTGTGATGCCTCCCGCTGTGTTCTTTTTGCTTGGAATTGACTTGGCTATGCGGGCTCTCTTTTGGTTCCATATGAAGTTCATGGTGTTTTTTTCCAGTTCTGTGAAGAAATTCAATGGTAGTTTGATGGGGATAGCATTGATTGTGTAAATTACTTTGGGCAGTATAGCCATTTTCATGATATTGATTCTTCCTAACCATGAACATGGAATGTTTCTCCATCTGTTTGTGTCCTCTCTTATTTTGTTGAGCAGTGGTTTGTAGTTTTCCTTGAAGAGGTCCCTTACCTTCCTTGTGAGTTGTATTCCTAGGTATTTTATTTTCTTTGTAGCAATTGTGAATGGCAGTTCATTCTTGATTTGGTTCTCTTTAAGTCTGTTATTGGTGTATAGGAATGCTTGTGATTTTTGCACATTGATTTTATATCCTAAGACTTTACTGAAGTTGCTTATCAGTTTCTGGAGCTTTTGGGTTTAGGTGATGGGGTCTTCTAGGTATACTATCATGTCGTCTGCAAATAGAGACAATTTGGCTTCCACCTTTCCTATTTGAATACCCTTTATTTCTTTGTCTTGCCTGATTGCTCTGGCTAGAACTTCCAGTACTATGTTGAATAGGAGTGGTGAGAGAGGGCATCCTTGTCTAGTGCTAGATTTCAAAGGGAATGCTTCCAGTTTTTGCCCATTAAGTATGATATTGGCTGTTGGTTTTTCATAAATAGCTTTTATTACTTTGAGATATGTTCCATCAATACCAGGTTTATTGAGGATTTTTAGCATAAAGGGCTGTTGAATTTTGTCAAACACCTTCTCTGCGTTGATTGAGATAATCATGTGGTTTTTGTTTTTGCTTCTGTTTATGTGGTGAATTACATTTATAGACTTGCGTATATTGAACCAGCCTTGCATCCCTGGGATGAATCCTACTTGATCATGATGGATAAGTTTTTTTAATGTGCTGTTGCTATCGGTTTGCCAGTATTTTATTGAAGATTTTTGCATCTATGTTCATCATGGATATTGGCCTGAAGTTTTCTTTTGTTGTTGAGTCTCTGCTGGGTTTTGGTATCAGGATGATGTTGGTCTCATAAAATGATTTGGGAAGGGTTCCCTCTTTTTGAATTATTTGAAATAGTTTCAGAAGGAATGGTACTAGATCCTCTTTGTGTGTCTGATAGAAGTCGGCTGTGAACCCATCTGGACCTGCGCTTTTTTTGTGTGGTAGGCTCTTAATTGCTGCCTCAACTTCAGACCTTGTTATTGGTCTATTCATAGTTTTGGCTTCTTCCTGGTTTAGGCTTGGGAGGACACAGGCATCCAGGAATGTATCCATTTCTTCCTGGTTTAGAAGTTTATGTGCATAGAGTTGTTTGTAGTATTCTCTGATGATGGTTTGAATTTCTGTGGAATCTGTGGTGATTTCCACTTTATCGTTTTTTATTGCATCTATTTGGTTGTTCTCTCTTTTCTTTGTTATCAGTCTGGCTAGTGGTCTATTTTGTTGATGTTTTTGAAAAACCAGCTCTTGGATTTATTGATTTTTTGAAGGGTTTTTCGTGTCTCTATCTCTTTCAGTTCTGCTCTGATCTTAGTTATTTCTTGTTCTCGGCTAGGTTTTGAGCTTTTTTGATCTTGCTCCTCTAGCTCTTTCAATTTTGACAATAGGGTGTCCATTTTGAATCTCTCCACTCTTCTTATGTGGGCACTTATTGCTATATATTTTCCTCTACAGACTGCTTTCAATGTGTCCCAGAGATTCTGATACGTTGTGTCTTCGTTCTCATTGGTTTCGAAGAACTTCTTTATTTCTGCCTTCATTTCATTGTTTATCCAATCAACATTCAAGAGCCAGTTGTTCAGTTTCCATGAAGCTGTGCGGTTCTGAGTTAGTTTCTGAATTCTGAATTCTAACTTGATTGCACTATGGTCTGAGAGACTGTTTGTTATGATTTCCATTGTTTTGCATTTGCTGAGGAGTGCTTTACTTCCAATTATGTGGTCAATTTTGGAGTAGGTGTGATGTGGTGCTGAGAAGAATGTATATTCTGTGGATTTGGGGTGGAGAGTTCTGTAAATATCTATCAGGTTTGCTTGTTCCAGGTCTGAGTTTAAGTCCTGGATATCCTTGTTAATTTTCTGTCTGGTTGATCTGTCTGATATTGACAGTGGAGTGTTAAAGTCTCCCACTTTATTATTGTGCGGGAGTCTAAGTCTCTTTGCAAGTCATTAAGAACTTGCCTTATATATCTGGGTGCTCCTACATTGAGTCCATATATGTTTAGAATTGTTAGCTCTTCTTGTTGTATCGATTCTTTTACCATTATTTAATGACCTTCTTTGTCCCTTTTGATCTTTGTTGCTTTAAAATCTATTTTATCAGAGATGAGAATTGCAACTCCTGCTTTTTTTTGCTCTCCATTTGCTTGGTAAATCTTCCTCCATCCCTTTATTTTGAGCCTTTGTGTATCCTTACGTGTGAGGTGGGTTTTCTGGATACAGCACACCGATGGGTTTTGGCTTTTTATCCAATTTGCCAGTCTGTGTCTTTTGATTGGTGCATTTAGCCCATTTACATTCAGGGTTAATATTGTTTTTGTGTGAATTTGATACTGCCATTTTGATGCTAGCTGGCTGTTTTGCTCACTGGTTTATGTAGATTCTTCATTTTGTTGATGCTCTTTAGCATTTGGTATGCTTTTAGAATGGCTGGTACTGGTTGTTTCTTTCTATGTGTAGTGCCTCTTTCAGGAGCTCTTGTAAAGCAGGCCTAGTGGTGAAAAAATCTCTGAGTACTTGCTTGTTCATGAAGGATTTTATTTTTCCTTCACTTATGAAGCTCAGTTTGGCTGGACATGAAATTCTGGGTTGAAAGTTCTTTTCTTTAAGGATGTTGAATATTGGCCCCCACTCTCTTCTGGCTTGTAGAGTCTCTGCCGAGAGATCTGCTGTGAGTCTGATGGGCTTCCCTTTGTGGGTGACCCGACCGTTCTGTCTGGCTGTTCTTAGTATTTTCTCCTTCATTTCAACCCTGGTGAATCTGACAATTATATGCCTTGGGGTTTCTCTTCTTGCAGAATATCTTTGTGGTGTCCTCTGTATTTCCTGGAGTTGAGTATTGGCCTGTATTGCTATGTTGGGGAAATTTTCCTGGATAATATCCTGAAGAGTGTTTTCCAGTTTGGATTCATTCTCTTCATCACATTCTGGTACACCTATCAAATGTAGGTTTGTTCTCTTCACATAGTCCCACATTTCTTGGAGATTTTGTTCATTCCTTTTTGCACTTTTTTTTTTGATCTTGGTTTCTTGTTTTATTTCATTGAGTTGATCTTCAGCTTCTGATATTCTTTCTTCTGCTTGGTCAATTCGGCTGTTGAAACTTGTGCATGCTTCATGAAGTTTTCGTGTTGTGTTTTTCAGCTCCTTCAATTCATTCATATTCCTCTGTAAGTTGTCCATTCTTGTTATCATTTCCTCGAATCTTTTTTCAAATCTTTTTTCAAGGTTCTTAGTTTTTTTGCATTGATTTAGAACATGTTCTTTTAGCTCACTGAAATTTCTCATGATCCACTTTCTGAAGTCTGATTCCATCGTTTCGTCACACTCATTCTCCGTCCAGCTTTGTTCCCTTTCTGGTGAGGAGTTTTGGTCCTTTGTAGGAGGTGAAGTGTTTTGGTTTTGGGTGTTTTCTTTTTTTTTTGCACTGGTTACTTTCCATGTTTATGGATTTATTTACCTGTCATCTTAGCGGTTGCTGATTTTTCAATTGGGAAGATGTGTTTATGTCTGCTGCAACAGAACTCATAAAACACCCCCCTTTTTTTCCCTCTTAGATGCTCTGTCTCAGGGAGTTGGGGCTTTCTTTATGAGTATCTGTTTCACTGTCTTGGCCAGATAGGTGGCAGTCTATTCACTATTTTCCTGCCGGGGCTCCACCCTGCTTGCGCGGGTCTGCCCTGTTGCTGCGGGTCTCCTGCTGTGGCTTGCTCCGCCCTGCTGGTGGAGTCTCTCTGTTAATGCAGGTTGCCTCAGCAACAGCAGGCTGTGTGAGCCCTGAGCGGTACTTCAGTAGCGGGGGGATTGAGTCAGTAGTGGCGGACGCCCCTCCCACAGCAGGCTGCACCGCCGTATATGCTGGCAGCAAAACTCTCAGCCCCGAGCGCCTCCAATCGCCACCCTGCTTGTCCCCGTCAGGGTGGGACCCGCTGAGCCCGATCACCCAGCTCCCTGCCTCAGGGTCCATTCTCTCTCTCTCTCTGTCTCTTCCTCTCCCCAAGCTGAATGGTTGACTCTCTCACTGGCACCCCAGTAGCCTGCTGATAGGGCACTGGGATCCGTGCAATCTCCCATGCCACTGCCCACTGCACCGGCTCAGATCATGCTTCCCAGGAATCTTTTGGTCTGGCTTATTGTCCAAGTCCCATTCAATCAGATGAACATGCCAATCTGCCCTTCCAAATCTCAGATTGCCGGTTTAACAGGGCACCTGGACCAGTGAGTTTTGTGCCCGGTGCCGCTGTGCTGCAGAATCGGCTGAAGCGGCCATGCAAGCCAGCTGTGCTAGCATCCTGTGTCTCTCCCACACCTGGGACTTTCAACGTTCTGTGGGTAAAAAAGATCTCTCTGAGAATGCAGCTAGGACTCACCCTCTGTGCCTTCACTGAGAGCTGAAATCCTGAGTCGCCTCTACGACCCCATCTTGGAAGTCCTGGTTGTTTCTTTCTATGTGTAGTGCCTCTTTCAGGAGCTCTTGTAATGCAGGCCTGGTGGTGACAAAATCTCTGAGTACTTGCTTGTTGGCAAAAGTTTTTATTCTTTCTTCACTTATGAAGCTCAGTTTGGCTGGATATGAAATTCTGGGTTTAAAGTTTGTTTCTTTAAAAATGTTGAATATTGGCCTTGAATCTCTTCTGGCTTGTCAAGTTTCTGCCAAGAGATCTTCTGTGAGTCTGATGGGCTTCCCTTTGTGGGTGACCCGACCTTTCTCTCTGGCTGCCCTTAGTATTTTCTCCTTCATTTCAACCCTGGTGAATCTGATGATTATGTGCCTTGGGGTTGCTCTTCGTGCAGAATATTTTTGTGGTGTTATCTGTATTTCCTGGAGTTGAGCATTGGCCTGCCTTGCTAGGTTGGGGAAATTTTCCTGGATAGTATTTTTAAGAGTGTTTTCCAGCTTGGATTCATTCTCTTCGCCACATTCTGGTACACCTATCAAACGTAGGTTAGGTCTCTTCACATAGTCCCACATTTCTTGGATATTTTGTTCATTCCTTTTTGCACTTTTTTCTCTAATCTTGGTTTCTCTTTTTATTTCATTGAGTTGATCTTCGACTTCTGATATTCTTTCTTCTGCTTGGTCAATTCGGCTGTTGAAACTTGTGCATGCTTTGCAAAGTTCTCATGTTGTGTTTTTCAGCTCCTTCAATTCATTCATATTCCTCTCTAAGTTGTCCATTCTTGTTATCATTTCCTCGAATCTTTTTTCAAATCTTTTTTCAAGGTTCTTAGTTTCTTTGCATTGTTTTAGAACATATTCTTTTAGCTCACTGAAGTTTCTCATTATCCACCTTCTGAAGTGTGATTCCATCATTTTGTCACTCTCATTCTCCATCCAGCTTTGTTCCCTTGCTGGTGAGGTGTTTTGGTCCTTTGTAGGAGGTGAGGTGTTTTGATTTCAGGTGTTTTTATTCTTTTTGTGTTGGTTTCTTCCCATCTTTGTTTATTTATTTACCTGTCATCTTAGTAGTTGCTGACTTTTCGATTGATTCTCTGAGTGGACGCCCAGTTTGTTGATGATGAAGTATTTCTGTTACTTAGTTTTTCTTCTAATGGTCTAGCCCCTCTGCTATATGAGTGCTGAGGTCCACTCCAGGCCCTGCTTGTCTGGGGTACACCTGTAGCAGCTGTAGAACAGTGAGGGATGCTACCAGTTTCTTCTTCTCCTATCTTTGTCCCAGAATGATGCCCACCAAATGTCAGTATAATTAGTTCTTTTTGAGGTGACTTTTTGGATATACAGGTGTCAGAGAGCTGCTTGAGGAGATGGTCTGTAGTGTATAAGAGTTCCAGTGCTGAGCTGTGAGCTCCATTGTTCATTCAGGGTTGTTGGATGGATGTGTTTAGGTCTGTTGCAGCAGAACTTATAAAACCCCCTATTTATTTTCCCCTCAGATGCTTTGTTTCAGGGAGTTGAGGCTTTCTTTATGAGTATCTGTTGCACTGTCCTGCCCAGCTAGGAGGCCATCTAGTCAGTATTTGCCTGCTGGGGCTCCCCCCTGCTAGCACGGGTCTGCCCTTCTGCCATGGGGCTCCGTTCTACTGTGGTGTGCTCTGCTCTGTTTGTGGGATCTCTCTGTTATGGCTGGTTGCCTTGGCAATGAAAGGCTGCATCAGCAATGTTCATGTACTTCAGTAGGGGTGGATTGCATCCGTAGTGGCAGACACTTCTCCCCCACTGAGCTGCACCATCCTGGATTCAGCTGAGTCTGCAGCAAAACTCTCAACCCTGAGTGCCAAGAAATGCCATTCTGCTTTTCCCCATGAGGGTGGGACCCGCCGAGCCCGATCACCTGGCTTCCTGCCTCAGAGTCCCTCCTCTCTCTCTCTCTCTCTCTCTTTTTCTTTCCAAGTTGAATGGTTGACTCTCTCACAGGCGCCCCAGTCACCTGCTGATTGGGCACTGGGATCCATGCGATCTCCCATGTGGTGGCCCGCTGCACCGGCTCAAATCACTCTTCCCAGGAATCTCCTGGTCTGGCTCACCATCCAAGTCCTGTTCAATTAGATTGACATGTCAATCTGCCCTACCAAATCTCAGATTGCTGGTTTAACAGGGCACCCAGACCAATGAGTTTTGTGCCCGGTGCTGCTGTGCTCCGGTGCTGGCCAAAACGGCCGTGCAAGCCAAATGAGCTGTGCTGCTGTCCTGTGTCTCTCCTACATCTGGGAATTTCCTTGTTCTGTGGGCAAAAAAGGTCCATCTGAAAATGTGGCTAGGACTCACCCTCTGCACCTTCACTGAGAGCTGCAATCCTGAGTTGTTTCTACAGCGCTATCTTGGCAAGGATATCAAGAAAATTTTTTTCTTCTCCTTTTCTATCCACCATGATTGTAAGTTTCCTGATCTTTCCCCAGCAATGTGGAACTATGAGTCGATTAAACTTCTTTATAAATTACCCAGTCTCAGATATTTCTTCATAGCAGTGTGAGAACAGACTAATACAGTAGAGTTCTTTGAAAATTAAATGAAAGGTAGCATATAGAGCACCAGGTACAGAATAGATACTTTAAAATTGTAGTGTTTATTATTAAAATTGGAGATAAAACCTTATTATCATGCAAAAGTAGCCAGCTGCTTCATTGTTATGCTCTAGAAGATGATGTTCTTAGAAGCATAATTCTAATAATAAATCATATTTATTGTGGCTTATTATGTACAAAATGCCATGTTAAACATTGCTTTACTTCAGTTAGTCCCCTAAATAAACCTTTAAGACATTATTAATATATATGTTTACATATTGCATGTGAATACAACTTAATTCATTATAATGTTCTTCCTATATTATAAATTATAAATTTGTGGCTTAGAGAGGTTAACTCATTCATTCAAGTGAACTAGGAAGTGGTAGACTTCAGAATAAAACCCTCTGACCCCAAAGTTTGAACACGTAACACTTCTGCTATTATTTATATGTTTTGTTTAGGTGTGTTATATTGTTTTGAAATAATAGCCTGGATAAAATACTCTTCTAAGAACTCCAAAATTCCCATTGATTATCTTGGCACTTACTATTTATTTACTTTATCTGACCACTTTTTTTTTTCTGAAGACAAGACTG
Source organism: Saguinus oedipus (assembly GCA_031835075.1). Classification (NCBI taxonomy): domain Eukaryota; kingdom Metazoa; phylum Chordata; class Mammalia; order Primates; family Cebidae; genus Saguinus; species Saguinus oedipus. Next base: position 33,139,749 of record CM063177.1, on the reverse strand, counting down.
CATTTTGAGCAATAGCCACCAATTGGAGCCACAAACCAAGAACTTCATTGACAGTTTCTTGTGAAAAAGAATTTATGTGAATAATTTAACACAGGGAGCAGCAAAGACAGGAAGACCAAGAAGACTGTCCCAGTCATCTCTATTTTAAACTTATATTCTTATATCTTTCCTATTTTTAAATTTCTCTCTCTACTTTTTTCAGTGTGGTATTTCTGTACATACAGTTAAAATATTTAAGTTTTCATGTTAAGACTTTCCTCTGAAAATAACAATTTTAAAAGCCATTTGGAGCCTTTTACATGTGACGAAATTTAGGCAGAGTTTGGGTTTGAAGGTTCCAAGGTGGCTCATTCTCATGTCTGGAACCAAAGCTGGGCTCACCTGAGACTGTTACCAGAGCACCTACATGTGGTCTTTCCTGCACAGCAGTCACAGGGTAGTGGGACTTCCCATATAACCACTGGAAGTAGGATTTTGTGGAGGCTCAGGATTCCAAGAGACAAGGCAGAAGTTACATGGCCTTCTGTGACTTAGCCTTGGAAGTCACACCACACCATTTACACAATACTCTGTTGGTGGAGAAGTCACAAATCTCCCAGACTCAAGGGCAGGAACATAAAGCCTTATTTAAAACTACCAAAGGGATAGAATCCTTTGAAGGATAGAGACACATATACCAGAGCACAAGAGCTTGCTCATTCTATGTGTTTTAACTCCTAAGAAAAGGCTCTCTATAGATGTTTGATTGTAAGAGAATGACAGTAAGCCTGACAAGGCAGACAATTTCTGAACTCTTCTTCTACTTATTTACTTATATGTGCTGATTGTGGGTTAAATGAGTTAGGAGAAAACTTGGCTTCAGATATCAGCCTAGAGCAGCAAACACATGAAAGTCAAAAGTCTCTGATATATCATTTGTCTTTTTTTCCAGTAAGGTAAAATAAGGCATAAATGCAGGTAATTATTGCCAGCCGACATAAAGTCAATAAAACATTCTGCTTAAGTGTTAAAAAAAAAACAAATCCCATCTATATCTGTTACAAAGATCTAAGCTGTTGTTTAAACACTCTTTATCTTGAGCTCCTGGCCTCAAGTGATCCTTCCACCTTGGCTTCCCAAAGTGCTGAGATTACATGTGTGAGCCACCACTGCTAGCCAGACCACTCTTGTAGAAATCTCTCTATGCTAAAATAAAAATAAAAATTAAAAAACAAAAATCAATTATAGTTTCCATTGATTTTCACTTCACTGAAGTCTTAAACTCAAAGTTTAATTTGAACCTCATAATTGCAAACATGTTTACAAACTGAGAATGAGTTCTGAGTAGTGAAAATACTACCATGTAGCAACCTCAAGTAATATCATGAAGTTGTTTTTATTTTGCAATGTACTTTCTTTTAAAAGAAATAGTTTCAAGGTTTTTCCCTTTCCTGCAGTGAACATATTTGCTCATAGCACTTCACAAAGCTGAAATAATATAATATCTTCTGACATACTTTTTTCTTTTAATTGAGATGGAGTTTCACTCTTGTTACCCAGGCTGGAGTGCAATGGCGCAATCTCGGCTCACCGAAACCTCTGCCTCCTGGGTTCAGGCAATTCTCCTGCCTCAGCCTCCTGAATAGCTGGGATTACAGGCACACACCACCATGCCCAGTGAATTTTTTGTATTTTTATTAGAGATGGGGTTTCACTATGTTGACCAGGATGGTCTCGATTTCTTGACCTCGTGATCGATCCACCTCGGCCTCCCAAAGTGCTGGGATTACAGGTGTGAGCCACCACCCCTGGCCCCTGTCATACTTTTATAGGAACAATTATGGAAATTTATTGTCTTTGGAAAACTATGATGATCATGCCAGTTAATGTTAATTTAATGGAAAAGTATGACAAAGGGGCCAGAGGTGTCTGGGAAGAAGCATTATTACTTCTGGGGGATTAGGAAGAGACTTACTGAATTAGAGAGTTCCCCAGCTGTTTCTACCTATGATTTTGCACAATGATACTCATCAATCTCAAACTACTTCTCTTTGCTCCCTGTCCCTAATCTGTCAGGTGCTAAATTGTATGTTAAAGATGCTGGTGAAAAGCAAAAGTTAATTCATCTGCAGCATCCTCTAGGTTGTGAGTGATACCATCTGGCAAAATCTCATTACTTTTGGAAGTGTTCTGATGTCTCACAGACACAGGCTCTTTATGTCTCATGACTACCTTCTGTGTATGGCTTCAGCATCCTTGTCTCTGCTTCTTTGATCATAGCCTGTCTGAGCCCCTCTGCCATTGTTCCAGCATGCCACCACTAACCAGTTCCTTCTCTTTCTGGATGCTCTTTGAGCTCTCAACATGTATGCCTCACCACTGGTATTTCTACCTCAGAACTCTCCTCTCATTCAGTTCCTCTCACCCACTGGTGCCATGTTAAGTCTATAGATTTTGCAGCTTTTATCTTGGCACCAACTTTGAAGGCTTCCAAGGACTAGTGGATTAAATCCAAAATCTTCAATTAGGGGCTTCACAATGTAAACTCATTTTCTATGAGGTTCCAGAGTGAATTCTTTACTTCATCCAATCAGGTACCTTGAAGAATGTGATGAATTCAAGGGCATGAGTCTTCTAGAAAAAAGGTCAGCAAATTTTTTCTATCAAGGGTCAGAGAGAAAATCTTTTGGGTTTTTTGGGTCCTATCATCTCTGATGCAGCTATTCACTTCCACCACTATGATACTAAAGCATCTGTAGACAAAGTATAAACAAATGAGTGTGGCTGTGTTCCAGTAAAACCTTATGTGTGGACTTGTATGTTTTAATTTCATATAATTTTCTTGCATCATGAAGTTTTATTCTTCTTTTGATTTTCTTCAATGACTTAAAATTGTAAATAATCTTAGATCATAGACCATACAAAAATAGGAGGCAGGCCATATTTGACCCACAGGCCACACTTTGCCACTCTCTGTTCTAAGATTGCTGGTCATGAACTTTTGACTTGCTCTTGACTATCCCTGACTTGCCACAGGGTGGTAAAAGCAGGCCCTCCTCTCCCCATGATGGCATTCATTGTCATGGGAGATGCAGATCTGCCCAGCATCTGAGTTTCTAATTATCTCCTTAGAAGAAGGTACTCCAACTAACCACATGACCATGAGTAGATGGAATACCATTGCCTGTGGCTGGAGCACTGGGAAAGGGACAGATGGGGCCCTTTGGAGAAAAGGCAAGTTCCAGCTACTAACAATGTGCATGATGTCCTCCTCCTACTCAGTCCCACTGGAGTCCTTCTAGGAACTAAAAATTCGCATTTAAATAGTTCCCTCTTAGTATTAGATGAGGCACCTGACCTGTGGATAAGGTCACTAACACATTCCCTGGTGAGTCTTCAGATAGTGTTGGTAGTCATGTCATTTGATAGGGACTCTGAACCTGCAGCTTAATGCTTCTACGGAACCAGAGAGATTTTATGTCTGTCCACTGCTAAAGGGAGGCACGGTTCACCTTCAGCTTCCTCCCTAATTTCCAGACCTAGAAGACAGCCCTCTAACCCTTGCCTGAAAACCAGATACAAGCACTTCTAAATTAAGATCAGCCTGTCTCCAAGTTGCCTAAGAATTTCTTCAGGAGTTGTAGCAGGGGAAGGGACAATATTGGTGGTGAAGGGAAGAGAGTGTGCTGAGTTCACCTTTTCAATGTTATCTTTTCTCCTGCAGTTGGATTGTTACCAGTGATGCCTCTGAGGGAGGAAGCTGAGAGACAAAGGGCCAAACTTGGTGCTGAAGCTGCATGGCTATCAATGGCCACTAGAGGGCGACAGAGCCTGAGCCTGGGGAGCCCCAAAAGGCACCATCTCATTCTACCGCCTCGAGAATTACTAACCAACCAAGAAGTGAAAGCAATAGACAGGATGGCAGTAGACCATAAGGATACTGCTCAGCCTGACCATATGGAGGGGAACAAGCAGGATCTCGAAGTATTCAGAGCATTAAGGCACAATGGACCAAGTAAATTCTTACATTATCTAAGGGCAATGACTGAAGCAGGGAACTCATGGATCTGGGCTAGGGGTGAGAACTGCTTTATGGCTGCAGTGAAACATAAATAAACTCCCTGCTTTAATGAATCCTACATTAAAATCATCAATAAAAAATAACAGGAAGTGCTGGGGAGTAAAATAAAGAATAATAATTGGGGTAGGGTGTAGGGGCTTGAATAGTGGCCAAGACCACGTTCAGATGACAGCAGATCAGAAAACAAAGAAAGGCAAAAAAGAATGTTCCTTCGTGGCTGGCAATGAAGAGCAGCAAGCTCAGCCACAGAGGTCTTACTCACTGTGCTCTTCACCTCTCCCAAAGATAACCACCCCAATAGTGCTTTTAGGAATTGTTCAAAGCAAAGAAAGTATGTGGAATCCATAGGAAGATGGTCATTTGTTTAGGATTTGTTTAGGAAAACAAAATTATAAAATTGGTTTGAGCCAGGCACAGTGGCTCATGCCTGCAATCCCAGCACTTGGGAAGGCCAAGGCAGGCAGATCACACTAGGATGGTCAGGAGATCTAGACCATCCTAGCCAACATGGTGAAACTCCATCTCTACTAAAAATGCAAAAATTAGCTGGGTCTTGTGGTGTGCACCTGTATCTCAGCTACTCAGGAAGCTGAAGCAGGAGAATCGCTTGAACCCAGGAGGTGGAGATTGCAGTGAGCCGAGATCGTGCCACTGCACTCCAGACTGGTAACAGAGTGAGACTCTGTCTAAAAGAAAAAAAAAATGGTCTTGTACCCTGGAAACTAGCATAGATTGTAAAAGGTTAATAACAATCAGTAATGAAAATCCAAGAAAATTTAAGTCAACATGGGTGATGAGAGGGAGAGTTGGTTGAGTGGAGAGGGCAGTAAAATCTTGTTATCATTCTTATATTGTTTAGTGGTTACAGATTCTGATTCATTGTTAGAGCTGATCTTAAAAATATGAATGTTAAAATAATAAGGGAAACCACTAACAACAGGAATAAACTGTAGTTTTTAAGCTGTGTGAGAAAAACACTAGTCCCAAAGGACTCATAGGAGGATGATGACCATCACCTTAATGGTAATCCATTGGAGTCCAGGATGGAGGGAGGAGTTGAAAGCAACCAACTGTTATACAGGAATCAACAGTGAGACATTTGCACTGTGGGTATCTCTGAGAAACCCACAGAATTGAAGAGTTAGCTTGGAACATCTAGATCATGATACTACCAGTAGACAATAACAAGTCCCTTTTCTCCAGACCTAACCCTGAAGCAAGAAAGTGAGCAAACAAAGAAGAAGCTGACCATGTCTCCATGCCCTGTTGCAGATTTTGATGACTACGGCAGACCCAAGCCTGCAGAAGGAAAAAACTAAGTAAGATGGAGTTTGGAGTTCTCATTATCACAGTGGATTGGGTCTCTAAATGTTAAAACAAAAAGACAATTTATATGTTATCTACAAGTGATCTAAAGAACTGTGAGACCTGTCCAAGATTTTGCCCAAGGGCAAGGAATGGTCTGTTTGATGGAGCAAGTTCACTGAAGAGTGGTGACATAGAATAAATATGTTTAATAATTGTATCCTATTAAGCTGAACACATTCAGTATAATTGTTGCATTACAATCAGATGAATTTTAAATCAAGGTGAAAAGTATTAAATAAAACCAAGAGGGATTTTTACAGTAATGAACTAATGATCTTTTTTTAAATTGCATTTTAGGTTTTGGGGTACATGTGCAGAACATGCAAGATAGTTGCATAGGTACACACGTGGCAGAGTCATTTGCTGCCTTCCTCCCCTTCACCCACATCTGGCATTTCTCCCCATGCTATCCCTCCCCAGTGCCCCCACCACTGTCCCTCCCCTATTCCCCCCAATAGACCCCAGTGTGTAGTGCTCCCTCCCTGTGTCCATGTGTTCTCATTGTTCATCACCTGCCTATGAGTGAGAACATGAGGTATTTCATTTTCTGTTCTTGTGTCAATTTGCTGAGAATTATATTCTTCAGATTCATCCATGTCCCTACAAAGGACATGAACTCATCATTTTTGATTGCTGCATAATATTCCATAGTGCATATGTGCCACATTTTCTCTGTCCAGTCTATCATTGATGGGCATTTGGGTTGGTTTCAGGTCTTTGCGATTGTAAACAGTGCTGCAATGAACATTCATGTGCATGTGTCCTTATAGTAGAATAGTTTAAAATCCTTTGGATATATACCCAGTAATGGGATTGCTGGGTCAAATGGAATTTCTATTTCTAGGTCCTTGAGGAATCACCACACTGTCTTCCACAATGGTTGAACTAATTTACAAACCCACCAGCAGTGTAAAATTGTTCCTATTTCTCTAAATCCTCTCCAGCATCTGTTGTCACCAGATTTTTTAATGATCGCCATTCTAACTGGCATGAAATGGTATCTCAATGTAGTTTTGATTTGCATTTCTCTAATGACCATGATGATTAGCATTTTTTCATATGTTTGTTGGCCTCATGTATGTCTTCTTTTGTAAAGTGTCTGTTCATATCCTTTGCCCATTTTTGAATGGGCTTGTTTGTTTTTTCCTGTAAATCTGTTTGAGTTCTTTGTAAATTCTGTATATCAGCCCTTTGTCAGATAGGTAAACTTCAAAAATGTTTTCCCATTCTGTTGGTTGCCGATTCACTCTAATGACTGTTTCTTTTGTCGTGCAGAAGCTGTGGAGTTTGATTAGGTCCCATTTGTCTATTTTGGCTTTTGTTGCCAATGCTTTTGGTGTTTCGGTCATGAAGTCCTTGCCTACTCCTGTGTCCTGAATGGTTTTGCCTAGGTTTTCTTCTAGGGTTTTTATGGTGCCAGGTCTTATGCTTTAGTCTTTAATCCATCTGGAGTTAATTTTAGTGTAAGGTGTCAGGAAGGGGTCCAGTTTCTGCTTTCTGCACATGGCTAGCCAGTTTTGCCAACACCATTTATTAAACAAAGGATCCTTTCCCCATTGCTTATTTTTGTCAGGTTTATCAAAGATTGTATGGTAGTAGATATGTTGATTTGCCTTCGATGCCTCTGTTCTGTTCTATTGGTCTATATCTCTGTTTTGTTACCAGTACCATGCTGTTTTGATTACTGTAGGCTTCTAGTATAGTTTGAAGTCTGGTAGTGTGATGCCTCCCGCTGTGTTCTTTTTGCTTAGAATTGACTTGGCTACGGGGGCTCTCTTTTGGTTTCATATGAAGTTTAAGGTGGTTTTTTCCAGTTCTGTGAAGAAAGTCATTGGTAGCTTGAAGGGGATAGCATTGAGTCTGTAAATTACATTGGCCAGTATGGCCATTTTCATGATATTGATTCTTCCTAACCATGAACATGGAATGTTTCTCCATCTGTTTGTGTCCTCTCTTATTTCATTGAGCAGTGGTTTGTAGTTTTCCTTGAAGAGGTCCTTTACATTCCTTTTTTGTTGTATTCCTCGGTATTTTATTCTCTTTGTTGCAATTGTGAGTGGCAGTTAATTCTTGATTTGGCTCTCTTTCAGTCTGTTATTGGTGTATAGGAATGCTTGTTATTTTTGCACCTTGATTTTTTATCCTGAGACTTTGCTGAAGTTGCTTACCAGTTTCAGGAGTGTTTGAGCTGAGATGATGGGGTCTTCTAGATATACTGTCATGCCATCTGCAAATAGAGACAATTTGGCTTCCTCCTTTTCTATTCAAATATGCTTTATTTCTTTTTCTTGCCTGATTGCTCTGGCTAGAACTTCCAGTACTATATTGAATAGGAGTGGTGAGAGAGGGCATCATTGTCTAGTGCCAGATTTCAAAGGGAATAATTCCAGTTTTTGCCCATTAAGTATGATATTGGCTGTTGGTTTGTTGTAAATAGCTTTTATTATTTTGAGATAAATTCCATCAATACCGAGTTTATTGAGGGTTTCTAGTGTAAAGGGCTGTTGAATTTTGTCAAAGGTCTTCTCTGCGTCAACTGAGATAATCATGTGGTTTTCATTTTAGGTTTTGTTTATGTGGTGATTTACATTTGTAGACTTGTGTATGTTGAACAAGCCTTGCATCCCCAGGATGAATCCTACTTGATCATGGTGGATAAGTTTTAGATGTGCTGTTGCAATCAGCTTGCCAGTATTTTATTGAAGATTTTCATGTCTATGTTCATCAAGGATATTGGCCTGAAGTTTTTTTCTTGTTGAGTCTCTGCAGGGTTTTGGTATCAGGATGATGTTGGTCTCATAAAATGATTTGGGAAAGATTCCCTCTTTTTGAATTATTTGGAATAGTTTCAGAAGGAATGGTAACAGTTCCTTTTTCTGTGTCTGGTAGAAATCCGCTGTGAACCCATCTGGACCTGGGCTTTTATTGTGTGGTAGGCTTTTAATTGTTGCCTCAACTTCAGACCTTGTTATTGGTCTAGTCATAGTTTTGGCCTCCTCCTGGTTTAGGCTTCGGAGGACGCAAGTTTACAGGAATTTATCAGTTTCTTTCAGGTTTACTAGTTTATGTGCATAGAGTTGTTTGTAATATTCTCTGGTGATGGTTTGAATTTCTGTGGAATCTGTGGTGATTTACTTTTTATCATTTTTATTGCATCTATTTGGTTATTCTCTCTTTTCTTTTTTTTTTTTTTTTTTTTTTTTTTTTTTTTATTTTTATTTTTTTTTTTTTTTTTTTTTTTAATTTTTATTGCATTATAGGTTTGGGGGTACATGTGCAGAACAAGCAAGATAGTTGCATAGGTACACACATGGCAGTGTGCTTTGCTGCTTTCCTCCCCTTCACCCACACTTGGTATTCATCCCCAGGCTATCCCCCCCAGCCCCCCCCTGCTGTCCCTCCCCCATTCCCCCCAACAGTCCCCAGTGTATAGTAGACCGCCTCTCTGTGTCCACGTGTTCTCATTTTTCTCACCCACCTATGAGTGAGTATATGCGGTATTTCTTTTTCTGTTCTTGTGTCAGTTTGCTGAGAATGATGTTCTCCAGATTCATCCATGTCCCTACAAAGGACACAAACTCATCATTTTTGATTGCTGCATAATATTCCATGGTGTATATGTGCCACATTTTCCCAGTCCAGTCTATCATCGTTGGGCATTTGGGTTGGTTCCAGGTCTTTGCTATTGTAAACAGTGCTGCAATGAACATTCGTGTGCATGTGTCCTTATAGTAGAACGATTTATAATCCTTTGGATAGATACCCAGTAATGGGATTGCTGGGTCAAATGGAATTTCTATTTCTAGGTCCCTGAGAAATCGCCACACTGTCTTCCACAATGGTTGAACTAATTTACACTCCCACCAACAGTGTAAGAGTGTTCCTATTTCTCCACATCCTCTCCAGCATCTGCTGTCTCCAGATTTTTTAATGATCGCCATTCTAACTGGTGTGAGATGGTATCTCAATGTGGTTTTGATTTGCATCTCTCTAATGACCAATGATGATGAGCACTTTTTCATATGTTTGCTGGCCTCATGTATGTCTGCTTTCGTAAAGTTTCTGTTCATATCCTTTGCCCATTTTTGAATGGGCTTGTTTGTTTTTTTCCTGTAAATCTGTTTGAGTTCTTTGTAAATTCTGGATATCAGCCCTTTGTCAGATGCGTAAACTGCAAAGATTTTTTCCCATTCTGATGGTTGCCGATTCACTCTAGTGACTGTTTGTTTTGCTGTGCAGAAGCTGTGGAGTTTGATTAGGTCCCATTTGTCTATTTTGGCTTTTGTTGCCAATGCTTTGGGAGTTTTGTTCATGAAGTCCTTGCCTACTCCTATGTCCTGAATGGTTTTGCCTAGATTTTCCTCTAGGGTTTTTATGGTGTCGGGTCTTACGTTTAAGTCTTTAATCCATCTGGAGTTAATTTTAGTGTAAGGTGTCAGGAAGGGGTCCAATTTCTGCTTTCTGCACATGGCTAGCCAGTTTTCCCAACACCATTTATTAAATAGGGAATCCTTTCCCCATTGCCTGTTTTTGTCTGGTTTATCAAAGATAATATGGTTGTAGATGTGTTGTGTTGCCTCCGATGCCTCTGTTCTGTTCCATTGGTCTATATCTCTGTTTTGGTACCAGTACCATGCTGTTTTGATTACTGTAGCCTTGTAGTATAGTTTGAAGTCTGGTAGTGTGATGCCTCCCGCTGTGTTCTTTTTGCTTAGAATTGACTTGGCTATGCGGGCTCTTTTTTGGTTCCATATGAAATTCATGGTGGTTTTTTCCAGTTCTGTGAAGAAATTCAATGGTAGTTTGATGGGGATAGCATTGATTGTGTAAATTACTTTGGGCAGTATAGCCATTTTCACGATATTGATTCTTCCTAACCACGAACATGGAATGTTTCTCCATCTGTTTGTGTCCTCTCTTATTTCATTGAGCAGTTGTTTGTAGTTTTCCTTAAAGAGGTCCCTTACATTCCTAGTGAGTTGTATTCCTAGGTATTTTATTTTCTTTGTAGCAATTGTGAATGGCAGTTCGTTCTTGATTTGGTTCTCTTTAAGTCTGTTATTGGTGTATAGGAATGCTTGTGATTTTTGCACATTGATTTTATATCCTGAGACTTTGCTGAAGTTGCTTATCAGTTGCAGGAGCTTTTGGGCTGAGGTGATGGGGTCTTCTAGGTATACTATCATGTCGTCTGCAAATAGAGACAATTTGGCTTCCACCTTTCCTATTTGAATACCCTTTATTTCTTTTTCTTGCCTGATTGCTCTGGCTAGAACTTCCAGTACTATGTTGAATAGAAGTGGTGAGAGAGGGCATCCTTGTCTAGTGCCAGATTTCAAAGGGAATGCTTCCAGTTTTTGCCCATTAAGTATGATATTGGCTGTTGGTTTGTCATAAATAGCTTTTATTACTTTGAGATATGTTCCATCAATACCAAGTTTATTGAGGGTTTTTAGCATAAAGGGCTGTTGAATTTTGTCAAATGCCTTCTCTGCATCAATTGAGATAATCATGTGGTTTTTGTTTTTGCTTCTGTTTATGTGGTGAATTACATTTATAGACTTGCGTATGTTGAACCAGCCTTGCATCCCCGGGATAAATCCTACTTGATCATGATGGATAAGTTTTTTAATGTGCTGTTGCAATCGGTTTGCCAGTATTTTATTGAAGATTTTTGCATCTATGTTCATCATGGATATTGGCCTGAAGTTTTCTTTTCTTGTTGAGTCTCTGCCAGGTTTTGGTATCAGGATGATGTTGGTCTCATAAAATGATTTGGGAAGGGTTCCCTCTTTTTGGATTATTTGGAATAGTTTCAGAAGGAATGGTACCAGATCCTCTTTGTGTGTCTGGTAGAATTCGGCTGTGAACCCATCTGGACCTGGGCTTTTTTTGTGTGGTAGGCTCTTAATTGCTGCCTCAACTTCAGACCTTGTTATTGGTCTATTCATAGTTTCGGCTTCCTCCTGGTTTAGGCTTGGGAGGACACAGGCATCCAGGAATTTATCCATTTCTTCCTGATTTACTGGTTTATGTGCATAGAGTTGTTTGTAGTATTCTCTGATGATGGTTTGAATTTCTGTGGAATCTGTGGTGATTTCCCCTTTATCGTTTTTTATTGCATCTATTTGGTTGTTCTCTCTCTTCTTTTTTATCAGTCTGGCTAGTGGTCTGTCTATTTTGTTGATCTTTTCGAAAAACCAGCTCTTAGATTTATTGATTTTTTGAAGGGTTTTTCTTGTCTCTATCTCCTTCAGTTCTGCTCTGATCTTAGTTATTTCTTGTCTTCGGCTAGGTTTTGAGCTTTTTTGATCTTGCTCCTCTAGCTCTTTCAATTTTGACGATAGGGTGTCAATTTTGGATCTCTCCATTCTTCTCATGTGGGCACTTATTGCTATATATTTTCCTCTACAGACTGCTTTAAATGTGTCCCAGAGATTCTGGTATGTTGTGTCTTCATTCTCATTGGTTTCAAAGAACTTCTTTATTTCTGCCTTCATTTCATTGTTTATCCAATCAACATTCAAGAGCCAATTGTTCAGTTTCCATGAAGCTGTGCGGTTCTGAGTTATTTTCTGAATTCTGAGTTCCAACTTGATTGCACTATGGTCTGAGAGACTGTTTGTTATGATTTCAGTTGTTTTGCATTTGCTGAGGAGTGCTTTACTTCCAATTATGTGGTCAATTTTGGAGTAGGTGTGATGTGGTGCTGAGAAGAATGTATATTCTGTGGATTTGGGGTGGAGAGTTCTGTAAATGTCTATCAGGTTTGCTTGTTCCAGGTCTGAGTTCAAGTCCTGGATGTCCTTGTTAATTTTCTGTCTGGTTGATCTGTCTGCTATTGACAGTGGAGTGTTAAAGTCTCCCACTATTATTGTGTGGGAGTCTAAGTCCCTTTGTAAGTCATTAAGAACTTGCCTTATATATTTGGGTGCTCCTACATTGGGTCCATATATATTTAGAATCGTTATCTCTTCTTGTTGTATCGATCCTTTTACCATTATGTAATGACCTTCTTTGTCCCTTTTGATCTTTGTTACTTTAAAGTCTATTTTATCAGAGATGAGAATTGCAACTCCTGCTTTTTTTTGCTCTCCATTTGCTTGGTAAATCTTCCTCCATCCCTTTATTTTGAGCCTTTGTGTATCTTTGCATGTGAGGTGGGTTTCCTGGATACAGCACACCGATGGGTTTTGGTTTTTTATCCAATTTGCCAGCCTGTGTCTTTTGATTGGTGCATTTAGCCCATTTACATTCAGGGTTAATATTGTTATGTGTGAATTTGATACTGCCATTTTGATGCTAGCTGGCTGTTTTGCTCGTTGGTTCATGTACATTCTTCATTTTGTTGATGGTCTTTAGCATTTGGTATGCTTTTAGGATGGCTGGAACTGGTTGTTTCTTTCTATGTGTAGTGCCTCTTTCAGGAGCTCTTGTAAAGCAGGCCTAGTGGTGACAAAATCTCTGAGTACTTGCTTGTTCGTGAAGGATTTTATTTTTCCTTCACTTATGAAGCTCAGTTTGGCTGGATATGAAATTCTGGGTTGAAAGCTCTTTTCTTTAAGGATGTTGAATATTGGCCCCCACTCTCTTCTGGCTTGTAGAGTCTCTGCTGAGAGATCTGCTGTGAGTCTGATGGGCTTCCCTTTGTGGGTGACCCGACCTTTCTCTCTGGCTGCCCTTAGTATTTTCTCCTTTGTTTCAACCCTGGTGAATCTGACGATTATGTGCCTTGGGGTTGCTCTTCTTGCAGAGTATCTTTGTGGTGTTCTCTGTATTTCCTGGAGTTGAGTATTGACCTGTCTTGCTAGGTTGGGGAAATTTTCCTGGATAATATCCTGAAGAGTGTTTTCCAGCTTGGATTCATTCTCTTCGTCACATTCTGGTACACCTATCAAACGTAGGTTGGGTCTCTTCACATAGTCCCACATTTCTTGGAGATTTTGTTCATTCCTTTTTGTGCTTTTTTCTTTAATCTTGGTTTCTCGTTTTATTTCATTGAGTTGATCTTCAACTTCTGATATTCTTTCTTCTGCTTGGTCAATTCGGCTGTTGAAACTTGTGCATGCTTCGCGAAGTTCTCGTGTTGAGTTTTTCAGCTCCTTCAATTCATTCATATTCCTCTCTAAGTTGTCCATTCTCGTTATCAATTCCTCGAATCTTTTTTCAAATCTTTTTTCAAGGTTCTTAGTTTCTTTGCACTGGTTTAGAACATGTTCCTTTAGCTCACTGAAGTTTCTCATTATCCACTTTCTGAAGTCTGATTCCGTCATTTCATCACATTCATTCTCCGTCCAGCTTTGTTCCCTTGCTGGTGAGGAGTTTTGGTCCTTTTTTGGAGGTGAGGTGTTTTGGTTTCGGGTGCTTTCCTCCTTTTTGCGCTGGTTTCTTCCCATCTTTATGGATTTATCCGCCTGTTGTCTTAGTAGTGGCTGATTTTTCAATTGGGTCTCTGTGTGGACACTGTGATTGTTGATGATGAAGTATTTCTGTTACTTAGTTTTCCCTCTAATGATCTATCCTCTTTGCTGTATGAGTGCTGAGGTCCACTCCAGGCCCTGCTTGTCTGGGGTATACCTGCAGCAGCCTCTGCGCCTTCACCGAGAGCTGCAATCCTGAGTCACCTCTACGACGCCATCTTGCCTCCCTCTCCCCTCTCTTTTCTTTTTTATCAGTCTGGCTAGTGGTCTATTTTGTTGATCTTTTCAAAAAAACCAGCTCTTGAATTTATTGATTTTTTTGAAGGGTTTTTCATGTCTCTATGTCCTTCAGTTCTGCTCTGATCTTAGTTAATTCTTGTCTTCTTCTAGGTTTTGAGTTTTTTTTGATCTTGCTCCTCTAGCTCTTTCAATTTTGATGATAGGGTGTCAATTTTGGATCTCTCCACTCTTTTCATGTGGGCACTTATTGCTATATGTTTTTCTCTGCAGACTGCTTTAAATGTGTTCCAGAGATTCTGGTATGTTGTGTCTTCATTCTCGTTGGTTTTGTAGAACTTCTTTATTTCTGCCTTCATTTCATTGTTTATCTTGTCAACATTCAAGAGCCAGTTGTTCAGTTTCCATGAAGCTGTGTGGTTCTGAGTTAATTTCTGAATTCTGAGTTCTAACTTGATTGCACTATGGTCTGAGAGACTGTTTGTTATGATTTCAGTTGTTTTGCATTTGCTGAGGAGTGATTTACTTCCAATTATGTGGTCAATTTTGGAGTAGGTGTGATGTGGTGCTGAGAAGAATGTATATTCTGTGGATTTGGGGTGGAGAGTTCTGTAAATGTCTATCAGGTTTGCTTGTTCCAGGTCTGAGTTCAAGTCCTGGATATCCTTGTTAATTTTCTGTCTGGTTGATCTGTCTAATATTGACAGTGGAGTGTTAAAATCTCCCACTATTATTGTGTGGGAGTCTATGTCTCTTTGTAAGTCATGAAGAACTTGCCTTATGTATCTGGGTGTTCCTGTATTGGTTCCATATATATTTAGGATTGTTAGCTCTTCTTGTTGTATCGATCCTTTTGCCATTATGTAATGTCCTTCTTTGTCCCTTTTGATTTTTGTTGCTTTAAAGTCTATTTTATCAGGGATGAGATTTGCAACTCCTGCTTTTTTTTTGCTCTCCATTTGCTTGGTAAACCTTTCTCCATCCCTTTATTTTGAGTCTTTGTGTATCCTTGCAGTGAGACGGGTTTCCTGGATATAGCACACCGATGGGTTTGGGTTTTTATCCAATTTGCCAGTGTGTGTCTTTTGATTGGTGCATTTAGCCCATTTACATTTAGGGTTAATATTATTATGTGTGAATTTGATACTGCCATTTTGATGCTAGCTGGCTGTTTTGCCCATTAGTTGATGCAGATTCTTCATTTTGTTGATGCTCTTTAGCATTTGGTATGTTTTTGAAATGGCTGGTACTGGTTGTTCCTTTATATGTGTAGTGCCTCTTTCAGGAGCTCTTGTAAAGCAGGCCTGGTGGTGACATAATCTCTGAGTACTTGCTTGTTTGCAAAGGATTTTATTTTATTTTTTTCAGTTTTGAAGCTCAGTTTGGCTGGATATGAAATTCTGGATTTAAAGTTCTTTCCTTTAAGGATGCTGAATATTGGCCGCCACTCTCTTCTGTCTTGTAGGGTTTCTGCCAAGAGATCTGATGTGAGTCTGATGGGCTTCCCTTTGTGGGTAACTCATCCTTTTCCTCTGGTTGCCCTTAGCATTTTCTCTTTCATTTCAACCCTGGTGCATCTGACGATTATGTGCCTTGTGGTTGCTCTTTTTGCGGAATATCTTTGTGCCATTCTCTGTATTTCTTGGACTTGAATATTGGCCTGCCTTTCTAGGTTGGGGAAATTTTCCTGGATAATATCCTGAAGGGTATTTTCCAGCTTGGATTCATTCTCTTCGTCAAATTCAGGTACACCTAGGAAACATAGATTAGGTCTCTTCACACAGTCCTACATTTCTTAGAGACTTTGTTCATTTGTTTTGTGCTTTTTTTTTTCTCTAATCTTGCCTTCTCATTTTATTTCATTGAGTTGATCTTCAACTTCTGATATCTTTTCTTCTGCTTTGTCAATTCAACTGTTGAGACTTGTGCATGCTTTGTGAAGTTTTCATGTTGTTTTTCAGCTCCATCAATTAACTCATGTTCCTCTCTAAGTTGTCCATTCTTGCTATCATTTCCTCAAATCTTTTTTTAAGGTTCTTAGTTCTTTCCATTGAGTTAGAATGTGTTTTAGCTCCCAGAAGTTTCTCATTACCCACCTTCTGAGGTCTGATTCTGTCATTTTATCACAGTCATTCTCCATCCAGCTTTGTTCCCTTGCTGGTGAGGGATTGTGATCCCTTGTAGGAGGTGAGATATTTCAGTTTTGGGTGTTTTCCTCCTTTTTCCACTGGTTTCTTCCCATCTTTATGGATTTATCCACCTGTCATCTGAGTAGTTGCTGACTTTCCAATTGGGTCTCTGAGTGGATGTCCAGATTGTTGATGATGAAGTATTTCTGTTTTTTAGTTTATCTTCTAACAGTCTAGCCCCTCTGCTGTAGGACTGCTGAGTTCCACTCCAGGCCTTACTTGCCTGGGAACAGTGAGGGTTGCTACCAGTTTCTTCTTCTGCTATCTTTGTCACGGAATGATGCCTGTCAAATGTCAGTCTGATCAGTCCTTTGTGAGGTGACTCTTTTGATATATGTGGGTCAGGGAGCTGCTTGAGGAGACAGTCTGTACTTTATATGAGCTCAAGTGCTGAGCTGTGAGCTGCATTGTTTATTCAGGGCTGCTAGGCAGGTACGTTTAAGTCTGCTGCAGCAGAACCCATAAAGCCTCTTTTTTTTCCTCAGGTGCTTTGTCCCGGGGAGTTAGGGCTTTATTTATGAGTATCCATTGCACTGTCCTGCCCAGCAAGGAGGCAGTGTAGTCACTGTTTGCCTACCGAGGCTATGCTGAGCTGCTCTGGGCTCTGCCCTGCTGCACTGGGCTCTGCCCTGCTGTGATGCGTAATTCCCTGTAGTCCTGTTTATATGGGTGTGGTTAGAGCTGCCCTGGCAATGGTGGCTTGCCTCTGTAATGGTGGACTCTCTCTGTTATGGCAGGTTGCCTTGACAATGGCGGGTTGCCCCTGCAATTGCAGGCTTCATCAGCAATGGCAGAGTACCTCCATAGGGGTGGAGTGCCTTGGTAATGGCAGACGCCCCTCCTCCATTGAGCTGCACTGTCCTTGGTTCACTGGGCTTGCTGTGAAAATCTCAACCCTGAGCATTTGCAATTGCTGTTTTGTTTGTTTTTGTGGGGGTGGGACCTGCAGAGCCTGATCACCTGGCTCCCTGCCTCAGAGCTTTTTTTTTTTAAGTTGAAAGGTTGACTCTCTCCCAGGTGTTCCAGTGGCCTGCTAAAAGGGCACTGGGATCTGTGTGATTTCCTGTGCAGCAACCCACTGTGCTGCCTGAAACAATGTCACTGCCCGGGAATCTCCTGACCTGGCTTACTGTTTAAGTTCCATTTAATCAGATGAATGTGCGAATCTGCCTTCCCAATTCTCAAATTGCTGGTTTAACAGGGCAACCAGACCAATGTATTTTGTATGGAGTGCCGCTGTGCCATGGCGCTGGCTGAAACAGCTGTGCCAGCTGGAACAGCCATGCTGGTGGCCCATTGGGTTCCTACACCTGGGAATCTCCTGGTCTGTGGGCAATAAAGATCCATCTGGAAATGAGGCATCCACTCACCCTCTGCACTTTCAGTGGGAGCTACAATCCTGAGTTGCTCCTATAGTGCCATCTTCTCCTCTCTCTCTGAACTAATGATCTTTATAACAATGCTGCTCCTTTCTTTGTTCTTTCCTGCTCTCTCTCCTTCAGTCCACTAAGGAAATTTTCCTTTCTCTCTCCTCCTTGAGCTTCCAATTTGCCTCATATTCTATGCATTCTAAAAACATAATATGGACTTTACCTCCTCTTGTCTGTCCTGTGGTCAGAAGCTTTTTTCTCCTTACATGTCCTTTACCCATAAGAATTAAAGGGTGGCTTCATCAATGTACTGCTGTGTGGCCTTGAGGAAATTACCTACCTTCACTGGATTTTAACTGATCATCTGTTAAATGCAGAGAAAATTTCCTGCTTTGAAGATTAAATAAAATAATGCTTGTAAATTGAGCAAAATGGCATATGACACATAATAATTAGTGGTATTAATAGTTATCAGTGAAACAAGATTAGTGGTAAGAGAAATCTACCAAAATATTTTATTTTCTTTCAAGAGCAGAAAATAAGCCTTCTCTGTAATATGTGCATTTTTAATCTAGCATATAAAAATGCTAGATTATAATCACCTAAACTGGGTGATGGGTGCGGTGGCTCATGCCTATAATCCTGGCACTTTGGGAGGCCAAGACAGGAGAATCACAGGGTCAGAAGTTCAATATCAGCCTGACCAACATGGTGAAACCCTGTCTCTACTAAAAATACCAAAAAAAAAAAAAAAATTAGCTGGGCCATGTGTGTGCCTGTAATCCTAGCTACTCAGGAAGCTGAGGAAGGAGAATTGCTTGAACCCTGGAGGTGGAGGTTGCAGTGGGCCAAGATTATGCATTGCACTCCAGTCTGGGTGACAGAGTGAGATTCCATCTAAAAAGAAAGTTTAAGATATATTGCCTGATGATGGTGATTATAATGACAGTGAAATGGAAACAACAGCAGTAACTGTTATGACAAAAAGGTACCCCACAATTGTAAGAAACAAATGCAAATGGCCCAGGAAAAATACCAGTGTGGATTATGGGACCTAATAGATTATTACTAGGAATCAACAAAACAGGAAAATTATGTTGAGATACTGTAATTGGAGATGTGAGTGGTTCAAGTCCAGCATAAACTTCATGCTGTCTCTAGAGCAAAACCAAACACATAAATAGTGGTGGCCATTATATAATTATATATATATTTTTTGCTTGTTTGTTTTGAGACAGAGTCTTGCTCTGTCACCCAGGCTGGAGTACAGTGTTGCAATCTTGGCTCACTACAACCTCTGCCTCCTGGATTCAAGCTATTATTCTGCCTCAGCCTTCCTAGTAGGTGTGTGCCACCACACCTAACTAATTTTTGTATTTTTAGTAGAGGCAGGGTTTCACCATGTTGGCCAGACTGGTCTTGAACTCCTGACCTCAAGTTGTCCACCCACCTTGGCCTCCCAAAGTGCTGGGATTACAGGCATGAGCCACTGCACCCATCCCATTTGAGAATATATGATAAATATTCTGTGTATAACATTCAGACAGACACTGGAGACCACTTTCAGTCTTTTCAGCTGTTCTGTACACAGAGTAGTATAACATCATATTCAAACACGAAGGACAGCAATAAATCTGTTTAAGTTCAGCACCACCACATAATGTCAGAAACATTAAAAGAAGATGCAAATGTCTAAAGCTATGGGAATTGTATTTTGGAGTAAGCAGTGGGTTCTATCAAACAAATCGCTTCTGACAAAACCAATTGCAATTTTGATAGAATTATAAAATCACTCCCTTGTGGGAAGACAGTTATATTTGAACATTATCAAATCCTTTGCCAATTCTTCATGCAATTTTAAATAATTCAGATTAGACTTAAACATGAACAATCACAAAATGAAACAGTTTGATGAAAACTGGCTCAGGGTCTATAGATAAAAAGGTCACAGTACAAATAATATGTGAAGCTGGGAATGAGGTGTGAGTGGGATGGCTCTTTCCAGGCTTAATATCTTAATTAACGGAGCAAGTGATCAACGGTAGTGTGAAACATTGCATTAGGTCTTTTCATGTGAGTCTTTAAATATAAAAAAAAGGAACAATGGGAATAAAAACCCAGAGAAGTCAAAATTTGCAGCAGAAAATAAAAAGCTGCCTTTTAGATTGTAAAATTCCATCTAAATTATGTGGTGCAAAATATCCCAACTTCCTGAATAAATTCATGGAGTTTATTTATACTATCTGGTGATGCCTAAGAGGCAATTGGGTAATAGCAGGCAGAAAATTTGAAATAAATTCATGATGACAATGTCTCTTTGCATTCTAGCCTTTCACCAAAAAGAGTTCAAGTTGATCTCTGTATACTAGAGTATTGTAAAGAATTGAAAACTGGGAAGTAGAAGTTCAAATGTTAACTGAATGATAGTAGGATTATAATGGCTGTGTATAAGCTAATTGGGGAAACTAGATTTAATTTTCCAAAAGGCTATGCTATCTTCCTATTTATTTTGATAGTAATTTAAAATATAAGTATAAGAGATACTGAATTAAAATAGAATACTGGACCATTTTGGGGGAAAATAGAAAAATAAAATACAATAAATGCTGGATCTATATTGTTAAAGAGCCTTGCTGAGGTATCTGTTTCTGCTAACATTAGGCATAATTCACCATCAACAAAATTGAGAAAATGTAACTCAGAAATGGAATAAGCTTGTGCAAAAAGGGAAATATTTATCAAAATTGTCATCAATTAGATTAGAATTTATGATCTGGAAAAGATCTTAGAGATATGCATTTTTTATAGGAATAAACTGAAACTCTAAGTGATTTAGTAACTTGCTGAGAATGACACAGCCATTCTGAAGCAGAGCTCATCCTGCTCTGCCATTACTGGTCAGTCACTGGGTCAATGATGATATAATTGCTATGACTAATCTGTCTCTTTGTTGAAAAATGAGGTAAGAGCTTAGATTCTGCAGCCAAGATACTTGGGTTCAAATTCTGGCTCTACTGTTTTCTAGTATGGTAACCTTAGCCTATCTCTGTTTCCTAATCTGTATAATGGGGACAATAATAACATTTGCTTTATAGTATTGATGAAAGAATTAAATTTGTTAATGTGTGTAACATGCCTAGAACAGTTATTGGCACATGGTAAATATTCAATAAATACTCTTATGTTTGTGACTAGAAGTCTAGATTTTATGCTCCTAAACTTCATATAAAACATCATAGAGGTTAAATCGGCTTCCCAGTTCTGCAGGCTCTGTGGGGAGCATAGTGTCATCTGCTTCTGAAGGGGCATCAGGGAGCTTTTACTCATGGTGGAAGGCAAAGCAGAAGCAGGCTTCTTACATGGTAGGAGCAGGGGCAAGAGATAGAGGGGAGGTGGTACACACTTTTAAATGACCAAATCTCATGATAACTCACTCATTTTCATGGGGACAGCACCAAGGAGGCAATTTACTCCCATGATCCAATTCAACATGAGATTGCAATTCAACATGAGATTTGGTGGGGAGGGATACAGATCCAAACCATATTACCACCTGAGGTGAAAAACTTGTCAATTTATGGGCAATCTTATTTAATCAATACAGCTTCTCCAGTGGTATGATGGAGGTGGCTTGTACCAGCTGGAGATAATGGATTGTGAATGTCCCTTCCCAACTCTAAGCTCTAGATTTCATTCTGCTCAATTTAATGTAAAACACCATAGAGATTTTTCAAATGTTTTTATGGATTTTATAAAACAAGGAAGAATCTATTTCACATATAATAGGATGACCTATTCTTAGAAGTCTTTTTCTGCATTATTTCAGTTGACAGATGATCCAAAGTTATTTCTGGAAAATTTTGTATATTTTCTTTGTAATTTGTAGTAAACACTGATAGCTCAAAATTTGTCATAGTGGGTGTATTTATACCATGGCAATCACCAGATTATACAAATAACACAAATCAGGCCCTCATTCCACTCAAGCATTTACCAGTACACCACTATGTTTCTCAGTTTTCCCTTTCATAATACTTTGTGGCAAATCCCAGAAATAATATTATTTCATTTGTAAATATTTTCACATGTAGCCACCCCCCCCAAATTAACAATAATTCTTTAATATCCAATTACCAATCATGGCTGGGCATAATGGCTCACACCTGCAATCCCAGCATTTTGGGAGGTTGAAGTGGAAGGATCAATCACTTGACCTGACAGGTTGAGGCAGCAGTGAGTAGTGATCATGCCACTGCACTTCAGGCTGGGTGGCAGAACAAGGCCCTGTCTCAAAAAATAGACAAACCCCATCAAAAAGCCAAGAAAAAAATTACTAATCAGTAATCAAATTGCCAACTCTTTTTCTTTCTCTGAATTAGATACATATAAGGTCCCTTCATGGTAATTGGTTGATATGTTTGTTGACTCTCTTTTAATTTATAGGTTTCATCTCTTCTTTATTTTTTCACTTTCAATTTATTCAAGAAATCAGTTTGTTTTGTGGTTGTTTCCTTCATTTTTGATTTTGCTGACTATATTCCTATGGAATACAATCAGCAAATGTTATCATGTTGTTAAACATGTTATTCTGTTCTTTGTATTTCCTGTAAAATTGTTGTTGGATCCAGAATTTTAATCAGACTCAAGTTGAATTTTTAGAAAATTTATTTATCTATTTATTGCCAAACTAGTCTGTCCTTTGGTTATGAGGCACATATTATTTGGTTATCTCTTGTTTGGTGATATTATCAGCTGTCAACAATCATTACTTAGTCTATTATTTCATTAGGAATTGCAAAATGGTGATGTTCGAATCCAAATGTATTATAGAATATTTCTATCAAGAGAGAACTTCCTTCATCTTCTACTTTATAATCCAGTGGTATAGTTTATATAAGAAAAGCAGGCTAAGTGGTTGAATTCTTCTTTATTTATTAGTTTTTAAAATAATGAGTTGGTTTCACTGGCATGTCTTAAATCAATTCAACACTTTTTTCCTTCTTTTTTATTTGAATATTATTATGAACTCATGAATCTAAACATATTTGATGTATTTCAATACATTGCGGTTGTTATTCTCATTGAGTCTCAAAGTATCTCTTCTTTAGCTCATGGAAGTATCTTTAAGTCAGCTTCTGAGTCCCTTTGACATGACTGCAGCTGTCTTTGGAGGTTTCCTCACAATCTTGTACATTTCTTACCTCAGAGCTGGGAACAGCCATTGTTTCAAAGAGCCTTTTTTCCTTTCTGTGGGGAATGGTATTTAGAGAACACAATCCAAGTGGCCTTTTAAGAGCACAGGGCTTCCTCTAAGGTGACACAAGCCTGTTAGAAGCACACACACACACACACACAAAAGAAAGAAAGCAGAGTACAGGGCTAAGAAATGGTTTCTTTTATGCTGTTTTTTTTTTAAGATAAAGTATGAGTTTAAACTGATACTTTAAATTCAAGATTACAGTGTTTGTATGATGTAATTCCTTTTTTTTTTTTTTTTTTTTTTTTGGAACTTAGTCTCACTCTGTTGCCCCGGCTGGAGTGTAGGGATGCAATCTCAGCTCACTGCAACCTCCATCTCCTGAGTTCAAGCAATTTTCCTGTCTGAGTCTCTGAAGTATCTGGGATTACAGGTGCCCAATACCACACCTAGCTCTCTTCTATATTTTTGCCTCTGCCAAGGATCTTTTTTTTTTTTTTTGAGATAAAATCTTGCACTCTCACCCAGGCTGTAGTGCAGTGGCATGATCTCAGCTCACAGCAATCTCCTCCTGCTGGGTTCAGGCAATTCTCCTGCCTCAGCCTCCTGAGTAGCTAGGACTACAGGCATGCACCACCAAACCCAGCTATTTTTTTTTGTAATTTTAGTAGAGACAGGGTTCCACTATGTAGGCCAAAATGGTCTTGATTTCCTGACCTCATGATCTGCCCACCTTGCCTTCCAAAAGTGCCAGGATTACAGGCATGAGCCATGGTGCCTGGCCCATGCCAAGAATCTTATCCATGACAGTGAGAATGATAGAATTAAAAATATTAAGGATATCCAGTAATTACTCATTTGCTTTGCCATATGTAATAGTCTCTGAATAACAATGCCTATATTACTGCTAACAATATGATTACTAAAAAGAGTTTGACAATTTATTTATTTTTTGTTTTAACAAAGAAATTTAATAGAACTTCAGAAATATACATTGCCTGAAATATCAGAAAAAATATAGTTTACCATTAAAGTTTTAGAAAAAACTGATTTTGAAAATAATTTTTAGTTTTTACAGTTTCTAAATCAATGCAGTATTATCACCTTTTGAATACATTAAGCCTTTTTTGCTAAAAATTATAACCAACATTTGTATAGTACTTTAAAGCAAACATAGTATTTTTCATATGTTTTATCTTTAATCCTTACAGTATCTGTGTAATAGTATTGTTTTATATATATATGTAATAGTATTGTTATATATATATATATATAAATAAATATATATATATTTATATAAATAAATAAATATATATATATAAATAGCATTTTAGTTTTTTTTTTCTTTTTTTAATCTGGCCATATACTTTTATTTGAGCTTTAAAAAATGAAGAAAAATTAATGTCTTGCAAGAATGACATATTTATTTATTTATTTATTTATTTATTTTAAATTTTTATTGCTTTATAGGTTTTGGGGTACATGTGCAGAGTGTGCAAGATAGTTGCATAGGTACACACATGGCAGTGTGTTTTGCTGCCTTCCTCCCCTTCACCCACACTTGGAATTTATCCCCAGGCTATCCCTCCCCAGCCCCCCCCGCTGTCCCTCCCCCATTCCCCCCAATAGACCCCAGTGTGTAGTAGACCCCCTCCCTGTGTCCATGTGTTCTCATTTTTCCTCACCTGCCTATGAGTGAGAATATGCGGTATTTGTTTTTCTGTTCTTGTGTCAGTTTGCTGAGAATGATGTTCTCCAGATTCATCCATGTCCTTATAAAGGACACAAACTCATCATTTTTGATTGCTGCATAATATTCCATGGTGTATATGTGCCACATTTTTCCAGTCCAGTCTATCATCGATGGGCATTTGAGTTGGTTCCAGGTCTTTGCTATTGTAAACAGTGCTGCAATGAACATTAGTGTGCATGTGTCCTTATAATAGAATGATTTATAGTCCTTTGGATATATACCCAGTAATGGGATTGCTGGGTCAAATGGAATTTCTATTTCTAGGTCCTTGAGGAATCGCCACACTGTCTTCCACAATGGTTGAACTAATTTACACTCCCACCAACAGTGTAAGAGTGTTCCTATTTCTCCACATCCTCTCCAGCATCTGCTGTCTCCAGATTTTTTAAGGATCACCATTCTAACTGGTGTGAGATGGTATCTCAATGTGGTTTTGATTTGCATCTCTCTAATGACCAGTGATTATGAGCATTTTTTCATGTGTTTGTTGGCCTCATGTATGTCTTCTTTTGTAAAGTGTCTGTTCATATCCTTTGCCCATTTTTGAATGGGCTTGTTTGTTTTTTTCCTGTAAATCTGTTTGAGTTCTTTGTAAATTCTGGATATCAGCCCTTTGTCAGATGCATAAACTGCAAAGATTTTTTCCCAATGTGATGGTTGCCGATTCACTCTAGTGACTCTTTCTTTTGCCGTGCAGAAGCTGTGGAGTTTGATGAGGTCCCATTTGTCTATTTTGGCTTTTGTTGCCAATGCTTTTGGTGTTTTGGTCATGAAGTCCTTGCCTACTCCTATGTCCTGAATGGTTTTGCCTAGATTTTCTTCTAGGGTTTTTATGGTGTCAGGTCTTACATTTAAGTCTTTAATCCATCTGGAGTTAATTTTAGTGTAAGGTGTCAGGAAGGGATCCAGTTTCTGCTTTCTGCACATGGCTAGCCAGTTTTCCCAACACCATTTATTAAACAGGGAATCCTTTTCCCATTGCTTGTTTTTGTCTGGTTTATCAAAGATTATATGGTTGTAGATATGTTGTGTTGCCTCTGATGCCTCTGTTCTGTTCCATTTAAATTGCATTTTAGTTTCTGGGGTACATGTAAAGAATATGCAGGATTGTTGCACAGGTATACACATGGCAATGTGGTTTGCTGCCTCCATCTCCATCACCTGTATCTGGCATTTCTCCCCATGTTATCCCTCCCCTACTCCCTATCCCCCACTGTCCCTTCCATAGTCCCCCCCACAGACCAAAGTGTGTGATGCTCCCCTCCCTGTGTCAATGTGCTTTTATTGTTCAACACCTGCCTATGAGTGAGAACACGTGGTGCTTGATTCTCTGTTCCTGTGTCAGTTTGCTGAGAATGATGGTTTACACGTTCATCCATGTCCCTACAAAGGACATGAACTCATCGTTTTTTATGACTGCATAGTATTCCATGGTGTATATGTGCCACATTTTTTCTGTCCAGTCTATCATCAATGGGCATTTGGGTTGGTTCCAAGTCTTTGCTATTGTTACGGTGCTGCAGTGAACATATGTGTGCATGTGTCTTTATAATAGAATAATTTATAATCCTTTGGATATATACCCAGTAATGGGATTGCTGGGTCAAATGGAATTTCTATTTCTAGGTCCTCCACACTGTCTTCCACAATGGTTGAACTAATTTACACTCCCACCAACAGTGTAAAAGTGTGAGTTTGACATTTTATTTTACTTTTTTTGCACATTTTTTGATGAGACATGTTCTACTGAGGCTATACAGTCAAGTGTGTTTCAACATTATTTGGAATTATTTTGCTGTATTGGATAGTTTTGTCATCAGCTGGACACACAATCAGGTATATTTATTTCATCTTATTTTTAAAAAATTTATTTAAATTTTATTTTGTTTCATAAATTTTATTTTGTTAACTAAAATACTTACATTTTTAAAGTCAAATCTATAAAACAAGGTATATCTTAAGAAGTCTACCTTTTTCCTTCCTCCCCCATACACTGACATTTCCACAATTGTTATGGTTTATCTTTTTTAAAAAAATAAGTACATTTGTATTTGTATGCTTTCTTTCTTAAAAAGGAGTAGCATACAATGTATACATTTTTTCCACTTTGTTTTCCTTTACTAAAACTGTAACCCCAAAACGTCTATATAGTAGTATAGAGATACTCTTTCTTCCTTTTTACAGTCACTAAGTATTCAACCTATCATGTGTGCATACTATAGCAGTGGCTGTCAAAGTGTGATCTCTGGATCAGCATCATCATCATCACCTGGGAACTTGTTAAAAATACGAATTTCAAGGCCCTACCCAAGACTAACTGCATCAGAAACTCCAGGGTTGGGGTGACTCGTATGTTGACAAGGTCTCTGGGCAATTCTGATACAGCAAAAGTTTAACAATATTTAGACTGTAGTTTATTCCATAACCTCTCCAATGAATATTTACTCATAAATAGGATGTTTCTATTTCTTTAGGCCTTTCTAAAAGAATGTTGTCAAATTTTTGCACATTTGCTGATCTAAGAGTGCTAAATGGTATATCAGTAAAGTTTTCACTTGCCTCTTGTAGTTGAGAACTATTTGCATTTTTTTTCAGGGATGTAGCTCATTTTTTTATAAAGCTAATGGAAATTTTGTTTCCTATTTTTACAAGCTCTTTATATGTCAGGGACATTAACTTTTTGTGTGATACATGTTGCAAATTTGCATTTTCTCCCAATTCATCACTTTATTTTTACTTTCTTTATGGTGTGTTTCTCCAAGAAAAATATTTTTTATTTATATTTAATAAAATTTTCCTTAAATCACACCCTGGCTACTTTTCATTTGGTCCCTTCTGGGAGTCTTATAGGGAGAGAGATGTTTTTTTTCAGGATTGCTCATTAATGAGAAAGTTTAACAATGGGAACTTTAGGAGAAAATAAATCAACACTGTTGGAGTATAGAATTTAGTGCAGTGTACTTAGATGCTCAGTAGTCTCTGTAACTTCTTCATGATTGTTAACAGGTGTTCAATGGTGTTGGCTGGAAAAAAATTCAAGCTGGGCTCATTAAATTCTCTCTAGGCTGTGTAATCTTGTTCTCTTTTTGGATTCTGAACAAATTGGTGCATTAATGCAGTTTTTATAAAGCATTGGTACTTCACACTGTGCTTATTTGTAAAGCACTTCATGTAATAAAAATAGATAGGGTCCTGACATATTAGAAGCCTCTGGAAATGGGGAGAGTGGATTATATTCACTTCCCTGGAGTGAGCTAATTAAGAGAATTCAATGATAATTCTGTTAACAATTTAGATGTTCTGCTTTTATCTCCTTATATATATCTACAGGTGCATAGCAGCCATCATGTGACTCATGTAGCTCCATTTATTCTTTAACTCCGCTTCAATTAGGTGGTTTACAATTTAGATGTTGTAATTTCCTTTTATGGAGTTATGTGCATGAACTCAGAAGGAGGAGAGACTTTATATTGGAGTCAATTCCTATTTTTTTTTTATTTTGGGGGGCAGTTTCAGAAATATTTGTGACTACAATCCCTGATGTAATCATTCATATCATCTTAAATTTGTTTTTATGTTTTTCATATTTGTTGAAATGTGAAAATAATCTTACAAGAACTGCATGAGGTAGATGGGGCTTTATATCATGCATGAGATAATTCAGAAATTTTAAATGATTTGCTCAATGACTCACAGCTAATAAGTAGAGAAGTTAGCGTTTATACTAAAGCTTAGCTACAGCTACAGAGTTCTTTGGTAGTTGAGCTTATCTCTTTGTTAAAGTTTAGTAGAGCAGTTTTTTTTTAATTTTAGGAAATGAAGCCTTCATCTGTCTTCCAGATTGGAGTGCAGTTGTGCAATCACAGCTCACTGTAGCCTAGAACTCCTGCCTTGGCCTCCAGAGTAGCTAGAACTACAGGTGTTTGCCATTACACCCAGCTAATTTTTAACTTTTTTGTAGGGATGGTGGTCTCACTATGTTCACAGGCTGGTCTGGAACTCCTTGGCCTCAAGCAATTCTCACTCCTTCACATCCCAAATTCTAAGATCACAGGTTGAAGCCACTGAGCAGAAGAGCAGTTTTATTAAAATGAAAAGAAGATATTGTTTGAATGTTATTATTCCTCACACTAGATTAGAGAGGAAAAAAGAGGCTTATTCTATTTTGTAGTAATATAACATACAAGTTGTCATAGGGGCCATGGGCAAACTTCTCCCCTTCACTCTTAGAAGTTTTACTGAAAACTAAACTCACAAAAGGCAGCTTAATTGGAGAAAAGGCATACAAATTTATAAATGTAAACACGGGGAGAACAGAGTGCTTACTCACCCCAAATGGGCATCAGAATCTTATATATTAATCCCATCCTAAGACATCCTAAAAATTACAGAAAGACAGGGAAATGGAATCCTGGCCAAACAAGTTATGAGAAGGAGGAGAAAAGAAATTCCATTGAGGGACAATAAAGTTTTACTAAGGAGAATGAATGGATCTGGGAACAACAATTAACTTGTAAAAAGTTTTCTTTGGAATTGGAATGAGGCTGATAGGAAGATGTTATCTTGGAAAAGGGTCTGTTCAGATGTGATTACCTTTTTGGTTTTACAGGGAGAGGAAGAAAAAAAGAATCATCTTTTTGGTAGGCCAGGACTTGAGGCAGATAAAAGAAATTTTATCCTGGCTTTGGGAGGGTAGTGGGGGAGATGTCAGAGAGACCTTGAGCCTTCTTATTTAGTTCAGCATGTCAAAGCACCATATTTTGGAATATTGGTTTTTGAGCCTCAATAGAGTGTAAAAGAGTTATATGGTTTTAAAAGAGAAGAACCATGGGTATTGTCTAGTCATCTCTTGCCCTACAGAGGGGAAACAGAAGTTCTGTGATGATTAAATGGTCTTGAACTCCTGGCCTCAAGCAATCCTCTCACCTTGGCCTCTCAAGGTGCTGAGATTATAGGTGTGAGCCACCATATTCTACCCTGTGATGGTTAAACGGTTTGTCTAAAGTCATGTCACATGTTGTTGGTGCAGCCAGATCTCTGTTTATTGAGAAGACAGAAAAGGTGACTGTCATTGGTGTCACTGACTAGAGCCAGCATTGCAGACAGTAAAAAAAATTACCAAGACATTTGTAGGTAAAGCCAAAAAGCAAATTTATTAGAGGGAAAGTACATTCAGGGAAGCAATGGGCAGCACAGCAGAGAAAGCACTTTCTGTAAAGAGGCAGGGGCTGAAGGAACGTTTTGTAGGCTATGAACAGATTGAGGACATGCTGCTGGGGCTACATACAGGGCAAGCTAATTGTGCCAGTGGTTTGTTTGTGATTAGCTGTCTCTTTGACCAATTGTTCTTCACAACCTGAGGCTTTTTCTTTGTTGTTGCTTACTTGCTAAGACTACACATCCCTCCACCCCAAACTCCCAACATTAAACAGTGACAAATCTTTGGAATTGGGGTAGAAGTTTCATCTTCCAACTACTTCCTGCTGGCTGTGGGTGTAGTGCTGACTCTACCTATGGTTTCTGATCTGTCAGGAGACGCTGACTTATATACAGAAGAACTTCCCCAACCTAACAAGGCAGGCCAACATCCAAATTCAGGAAATACAAAGAACATCACAAAGATACTCCACGAGAAGAAAAACCCCAAGACATATAAGTGTCATATTCACCAAGGTTGAAATGAAGAAAAAAATTGTTAAGGGCAGCCAGAGAGAAAGGTCAGGTTACCCACAAAGGGAAGCCCATCAGACTAACAGTGGATCTCTCAGCAGAAATCCTACAAACCAGAGTAGAGGCCAATATTCAACATTCTTAAAGAAAAGAACTTTCAACCCAAAATTCCATAACCAGCCAAACTAAGCTTCATAAGTGAAGAAAAAATAAAATCCTTTACAAACAAGCAAATGGTGAGAGACTTTGTCAATACCAGGCCTGCCTTACAAGAGCTTCTGAAGAAAGCACTAAACATGGAAAGGAACAACCAGTACCAGCCACATTAAAAACATAACAAATTGTAAAGACCATTGACACTTTGAAGAAACTGCATCAACTAATGGGCAAAATAACTGGGTAGCATCACAATGACAGGATCAAATTCACACATAACAATATTAATCTTAAATGTAAATGGGCTAAAAGTCACAATTAAAAGACAGACTGGAAAATTAGATAGAGTCAAGCCCCTTCAGTGTTCTGTATTCAGGAGACCATCTCACATGCAAAGACACACATAGGTTCAGAATAAAGGGATGGAGGAATATTTACAAAGCAAATTGAAAGAAAAAAAAGAACAGGGGTTGCGATTCTGGTCTCTGATAAGAGATAAGACTTTAAACCAACAAAGATCAAAAGACCCAAAGAAGGGCATTACATAATGGTAAAGTTATCAATGCAACAAGAGCTAAGTAGTTTAAATATATATGCACCAAATGGAGAAACACCCAGATTTATAAAACAAGTTCTTAGAGACCTACAAAGAGACTTAGACTCCCAAACAATAATAGTGAGAAACTTTAACACCCCACTGTCAATATTAGAGAGATCAATGAGACAGAAAATTAACAAGTATATTCAGAACTTGAACTTAGCTCTGGACCAAGAGGACCCAATTGACATCTACAGAACTCTCCACTCTGAATTAACAGAATATACATTTTTTTTTAGCACCACATCACACTTATTCTAAAATTGACTACATAATTGGAAGTAAAACACTCCTCAGCAAAATGCAAATTAATGAAATCATAACAAACAGTCTCTCAGACCACAGTGCAATCAAATTAGAACTCAGGTTTAAGAAACTCACTCAAAAACCACACAATAACATGGAAAGTGAACAATCTGCTCCTGAATGACTACTGGGCCTATATCAAATTGTTTTTTTTTTAAATTTGTTAAATTTTTATTGCATTATAGGTTTTGGAGTAAATGTGCAGAACGTGCAAGATAGTTGCATAGGTACAAACATGGCAGTGTGCTTTGCTGCTTTCCTCCCCTTCACCCACACTTGGCATTTCTCCCCATGCTATCCCTCCCCAGCTGCCTCCGCGCTGTCCCTCCCCAATTCCCCCCAATAGACCTCAGTGTGTAGTACTCCTTTCCCTGTGTCCATGTGTTCTCATTGTTCATCACCCACCTATGAGTGAGAATATGCTGTTTCATTTTATGTTCTTGTGTCAGTTTGCTGAGAATGATGTTCTTCAGATTCATCCATGTCGCTACAAAGGACACGACCTCATCATTTTTTATTGCTGCATAATATTCCATGGTGTATATGTGCCACATTTTCCCAGACCAGTCTATCACCGATGAGCATTTGGGTTGGTTCTGGGTCTTTGCTATTGTAAACAGTGCTGCAATGAACATTCGTGTGCATGTGTCCTTATAGTAAAATGATTTATAGTCCTTTGAATATATACCCAGTAATGGGATTGCTGGGTCAAATGGAATTTCTATTTCTAGGTCCTTGAGGAATCGCCACACTGTCTTCCACAATGGTTGAACTAATACACACTCCCACCAACAGTGTAAGAGTGTTCCTATTTCTCCACATCCTCTCCAGCATCTGCTGTCTCCAGATTTTTAAATGATCGCCATTCTAACTGGTGTGAGATGGTATCTCAATGTGGTTTTGATTTGCATCTCTCTAATGACCAGTGATTATGAGCATTTTTTTATGTGTTTGTTGGCCTCATGTATGTCTTCTTTTGTAAAGTGTCTGTTCATATCCTTTGCCCATTTTTGAATGGGCTTGTTTGTTTTTTTCCTGTAAATCTGTTTGAGTTCTTTGTAAATTCTGGATATCAGCCCTTTGTCAGATGCATAAACTGCAAAGATTTTTTCCCAATGTGATGGTTGCTGATTCACTCTAGTGACTGTTTCCTTTGCCGTGCAGAAGCTGTGGAGTTTGAAGAGGTCCCATTTGTCTATTTTGGCTTTTGTTGCCAATGCTTTTGGTGTTTTGGTCATGAAGTCCTTGCCTACTCCTATGTCCTGAATGGTTTTGCCTAGATTTTCTTCTAGGGTTTTTATGGTCCCAGGTCTTATGTTTAAGTCTTTAATCCATCTGGAGTTAATTTTAGTGTAAGGTGTCAGGAAGGGGTCCAGGTTCTGCTTTCTGCACATGGCTAGCCAGTTTTCCCAACACCATTTATTAAACAGGGAATTCTTTCCCCATTGCTTGTTTTTGTCTGGTTTATCAAAGATTATATGGTTGTAGATATGTTGTGTTGCCTCCGATGCCTCTGTTCTGTTCCATTGGTCTATATCTCTGTTTTGGTACCAGTGCCATACTCTTTTGATTACTGTAGCCTTGTAGTATAGTTTGAAGTCTGGTAGTGTGATGCCTCCCGCTGTGTTCCTTTTGCTTAGAATTGACTTGGCTCTGCGGGCTTTCTTATGGTTCCATATGAAGTTCATGGTGGTTTTTTCTAGTTCTGTGAAGAAATTCAATGGTAGTTTGATGGGGATAGCATTGATTGTGTAAATTACTTTGGGCAGTATAGACATTTTCACTACATTGATTCTTCCTAACAATGAACATGGAATGTTTCTCCATCTGTTTGTGTCCTCTCTTATTTCGTTAAGCAGTGGTTTGTAGTTTTCCTTGAAGAGGTTCCTTACGTTCCTTGTGAGTTTTATTTTTAGGTATTTTATTTTCTTTGTTGCAATTGTGAATGGTAGTTCGATCTTGATTTGGTTCTCTTTAAGTCTGTTATTGGTGTATAGGAATGCTTGTGATTTTTGCACATTGATTTTATATCCTGAGACTTTGCTGAAGTTGCTTATCAGTTTCAGGAGCTTTTGGGCTGAGGTGATGGGGTCCTCTAGGTATACTATCATTTCATCTGCAAATAGAGACAATTTAGCTTCCACCTTTCCTATTTGAATACCCTTTATTTCTTTTTCTTGCCTGATTGCTCTGGCTAGAACTTCCAGTACTATGTTGAATAGGAGTGGTGAGAGAGGACATTCTTGTCTAGTGCCAGATTTCAAAGGGAATGCTTCCAGTTTTTGCCCATTCAGAATGATATTGGCTGTTGGTTTGTCATAAATAGCTTTTATTTCTTTGATATATACCAAGGTTATTTAGGGTTTTTAGCATAAAGGGCTGTTGAATTTTGTCAAATGCCTTCTCTGCATCAATTGCGATAATCATGTGATTTTTGTTTTTGCTTCTGTTTATATGGTGAATTACATTTATAGACTTGTGTATGTTGAACCAGCCTTGCATCCCTGGGATGAATCCTACTTGATCATGATGGATAAGTTTTTTAATGTGCTCTTGCAATCGGTTTTGCAGTACTTTATTGAAGGTTTTTGCATCTATGTTCATCATGGATATTAGCCTGAAGTTTTCTTTTCTTGTTCAGTCTCTGCCTGGTTTTGGTTTCAGGATGATGTTGGTCTCATAAAATGATTTGGGAAGGGTTTTCTCTTTTTGAATTATTTGGAATAGTTTCAGAAGGAATAGTACTAGATCCTCTTTGTGTGTCTGGTAGAATTCG
Organism: Saguinus oedipus; assembly: GCA_031835075.1. Taxonomy (NCBI): domain Eukaryota; kingdom Metazoa; phylum Chordata; class Mammalia; order Primates; family Cebidae; genus Saguinus; species Saguinus oedipus. The sequence goes on along the minus strand of CM063177.1, from coordinate 33,105,649 downwards.
GCTGTGAACCCATCTGGACCTGGGCTTTTTTGTGTGTCATAGGCTCTTAATTGCTACCTCAAATTCAGACCTTGTTATTGGTCTATTCATAGTTTCAGCTTCCTCCTGGTTTAGGCTTGAGAGGACACGGGTGTCAAGGAATTTATCCATTTCTTCCTGCTTTACTAGTTTATGTGCATAGAAGTGTTTGTAGTATTCTCTGATGATGGTTTGAATTTCTGTGTAATCTGTGGTGATTTCCCCTTTATCATTTTTTATTGCATCTATTTGATTGTTCTCTCTCTTTTTTTTATCAGTCTGGCTAGTGGTCTGTCTGTTTTGTTCATCTTTTCAGAAAACCAGCTCTTGAATTTATTGATTCTCTGAAGGGTTTTTCATGTTTCTATCTCTTTCAGTTCTGCTCTGATCTTTGTTATTTCTTGTATTTAGCTAGGTTTTGAGCGTTTTTGATCTTGCTTCTCTTGCTCTTTCAATTTTGATGATAGGGTGTCAATTTTTGATCTCTCCACTCTTCTCATGTGGGCACTTATTGCTATATATTTTCCTCTACAGACTGCTTTAAATGTGCCCTAGAGATTCTGGTATGTTATGCCTTCGTTCTTGTTGGTTTTGAAGAACTTCTTTATTTCTGCCTTCATTTCATTGTTTATCCAATCAACATTCAAGAGCCAGTTGTTCAGTTTTCATGAAGCTGTGCAGTTCTGAGTTAGTTTCTGAATTCTGAGTTCTAACTCGATTGCACTATGGTCTGAGAGACTGCTTGTTATGATTTCAGTTGTTTTGCATTTGCTGAGGAGTGCTTTACTTCCAATTATGTGGTCAATTTTGGAGTAGGTGTGATGTGGTGCTGAGAAGAATGTATATTCTGTGGATTTGGAGTGGAGAGTTTTGTAGATGTCTATCAGGTTTGCTTGTTCCAGGTCTGAGTTCAAGTCCTGGATATCCTTGTTAATTTTCTGTCTGGTTAATCTGTGTAATATTGACAGTGGAGTGTTAAAGTCTCCCACTATTGTTGTGTGGGAGTCTAAGTCTCTTTGTAAGTCATTAAGGTTTTGCCTTATACATCTGTGTGCTCCTGCATTGGGTCCGTATATGTTTAGGATGGTTTTCTTCTTGTTGTATCGATTTTTTTTACCATTATGTAATGACCCTTTTTGTCTCTTTTGATCTTTGTTGCTTTAAAGTCTATTTTATCAGAGACTAGAATTGCAACACCTGCTTTTTTTTGCTCTCTATTTCCTTGGTAAATCTTTCTCCATTCCTTTATTTTGAGCCTTTGTGTATCCTTGCATGTGAGATGGGTTTCCTGGATACAGCACACAGATGGGTTTTGGGTTTTTATCCAATTTGCTGGTCTGTGTCTTTTGATTGGTGCATTTAGCCCCTTTCCATTTAGGGTTATTATTGTTATGTGTGAGTTTGATACTGCCATTTTGATGCTAGCTGGTTGTTTTGCCCATTGGTTTATATAGATTCTTCCTTTTGTTTATGCTCTTTAGCATTTGGTATGTTTTTAGGATGGCTTGTATTTTTTTTCTTTCTATGTGTAGTGCCTCTTTCAGGAACTCTTGTAAAGTAGGCATAGTAGTGACAAAATATTTGCTTGCTTGCTTGTTTGTGAAGAATTTTATTTTGGTTTTACTTACGAAGCTCAGTTTGTCTGGATATGAAATTTTGTGTTGAAAGTTTTCTTCTTTAAAGATGTTAAATATTGGCTTCCACTCTCTTCCAGCTTTGAGAGTCTCTGCCGAGAGATCTACTCTGAGTCTGATAAGCTTTTCTTTGTGGGTTACCCGACCTTTCTTTCTGGCTGCCTTCGTATTTTCTCCTTCATTTCAACCCTGGTTAATCTGACAATTATGTGCCCTTGGGTTGCCCTTCTTGTGCAGTATCTTTGTGGCATTCTCTTTATTTCCTGGAGTTGAGTATTGGCCTGCCTTGCTAGGTTGGGAAAATTTTCCTGGATAATATTTTGAAGAGTGTTTTCCAGCTTGGATTTGTTCTCTTCATCGCATTCTGGTACACCTTTCAAACATAGGTTGGGTCTCTTCACATAGTCCCACATTTCTTGGAGATTTTGTTCATTCCTTTTTGTGCTTTTTTCTCTAATCTTGGTTTCTTGTTATATTTCATTGAGCTGATCTTCGACTTCTGATATTCTTTCTTCTGCTTGGTCAATTCGGTTGTTGAAACTTGTGCATGCTTCGTGAAGTTCTCGTGTTGTGTTTTTCAGCTCATTCAATTCATTCGTATTCTTCTCTAAGTTGTCCATTCTTATTATGATTTCCTCGCATTTTTTTTTCAAATCTTTATTCAAGGTTCTTAGTTTCTTTGCATTGATTTAGAACATGTTCTTTTAGCTCACTGAAGTTTCTTATTATCCACCTTCTGAAGTCTGATTATGTCATTTCATCACATTCATTGTCCATCCAACTTTGTTCTTTTGTTGGTGAGAAGTTTTGTTCCTTTGTAGGAGGTGAGGTGTTTTGGTTTAGTGTGTTTTCCTCCTTTTTGGGCTGGTTTCTTTCCATCTTTGTGGATTTATCCACCTATCATCTTAGTAGTTGCTGACTTTTCAATTGGGTCTCTGAGTGGATGCCCAGATTTTTCATGATGAAGTATTTCTGTTACTTATTTTTCCTTCTAACAGTCTAGCCCCTCAGCTGTATGAGTGCTGAGGTCCTCTCCAGGCCCTGCTTGTCTGGGGTACACTGTAGCAGCTGTGGAACAGTAAGGGATGCTACCTGCTTCTTCTGCTGTTCTCTTTGTCCCAGAATGATGCCTGCCAAATGTCAGTCTGATTAGTCCTTTTTTGAGGTGACTCTTTGGATATACAGGCGTCAGAGAGCTGCTTGAGGAGATGGTCTGTACTTTATAGGAGCTCCAGTGCTGAGCTGTGAGCTCCGTTGTTCATTCAGAGTTGTTGGGTGGGTGTGTTTATGTCTGCTGCAGCAGAACTTTTAAACCCTCCCCCGTTTTTTGTCCTTGGATGCTCTCTCTCAGTGAGTTCAGGATTTCTTTATGAGTATCTGTTGCACTGTCCTGCCCAGCTAGGAGGCAGTCTATTCAGTATTTGCCTGCTGAGGCTCTGCCCTGCTAGTGTGGGTCCACCCTGCTGCCATGGTCCTTCGTTCTATTGTGGTGCACTCTGCACTGTTGGCAAAGTCTCTCTGTTATGGTGGGTTGCCTTGGCAACTGGATGCTGCATCAGCAATGGGTGTGTACCTCAGTAAGGGCGGATTGCCTCCGTAGTGGTGGATGCTCCTCCCGCACCGGGCTGCACCATCCTGGATTCAGCTGAGCCTGCAGCAAAACTCTCAACCCTGAGCACCTCCAATCTCCACCCTGCTTGTCCCCATGAGGGTGGGACCCGCTGAACCTGATCACCTGGCTCCCTGCCTTAGAATCCATCCTCTCTCTCTCTCTCTCTTTTTCTCCCCAACTTGAAAGGTTGACTCTCTCACTGGCGCCCCAGTAGCCTGCTGATAGGACACTGGGATCCATGCAATCTCCCATGTCGTTGCCCCCTGCACCAGCTCAAATCACGCTTCCTAGGAATCTCCTGGTCTGGCTCACTGTCCAAGTCCCGTTAAATCAGATGGACATGTCAATCTTCCCTTTCAAATCTTAGGTTGCCAGTTTAACAGGGCACCCAGACCCGTGAGTTTTGTGCTGGGTGCCGCTGCACTGTGGTGCCGGCTGAACAGGCCACGTGAGCCAAAACACCAGCTGTGCTGGTGTCCCGTGTCCCTCCTACACCTGGGAATTTCCCCATTCTGTGGACAACAAAGGTCCATCTGAGAATGCGGCTAGGACTCACCCTCTGTGCCTTCACTGAGAGCTGCAATCCTGAGTTGTTTCTACGGCGTCATCTTGGAACTCATTACAAGATTCTTTAACTACATCCTTGTTCAGCAGGAAGTAGTTAGAACAAACACATCATCCATGTTCCATAGAAATGTAATGGAATTTGACCATGGGATGTTGTAATGAGTACCCTATGTTTATATATTCTTTTTCTTTTCTGTATTAGTTGATGTTCTCTACAGGTACAGAATTGATAGGATATATGTATATATAAAAGAAAGTTTATTAGAGAGAATTGGCTCTCATGATTACAAGGCAAAGTCCTGAAGTAGGCTATCTGCAAGCTGGTGAAAGAGAGAAATTGGTAGTGACTCAGTTTAAGTCCAAAAGCTTCAGCACCAGGGAAATTGACAGTGCAGCCTTCAGTCTGAAGGTCTGAGAGCCCTGCAAGGCTTTTGGTGCAAGTTCCAGAGTTCAAAGGCCAAAGAACCTGGAATCTCAAGTCCGAGTGTGGGAGGAGAGGAAGCCAAGTGTCCAGCAAGAGAAGTGAGAGAGTGGAAAGGCTCAGCAGAAGGTAGTTATTCCCCTTGTTCTGCCTGCTTTATTCCCGCTGTGCTGGCAGCCAATTGGATGGTGACCACCCACATTGAGGGTGGGTCTTTCTCTCCCAGTTCACTGACTCAAGTCAGTCTCCCCAGCAACCCCCTCACAGACACTCCTATGAACAATACTTTACTTGCCATCTAGGGATCCCTAATCCAGTCACGTTGACACCTAATATCAACCATCACACTTTTTCTTTTTCCTCCTTGCTTACTTTAACTTCTTACAAATGAAATAGTGACCTTTGCTCTTTCTTTTCATCAGGTACAGTGTCCTCCTTATCTAGTTATACACTTGCTTAGAAGTTCCAGGGACTGAATCTTAAAACAATCCTAGCACCTATAGAATTTTTCCCCACCAGATTACCTCAAGTTTGCAGTTAATTTACAGCCTGATTATGCCAGGATGCCCCAGCCCATTCACCAGAGGAGGCAATAACTCAGGACAAGTCATTGGAGGAAGTCACATAGATATGCACCTTCTTGCCCCTCCTGTATTCCCCCCATATGGAAGAGAGCCTGGGATGCTGAGCAGCCCAACTCCAGACTGACTCAAGTCAGTCTCCCCAGCAACCCCCTCACAGACACTCCTATGAACAATACTTTGCTTGCCATCTAGGGATCCCTAATCCAGTCATGTTGACACCTAATATCAACCATCACACTTTTTCTTTTTCCTCCTTGCTTACTTTAACTTCTTACAAATGAAATAGTGACCTTTGCTCTTTCTTTTCATCAGGTACAGTGTCCTCCTTATCTAGTTATACATTTGCTTAGAAGTTCCAGGGACTGAATCTTAAAACAATCCTAGCACCTATAGAATTTTCCCCCACCAGGAGATTACCTCAAAGTTGCAGTTAATTTACAGCCTGATTATGCCAGGATGCCCCAGCCCATTCACCAGAGGAGGCAATAACTCAGGACAGGTCATTGAAGCAAGTCACGTAGATCTGCACCTTCTTGCCCCTCCTGTATTTCCCCCATATGGAAGAGAGCCTGGGATGCTGAGCAGCCAAACTCCAGGGGCAGACCTTTCCACTGCATCCCCTTCTGGCTTCCCCCATCTGCTGAGAGCTACCTCCACTAAATAAAACCTTGCACTCATTCTTCAAGCCCAGGTATGATCCGATTCTTCTGGTACACCAAGGCAAGAAGCCAGGATACAGAAAGCCCTCTGTCCTTACAACAAGGTAGAGGGTATCATCGAGCTGGTCAACATAAGCTGCCTATAGATGGCAAAACTAAAAGAGTGCAAGGTAGCACAGGCTCAATGAGGCCTCAGGAGCTGTAAACGTCCACCTATAGATGCTGTCATGCAGTTGGAGCCTGCCTGTCTGCATGCTCCCCTAGAGGTTTGAGCAGTGAGGCACTGAAGAACAGAGCCACTCTCCCTGTCACACACCCTGCAAGTGGAACAAGGAAAGATTTCCCCTTTCAAAGCTTTAGCCATTTCCCCCTGTTAGCTCTGGAATAAAGTGACTTTTCTTCCACCACACCTTGCCCTTGTTACTTGACTTTCAAGTGGCAAGTGACTGAACCTGCAAAGAGTTGCAGTATTAGTGTTTTATTTGACTTCTCTCTTGTCCTCTTTTTTCAGTCAGTTTCTAAAGGCGTTTGACTTCTTGGACTCCAGATTTTTAATTTCACATCATAGCTAGAAAGCACTATGTTGATACTTTTAAAAGAATCCAAACATCCAGTTATAGGTGAAATATAGGAAATTTGGAAAATAGTAGACAGTTTATTAATAAAAACCACTACTAGTTCACTATCTTTAAAACAATGTAAACTAGCACATTTGAGATACACAATAAAGCCCAGAACCTACATCTAATTCTGAAAGCACCAAGAACATAAAAATCCAACTTAATACTGAATATCAACGTAGAAAATAAAGTGGTATAATTTTCTTTATTTCTCTATTAAAGGGGAATTTATCTAAATTCAAAAAACATAGTTTAAGAAGCAGTTTATTTAAACCATGTCAAAATTCATCTACTGAGTGTATAGTGTGAATGTTTCCTCAGCAAGGACATGATGATCCTTTTGTCTTTTTATACTACAATTTAAATTTTATTCTTTAATTTTCTGAAATGTGTCAACTACCAGTAGCCTTTGGCTGTTTATAAAATATTTATTTAAAAAATTATTCAATAAAAAATCCAAACAGCAGCTGAGCTCATACATAATTTAGCAAATGGAAAACTGACTTCTATTCATGTGAAGAGGCCAGATTACAGAGATGATACTCCCCTGAACCCTGAAGGCAAATATAGCACAAAAGAATTCTGACAGGGAAAGAGGGGAGGAAGAAGCCAATATGAAATACAAATGGTCCTATTCTCTTTTACATAATATTCACATTTGGAGCCTGAAATGGTGACTTAGCTCATCATTATTTCCAAAAAATGGCATATTATCGGGGATACTTGAGTCTCTTGAATCTCTTTCAAGGAAATAAGTAGTGTTTTTAGTGTTTTAGAGTGGTATGGATTTCCTCTGACCATTGGCTGAGAAGCAATCAGTCTGGCGTATGTGGCTCCACCCTGAAGCTTTGGGTGGAATAGCTTGGTAGATTTTTAATGGTACACAGAACTTGGATTCTTTTAACTATTGGCTCTAGGCTTGAAATTCAATTTGAATTTACCAGTATGAAAGCATAATTTTTATGAAGCTGCAATTTAGTATGTATGTGACTCTATCCCTCTATTCACATGCAGAAGTAATGCACTCTAAAGGATTACTCTTGCCAGAAACACTGATGGCTGGGGGCAGGTTATCCAAAAATGCAGTGTCTCTCCAGAAGTGAAGGCCTTGAATAGATTGCTCTTTCAGATGTACAAAGACCCAGAAGAACCAGGAGGTGTTGACTGTGTCAGTGATTAGATTACATGCACACAATTATACTATGGCCTACCTAGTCTGTATTTCAACAGGGATTTTATTTTTAATGTTTTGTATCTAACTTTTTGAATTTTGATGATGTTGTTAGTTTTATTTTTGGGAATAAAAATAAATGAAATCTTGTTATTACAAAGATGAATAACCATGGAAAATAACCTCTTAGTTTCTAACGGTCAAGTTTATGATTACTCATTTGCACATTTGATTGGTCATTATAACATAAGAAATGGTAAATGAGGATGGGTATGGTGGCTCATGCTTGTAATCCCAGCACTTTGGGAGGCTGAGGTAGGTGGATCACAAGGTCAGGAGATCGAGACTATCCTGGCCAACATGGTAAAACCTCATCTCTGTTAAAATAAAAAAATTAGCTGGGTGTGGTGGCCTGCTACTGTAGTCCCAGCTACTTTGGAGGCTGAGGCAGGGGAATCATTTGACCCTGGGAGGTGGAGTTTGCAGTAAACTGAAATTGTCCCACTATACTCCAGCCTGGTGGCAGAGCAAGACTCTGTAAAAAAAGAAAGAAGAAAAGAAAATGGTCATTGGCAAAGCCTGAGCCCTGTCCTCTCGCTCTCCTCCCCTGGAAGCATGAGCTTCACCACTCGCTCCTCCTTTTCCACCAACTAGCGGTCCATGGGCTCCATCCAGGTTCCCAGCTACAGCGCCTGGCCAGTCAGCAGTGCGGCCAGCCTCTATGCAGGCGCCAGGGGCTCTGGTTCCCGTGTCTCCATGATGCACTCCACCAGCTTCCGGAGAGCCATGGGGTTTGGGGGTCTGGCCACGGGGATGGCCAGGGGTCTGGCAGGAATGGGAGGCATCCAGAATGAGAAGGAGACCATGCAAATTCTGAATGACCACCTGGCCACCTGGACAGAGTCAGGAGCCTGGAGACCAAGAACTGGAAGCTGGAGAGCAAAATGCGGGAGCACTTGGAGAAGAAGAGACCCCAGGTCAGAGACTGGGGCAATTACTTCAAGACCATCAAGGACCTGAGGGATCAGATCTTCTCAAATACTGTGGACAATGCCCGCATCGCTCTGCAGATCGACAATACTCATCTTGCTGCTGATGACTTTAGAGTCAAGTATGAGACACAGCTGGCCATGCACCAGTCTGTGGAGAGTGACATCCATGGTCTTCACAAAGTCATTGATGACACCAATGTCACTCGGCTGCAGCTGGAGACAGAGACCGAGGCTCTCAAGGAGGAGCTGCTCTTCATGAAGAAGAACCATGAAGAGGAAGTAAATGGCCTACAAGCCCAGATTGCCAGCTCTGGGTTGACCATGGAAGTAGATGCACCGAAATCTCAGGACCTCGCTAAGATTATGGCAGAAATCCGGGCTCAATATGACGAGCTGGCTCGGAAGAACCAAGAGGAGCTGGATGAGTACTGGACTCAGCTGATTGAGGAGAGTACCACGGTAGTCACCACACAGTCCACTGAGGTTGAAGCTGCTGAGATGACGCTTACAGAGCTGAGACATACAGTCCAGACCTTGGAGATTGACCTGGACTCCATGAGAAATATGAATATCACCTTGGAGAACAGCCTGAGGGAGGTGGAGGCCTGCTATGCCCTGCAGATGGAGCAGCTCAATGGGATCCTGCTGCACCTGGAGTCAGAGCTGGCACAGACCCAGGCAGAGGGACAGTGCCAGGCCCAGGAGTATGAGGCTCTGTTGAACATCAAGGTCAAGCTGGAGGCTGAGATCACCACCTACCGCCGCCTGCTGGAAGATAGCAATGACTTCTGCCTCAGTGATGCCTTGAAAAGCAGCAACTCCATGCAAACCATCCAAAAGACAACCATCCACCAGATAGTGGATGGCAAAATGGTGTCTGAGACCAATGACACCAAAGTTGTGAGACATTAGGCCAGAAGAAGCAGGGGACCCTTGGGGGAGCAGGAGGCCAATAAAAAGTTCAGAGGTCAAAAAAAGAAAGAAAGAAAGAAAAAGAAATGGTAAGGGAGGCTTCCAAGATGGCGTCATAGAGGCGACTCAGGATTGCATCTCTCAGTGAAGGCACAGAGGGTGAGTCCTAGCTGCATTCTTGGACGGACTTTTTTGCCCACAGAACGTTGAAAGTCCCAGGTGTGGAAGAGACACGGGACGCTAGCACAGCCGGCTCACATGGCCGGTTTGGCCAGCGCCACAGCGCAGTGGAACCAGGCACAAAACTCACTGGTCTGGGTGCCCTGTTAAACGGGCAATCTGAGATATGGAAGGGCAGATTGGCATGTCCATCTGATTGAATGGGACTTGGACAATGAGCCAGACCAGAAGATTCCTGGGAAACATGATCTGAGCCGGTGCAGTGGGCAGGAGCATGGGAGATTGAACAGATCCCAGTGCCCTATCAGCAGGCTACTGGGGTGTCAGTGAGAGAGTTAACTGTTCACCTTGGGGAGAGGAAGAGAGAGAGAGAGAGAGAATGGACTCTGAGGCAGGGAGCTGGGCGATTGAGCTCAGCAGGTCCCACCCTCATGGGGACAAGAAGGGCAGCGATTGGAGGTGCTCAGGGCTGAGAGTTTTGCTGCTGGTATCTAGGAAGGTGCAGCCCAATGGGAGAGTGGTGTCCACCACTACAAACGCAATCCACCCCTACTGAAGTGCCACCAAGGGCTGACACAGCCTGCTGTTGCTGAGGAAGCCTGCCATAACAGAGAGACTCTGCCAGCAGGGCAGAGCACGCCACAGCAGAACGGAGACTTGTGGCAACCGGGCAGACCCGTGCTAGCAGGGTGGAGCCCCGGCAGGCAAATAGTGAATAGACTGCCTCCTAGCTGGGCAGGACAGTGCAACAGATACTCATATAGAAAGCCCCAACTCCCTGAGACAGAGCATCTAAGGGGGGGAGGGGGGTTTTATGATTTCTGTTGCAGCAGACATAAACACATCCTCCCAACAACCCTGAATGAACAACGAAGCTCACAGCTCAGCACTGGAGCTTCTATAAAGCACAGACCGTCTCCTCAAGCAGTTCCCTGACCCCTGTATATCCAAAGAGTCATTCCAAAAAAGGATTAATCAGACTGACATTTGGTGGGCATCATTCTGAAACAAAGATAGCAGAAGAAGAAGCTGGTAGCATCCCTTACTGTTCCACAGCTGCTACAGGTGTACCCCAGAGAAGCAGGGCATGGAGTGGACCTCAGCACTCATACAGCAGAGGGGCTAGACTATTAGAAGAAAAACTACGTAACAGAAATACCTCATCATCAACAATCTGGGCGTCCACACAGAGACCCAATTGAAAAATCAGCAACTACTAAGACGACAGGTGGATAAATACATAAAGATGGAAAGAAACCAGCGCAAAAAGGAGGAAAACACTGGAAACCAAAACACGTCACCTCCTACAAAGGACCAAAACTTCTCACCAGCAAGGGAACAAAGCTGGATGGAGAATGAGTGTGACGAAATGACGGAATCAGACTTCAGAAAGTGGATAATAAGAAAATTCAGTGAGCTAAAAGAACATGTTCTAAATCAGTGCAAAGAAACTAAGAACCTTGAAAAAAGATTTGAAAAAAGATTCAAGGAATTGATAACAAGAATGGACAACTTAGAGAGGAATATGAATGAATTGAAGGAGCTGAAAAACACAATACGAGAACTTCACGAAGCATGCACAAGTTTCAACAGCCGAATTGACCAAGCAGAAAAAAGAATATCAGAAGTTGAAGATCAATGAAATAAAATGAGAAACGAAGATTAAAGAAAAATGTGCAAAACGGAATGAACAAAATCTCCAAGAAATGTGGGACTATGTGAAGAGACCCAACCTAGGTTTGATAGGTGTACCAGAATGTGATGAAGAGAATGAATCCAAGCTGGAAAATACTCTTCAGGATATTATCCAGAAAAATTTCCCCAACCTAGAAAGACAGGTCAATACTCAACTCCAGGAAATACAGAGAACAGCACAAAGATACTCTGCAAAAAGAGCAACCCCGAGGCACATAATCGTTAGATTTGCCAGGGTTAAAATGAAGAAGAAAATACTAAGGGCAGCCAGAGAGAAAGGTCGGGTCACCCACAAAGGGAAGCCCATCAGACTCACAGCGGATCTCTCGGCAGAGACTCTACAAGCCAGAAGAGAGTGGAGGCCGATATTCAACATCCTTAAAGAAAAGAACTTTCAACCCAGAATTTCATATCCAGCCAAAGTCAGCTTCATAAGTGAAGGAAAAATAAAATTCTTCATGAACAAGCAAGTACTCAGAGATTTTGTCACCACAAGGCCTGCATTACAAGAGCTCCTGAAAGAGGCACTACACATAGAAAGAAACAACCAGTACCAGCCATCCTAAAAGCATACCAAATGCTAAAAAACATCAACAAAATGAAGAATCTACATGAACCAATGGGCAAAACAGGCAGCTAGCATCAAAATGGCAGTATCAAATTCACACATAATAATATTAACCCTAAATGTAAATGGGCTAAATGCACCAATCAAAAGACACAGACTAGCAAATTGGATATAAAACCAAAACCCATTGGTGTGCTGTATCCAGGAAACCCACCTCACATGCAAAGATACACAAAGGCTCAAAATAAAGGGATGGAGGAAGATTTACCAAGCAAATGGAGAGAGAGAAAAAAAAGCAGGAGTTGTAATTCCTGTCTCTGATAAAATAGACTTTAAATCAACAAAAATCAAAAGGGACAAAGAAGATCATTACATAATGGTAAAAAGTTAGATACAAAAAGAAGAGCTAATGATTCTAAATACATATGTACCCAATGCAGGAGCACTCAGATATATAAGGCAAGTTCTTAATGACTTACAAAGAGACTTAGACTCCCACACAATAATAGTGGGAGACTTTAACACTCCACTGTCAATATCAGACAGATCAACCAGACAGAAAATTAACAAGGATATCCAGTACTTGAACTCAGACCTGGAACAAGCAAACATGATAGACATTTATAGAACTCTCCACCCCAAATCCACCGAATATACATTCTTCTCAGCAACACATCACACCTACTCCAAAATTGACCACATAATTGGAAGTAAATCACTCCTCAGCAAATGCAAAACAACTGAAATCATAACAAACAGTCTCTCAGATCATAGTGTAATCAAGTTGGAACTCAGAATTCAGAACAGAATTCTCAGAATATCTCAGAACCACAGAGCTTCAAGGAAACTGAACAACTGGCTCTTGAATGTTGATTGGATAAACAATGAAATGAAGGCAGAAATAAAGAAGTTCTTTGAAAACAACAAGAACGAAGACACAACGTACCAGAATCATTGGGACACATTTAAAGCAGTCTGTAGAGGAAAATATATAGCAATAAGTGCCCACATGAGAAGGGTGGAGAGATCCAAAATTGACACCCAATCATCAAAGTTGAAAGAGCTAGAGGAGAAAAATCAAAAAAGCTCAAAACCTAGCTGAAGACAAGAAATAACTAAGATCAGAGCAGAACTGAAGGAGATAGAGACAAGAAAATTCCTTCAAAATAATCAATAAATCCAAGAGCTGGTTTTTCACATAGATCAACAAAATAGACAGACCACTAGCCAGACTGATAATAAAGAAAAGAGAGAACAACCAAATAGATGCAATAAAAAACGATAAAGAAGACATCACCACAGATTCCACAGAAATTCAAACCATCATCATATAATACTACAAACAACTCTATGCACATAAACTAGTAAACCAGGAAGAAATGGATAAATTCCTGGACGCCTGCATCCTCCCAAGCCTAAACCAGAAGGAAGCTGAAACTATGAATAGACCAAAAACCAGGTCTGAAGTTGAGGCAGCAATTAAGAGCCTACCACACAGAAGAAGCCCAGGTCCACATGGGTTCACAGCTGAATTCTACCAGACACACAAAGAGGATCTGGTACCATTCCTTCTGAAACGATTCCAAATAATCCAAAAAGAGGGAACCCTTTCCAAATCATTTTATGAGACCAACATCATCCTGATACCAAAACCCAGCAGAGACTCAACAAGAAAAGAAAACTTCAGGCCAATATCCATGATGAACATAGATGCAAAAATCTTCAATAAAATACTGGCAAACCGATTGCAACAGCACATTAATAAACTTATCCATCATAATCAAGTAGGATTCATCCTGAAGATGCAGAGAAGACATTTGACAAAATTCAACAGCCCTTTATGCTAAAAACCCTCAATAAACTTGGTATTGATGGAGCACATTTCAAAGTAATACAAACTATTTATGACAAACCAACAGCCAATATCATACTGAATGGGCAAATACTGGAAGCATTCCCTTTGAAATCCAGCACTAGACAAGGATGCCCTCTCTCACCACTCCTATTCAACATAGTACTGGAAGTTCTAGCTAGAGCAATCAGGGAAGAAAAAGAAATAAAGAGTATTCAAATAGGAAAGGTGGAAGCCAAATTGTCTCTATTTGCAGACGACATGATAGTATGCCTAGAAGACCCCATCGTCTCAGCCCAAAACTCCTGAAACTGGCAAGCAACAGCAAAGTCTCAGGATATAAAATCAATGTGCAAAAATCACAAGCATTCCTATACACCAATAGCAGACTTAAAGAGAACCAAAGCAAGAATGAACTGCCATTCACAATTGCTACAATGAGAATAAAATACCTAGGAATACAACTCATAAGGAACATAAGGGACCTCTTTCCGGAAAACTACAAACCACTGCTTAACGAAACAAGAGAGGACACAAACAGATAAAGAAACATTCCATGTTCGTGGTTAGGAATAATCAATATCATGAAAATGGCTATACTGCCCAAAGTAATTTACACAATCAATGCTATCCCCATCAAACTACCATTGAATTTCTTCACAGAACTGGAAAAAACCACCATGAACTTCATATGGAACCAAAAGAGAGCATGCATAGCAAAGTCAATTCCAAGCTAAAAAAACACAGCGGGAGGCATCACACTACCAGACTTCAAACTATACTACAAGGCTACAGTAATCAAAACAGCATGGTACTGGTACCAAAACAGAGATATAGACCACTGGAACAGAACAGAGGCATTGGAGGCAACACAACATATCTACAACCATATTATCTTTGATAAACCAGACAAAAACAAGCAATGGGGAAAGGATTCCCTGTTTAATAAATGGTGTTGGGAAAACTGGCTAGCCATGTGCAGAAAGCAAAAACTGGACCCCTTCCTGACACCTTACACTAAAATTAACTCCAGATGGATTAAAGACTTAAACATAAGACCTGACACCATAAAAACCCTTGAAGAAAATTTAGGCAAAACCATTCAGGACATAGGAGTAGGCAAGGACTTCATGACGAAACACCAAAAGCATTGGCAACAAAAGCCAAAATAGACAAATGGGACCTCATTAAACTCCCCAGCTTCTGCACGGCAAAAGAAACAGTCACTAGAGTGAATCGGCAACCATCAGAATGGGAAAAAATCTTTGCAGTTTACACATCTGACAAAGGGCTGATATTCAGAATTTACAAAGAACTCAGATTTCCAGAAAAAAAAAAAAACAAACAAGCCCATTCAAAAATGGGCAAAGGATATGAACAGACACTTTACAAAAGAAGACACACATGAGGCCAACAAACACATGAAAAATGCTCATCACTGTTCGTTAGAGAGACGCAAATCAAAACCACATTGAGATACCATCTCACGCCAGTTAGAATGGAGATCATTAAAAAATCTGGAGACAACAGATGCTGGAGAGGATGTGGAGAAATAGGAACACTCTTACACTGTTGGTGGGAGTGTAAATTAGTGCAACCATTGTGGCAGACAGTGTGGCAATTCCTCAAGGACCTAGAAATAGAAATTCCATTTGACCCAGCAATCCCATTACTGGGTATATATCCAAAGGACTATAAATCGTTCTACTATAAGGACACATGCACACGAATGTTCATTGCAGCACTGTTTACAATAGCAAAGACCTGGAACCAACCCAAATGCCCATCGATGATAGACTGGACTGGGAAAATGTGGCACATATACACCATGGAATATTATGCAGCAATAAAAAATGAAGAGTTTGTGTCCTTTTTAAGGACATGGATGAATCTGGAGAACATCATTTTCAGCAAACTGACACAAGAACAGAAAAAGAAATACCACATATTCTCACTCATAGGCCGGTGAGAAAAATGAGAACACATGGACACAGGGAGGGGGTCTACTACACACTGGGGTCTGTTGGGGGGAATGGGGGGAAAAGAGCGGGGTGGCTGGGGAGGGGTAGACTGGAGATAAATGCCAAGTGTGTGTGAAGGGGAGGAAGGCAGCAAAGCGCACTGCCATGTGTGTACCTATGCAACTATCTTTCACGTTCTGCACATGTACCTTAAAACCTATAATGCAATAAAAATTTAAAAAATAAAAAAAAGAAATTGTAAATGAATAATATTGGCTATAGAAACCTCCAGAAGTAGGCCCTTACCTTCTTTTATAAAGAAATGTATGTCTAATAAAACTAAAACTTTACAGTTAGCTTGTGACTTTAAAGTTTTTCTTTGTGATTTATGCTTTCCTTGGAAACAAGGCTTGACGATAGAGACTCTACTCTTCTCCTCTATCAGTGAAGTCATATTTCCCTTTTACTTCATTCCAAGAAAGGATGCCCCATCTCAAATCCTGGGCAGCTCTATTTCATTATACATATGATGTTTATGTAATATTGCTGTTTGACTTTGTCCCCAAAAGAGTATTAACAGGAATATTTATTATCTCCACAGAACCAGGTGTACACTTTCTCTTCTTGTTTGAGAGGGGCTTTTTCTTTCTTTCTTGAGAGAGCCACTGTGGCACTCTAACCCCCTTGCTGTTCCACAAATGGGATCAGTTATCCTCTGCCTCAAGCTCTTTGTGCTTATCCTAGATATTTATCTGAACCACCCCTGTACTTACTTTAGGTTTTGTTTCTTCTTTTTTTTTTTTTTGAGATGGAGTCTTACCTATACTGGAGTGCAGTGGCATGATCTTTGTTCACTACAACCTCTGCCTACCAGGTTCAATGATTCTCCTGCCTCAGTCTCCCAAGTTGTTGGGACTACAGGTGCCCACCACCATGCCCAGTTAATTTTTGTATTTTTATTCGAGATGGGGCTTCATCATTTTGGCCAGGCTGGTCTCCAACTCCTGACCTCATGTGGTCTGCCCACCTCAGCCTTCCAAAGTGCTGAGATTATGGGCATGAGCCATTGCACCCAGCTTCAGGTTTTTTTTCAAAGTTTTCCTTATTAGAGAGAACTTTGACCAAAATAGCGACTGGCTCTAAACCCAATATTTTTTTATTTTGCCTATGCTTTTTAAATGCTTTTTCATGTAATTACCTGACATATTATTTCACAGTTGCTTATTTATTGGCAACCAGAATGTAAGCTCTTTGAGGACAAGAAGGTTGCTTGTTTTGTTACTGCTCTGCATTTTCATTATCTAACATAAAGTCTGAGACATAGCAGAAGCTCAATATTTGTTAAATGAATACGTGAATTAATGAATTAATGATTGCATCATATATTTATTGAGCATTTACTATGTGTGATAGACTATGATAGATTCTAGGGACGTGACTATAATACAACAGACCTGTGCCCTGCCTTCAAGATGTTTATGGTCTGGTAGGCAAGAACAATGATACCAGCTGCACCTCTCGTGAGTGGAGGGTAAATTTATTCTCATTAACTTTATTCATTTATTTATTATTTTTTTAAGACAGGGTCTTCTTCTGTCTACCAGGCTGGAGTGCAGTGGTATAATCATAGCTCACTGCATCTTTCCAACTCCTGGGTTCAAGAGATTCTCCTACCTCAGCCACCCAAGTAGCTGGGACTAAAGGCACACACTGCCACACTCAGCTAATATTTTTAATTTTTTGTAGAGATGGGTCTCACTATGTTGCCCAGGCTGATCTCAAACTGCTGTCCTCAATTGATCCCTCTTACTTGGGTCTTCCAAAGTGTTGAAATTACAGATGTGAGCCACCACACCTGGTCCCCATTAGCTTTAATATTCAAATCTCCATGGCTTCAATCTCCAGAAATTCCAATCTTTCACAATCACTCTGCCAAATAATTCTCTGAGCCCTGATAATAAATTACAGTTTGTTCTTGCTATTTATGGTAGCTATGTTCTATAAAGTCACTATAAACAACAAATAAAAGAATACTGAACCGTTACTCATAGGTTAAACACAGGTTGAGTACCTGCGATCGTCTGGTCACAACATTTCTGTTAACTGCTAAATACACAGCCTTGGTTTTTGTTTTGTTTGAGCTAGGATCTCACTCTGACACCCAAGTTGGAGTGGAATGGTGCAATCTCAGCTTACTGTAGCCTCAATCTCTGGGGCTCAAGTGATTCTCCCACCTCAGCCTCCTGAATAGTTGGGACTAAAGATGTGTACCACCATGCTAAGTTTTTTGTATTTTTTTTTTTTTTAGAGACACAGTTTTGCCGTGTTACTCAGGCTGGTCTTGAACTCCTGGGCTCAAGCCATACACCATCCTTGGCTCCCCAAAATGTTGGGATTACAGGCATGAACCACCATGCCTGGCTATAGACTTGTTTTATGTGTGTTTCTGTTTGAAGATAATATATATATATATATATATATATATATATATATATATATATATATTCATTAACATTGAGTTTATGGCTAACAGCACTATAATGCATGCCTGAACAAAGCTTATTTAACACATACATTCTCCTTAAGGTACATTACATGCTTCTAGTGTTAGGAACACTAGGGCTCTTCAGCAGTAGGCTTGGGGGCTATTTTAAACAGTGAAATCACTAACAAGAAGCAAAAAAAAAAAGCAAAACCAACAAAAAACGGTGACAAATAGACTGCAAAGAACATGTTCACAGTTTGAGACTTGAAACAGGAAGGCAAAACATTATTTTTTTCAACTTCATCTGGGATGTGCCTGTCCAGCAACTCAATTTTTTTTTGCTACCCTGCACTTGTCTGCTATGGCCATAAAAACCCTGTGAGTACTGATTTTGGGTTACAAATAAATTCTAGCAAAGAGGTAAATTTGCAAATACAGAATCTTTGAATAATTATAATCAATGGTATTTTGAGGGCTAAAGAAAAGTGAAGCACCTAAGACAATTCTAAGTATTTGGGCTGAATAGATGTTGGAGGAATAGCAATAGCCATTTTGAAAGACATTGTGAAAGAAATTGATGTGGTCTAGAGCTCCAGTTACTTCCCTATTTGAGTTGCTAAAACTTCAGCAAGAATAAATACTTTTGCATCTTAGCAACACAACTGAGAATACAGAAAGGCAAAAAATGGAAGTTATGTCTGTATATAAAAAAAAATCTAATGCTTAGGGACTTTGTTCGTTCACTTAGTTTCAGTAAGACAGTTTCTAGATGTGTTTTTGGCTCAATCAGTTCTGGCTCTGTGATTCCTTTTTTAAAAATTTTTATTGCATTTTAGGTTTTGGGGTACATGTGCAGAATGTGCAAGATAGTTACATAGGTACACACATGGCAGGGTGTTTTGCTGCCTTCCTCCCCTTCACCCACATTTGGCATTTCTCCCCAGGCTATTCCTACTGAGCTCCCCCCGCTGTCCCTCCCCTATTGCCCCAATAGACCTCAGTGTGTAGTACCCCCCTCCCTGTGTCCATGTGTTCTCATGTTTCTCACCCGCCTATGAGTTAAAATATGTGGTATTTCATTTTCTGTTCTTGTGTCAGTTTGATGAGAATGATGTTCTCCAGATTCATCCATGTCCCTACAAAGGGCATGAACTCATCGTTTTTGATTGCTGCATAATATTTCATGATGTATATATGCCATATTTTCCCAGTCCAGTGTATCATCGATGGGCATTTGGGTTGGTCCCAGGTCTTTGGTATTGTAAACAGTGCTGCAATGAACATTCTTGTGCATGTGTCCTTATAGTAGAATGATTTGTAGTCCTTTGGATACCACCCAGTAATGGGATTGCTGGGTCAAATTGAATTTCTATTTCTAGGTCCTTGAGGAATTGTGACACTGCCTTCCACAATGGTTGAAATAATTTACACTCCCACCAACAGTGTAGAAGTGTTCCTATTTCTCCACATCCTCTCCAGCATCTGCTGTCTCCAGATTTTTTAATAATCGCCATTCTAACTGGTGTGAGATGGTATCTCAATGTGGTTTTGATTTGCATCTCTCTAAGACCAGTGATGATGAGCATTTTTTCATGTGTTTGTTGGCCTCATGTGTGTCTTCTTTTGAAAAGTGTCTGTTCATATCCTTTGCCCATTTTTGAATGGGCCTGTTTGTTTTTTTCCTGTAAATCTGTTTGAGTTCTTTGTAAATTCTGGATATCAGCCCTTTGTCAGATGGGTAAACTGCAAAGATTTTTTTTCCATTCTGATGGTTGCTGATTCACTCTGGTGACTATTTCTTTTGCTGTGCAGAAGCTGTGGAGTTTGATGAGGTCCCATTTGTCTATTTTGGCTTTTGTTGCCAATGCCTTTGGTGTTTTGGTCATGAAGTCCTTGCCTACTCCTATGTCTTGAATGCTTTTGCCTAGGTTTTCTTCAGGGTTTTTATGGTGTCAGGTCTTATGTTTAAGTCTTTAATCCATCTGGAGTTAATTTTAGTGTAAGGTGTCAGGAAGGGGTCCAGTTTTTGCTTTCTGCACATGGCTAGCCAGTTTTCCCAACACCATTTATTAAACAGGGAATCCTTTTCCCATTGCTTGTTTTTTTGTCAGGTTTATCAAAGATTATATGGTTGTAGATAGGTTGTGTCGCCTTCGATGCCTCTGTTCTGTTCCATTGGTCTATATCTCTGTTTTGGTACCAGTACCATGCTGTTTTGATTACTGTAGCCTTGTAGTATAGTTTGAAGTCTGGTAGTGTGATGCCTCCCACTGTGTTTTTTTTTGCTTTGAATTGACTTGGCTACTCAGGCTCTCTTTTGGTTTCATATGAAGTTCATGGTGGTTTTTTTCAGTTCTGTGAAGAAATTCAATGGTAGCTTGATGGGGATAGCATTGATTTTGTAATTTACTTTGGGCAGTATAGCCATTTTCACAATGTTGATTCTTCCTAACCATGAACATGGAATGTTTCTCCATCTGTTTGTGTCCTCTCTTATTTCGTTGAGCAGTGGTTTGTAGTTTTCCTTAAAGAGGTCCCTTACGTACCTTGTAAGTTGTATTCCTAGGTATTTTGTTTTCTTTGTAGCAATTATGAATGGCAGTTCATTCTTGATTTGGTTCTCTTTGAGTCTATTATTGGTGTATAGCAATGCTTGTGATTTTTGCACATTAATTTTATATTCTGAGACTTTGCTGAAGTTGCTTATCAGTTTCAGGAGTTTTTGGGCTGAGGTGATTGGGTGTTCTAGGCATACTATCATGTCGTCTGCAAATAGAGACAATTTGGCTTCCACCTTTCTTATTCGAATATCATTTATTTCTTTTTATTCCCTGATTGCTCTAGCTAGAACTTCCAGTACTATGTTGAATAGGACTGGTGAGAGAGGGCATCCTTGTCTAGTGCCAGATTTCAAAGGAAATGCTTCCACTTTTTGCCCCTTAAGTATGATATTGGCTGTTGGTTTGTCATAAATAGCTTCTATTACTTTGAGATATATTCTATCAATACCAAGTTTATTTAGGGTTTTTAGCATAAAGGGCTGTTGAATTTTGTCAAATCCTTCTCTGCGTCAATTGAGGTAATAATGTGATTTGTGTTTTTGCTTCAGTTTATGTGGTGAATTACTTTTATAGACTCGCATATGTTGAACCATCTTTGCATCCTGGGATGAATCCTACTTGATCATGATGGATAAGTTTTTTAATGTGCTGTTGCAATCGATTTGCCAGTACTTTATTTAAGATATTTGCATCTATGTTCATCATGGATATTGGCCTGAAGTTTTTTTTTCTTGTTGAGCCTGTGCCGGGTTTTGGTATCAGGATGATGTTGGTCTCATAAAATTATTTGGGAAGGGTTCCCTCTTTTTGAATTATTTGGAATAGTTTCAGAAGGAATGGTACCAGATCCTCTTTGTGTGTCTGGTAGATTTCAGCTGTGAACCCATCTGGACGTGGGCTTTTTTTCTGTGGTAGGCTCTTAATTGCTGCCTCAACTTCTGACCTTGACATTTGTATGTTCATAGTTTCAGCTTCCTCCTGGTTTACGCTTTTCAGGACACAGGTGTCCAGGAATTTATCCATTTTTTTCCTGGTTTACTAGTTTACATGCATAGAGTTGTTTGTAGTATTCTCTGATGATGGTTTGAATTCCTGTGGAATATGTCGTGATTTCCACTTTATCATTTTTTATTGCATCTATTTGGTTGTTCTTTCTTTTCTTTTTTTATCAGTGTGGCTAGTGGTCTATTTTGTTGATCGTTTCAAAAAACCAGCTTTTGGATTTATTGATTTTTTGAAGGATTTTTCGTGTCTCTCTTTTCTTCAGTTCTGCTATGATCTTAGTTATTTTTTGTCTTCTGCTAGGTTTTGAGTTTTTTTTTTATCTTGCTTCTCTAGCTGTTTCAATTCTGACTATAGGGTGTCAATTTTGGATCTCTCCACTCTTCTCCTGTGGGCACTTATTGCTATATGTTTTTGTCTAGAGACTGCTTTAAACATGTCCCAAAGATTGTGGTATGTTGTGTCTTCATTCTCATTGGTTTTGAAGAACTTCTTTATTTCTGCCTTCATTTCATTGTTTATGCAATCAACATTCAAAAGTCAATTGTTAAGTTTCCATGAAGCTGTTCGGTTCTGAGTTAGTTTCTGAATTCTGAGTTCTAACTCGATTGCACTACAGTCTGCTTGTTATGATTTCAGTTGTTTTGCATTTGCTGAGGAGTGCTTTACTTCCAATTATGTGGTCAATTTTGTAGTAGGTTTGATGTGGTGCTGAGAAGAATGTATATTCTGTAGATTTGGGTTGGACAGTTCTGTAAATGTCTATCAGGTTTGCTTGTTCCAGGTCTGAGTTCAAGCCCTGGATATCCTTGTTAATTTTCTGTCTGGTTGATCTGTCTGATATTGACAGTGGAGTATTAAAGTCTCCCACTGTAATTGTGTGGGAGTCTAAGTCTCTTTGTAAGTCATTAAGAACTGGTGTTATATATCTGGGTGCTCCTGTATTGGGTCCATATATATTTAGGATCATTAGCTCTTCTTGTTGTATCTATCATTTTACCATTATGTAATGGATATGAAATTCTGGGTTGAAAGTTCTTTTCTTTAAGGATGTTGAATATTGGTCCCCACTCTTTTCTGGCTTGTAGAGTCTCTTCCGAGATATCTGCTGTGAGTCTGATGGACTTTCCTTTGTGGGTGACCCGACCCTTCTCTCTGGCTGTTCTTAGTATTTTCTCCATCATTTTAACTTTGGCGAATCTGACGATTATGTGCCTTGGGGTTGCTTTTCTTGCAGAATATCTTTGTGGTGTTCTCTGTATTTTCTGGAGTTGAGTATTGGCCTGCCTTGCTAGGTTGGGGAAATTTTTTTGGATAATATCCTGAAGGGTGTTTTCCAGCTTGGATTCATTCTCTTCCTCACATTCTGGTACACCTATCAAACGTAGGTTAGGTCTCTTCACATTGTCCCACATTTCTTGGAGATTTTGTTAATTCCTTTTTGCACTTTGTTTCTTTAATCTTGGATTCTATTTTTATTTCATTGAGTTTATCTTCATCTTCTGATATTCTTTCTTCTGCTTTGTCAATTCGGCTGTTGAAACTTGTGCATGCTTTGCGAAGTTCCCGTGTTGTGTTTTTCAGCTCCTTCAATTTATTTATATTTCTCTCTAGGTTGTTGATTCTTGTTATCATTTCCTTGAATCTTTTTTTAAATCCTTTTTTAAGGTTCTTAGTTTCTTTTCTTTTCTTTTTTTTTTTTTTTGAGTCGGAGTTTCAGTCTTGTTACCCAGGCTGGAGTGCAATGGCGCGATCTCGGCTCACCACAACCTCCACCTCCTGGGTTCAGGCAATTCTCCTACCTCGGCCTCCTGAGTAGCTGGAATTACAGGCACATGCCACCATGCCCAGCTAATTTTTGTATTTTTAGTAGAGACTGGGTTTCACCATGTTGACCAGGATGGTCTGGATCTCCTGACCTCGTGATCCACCCACCTCGGCCTCCCAAAGTGCTGGGAATACAGGCTTGAGCCACCACACCCGGCCTAATGTTCTTAGTTTCTTTGCATTGATTTAGAAATGTTCTTTTAACTCACTGAAGTTTCTCATTATCCACCTTCTGAAGTCTGATTTTTTCATTTCATCATGCTCATTCTTTGTCCAGCTTTGTTCCCTTGGTGGTGAGGAGTTTTGGTTATTTGTAGGTGGTGAGGTGTTTCATTTTTGGGTGTTTTCCTTCTTTTTGCGCTGGTTTGTTTTTATCTTTGTGGATTTATCCACCTGTCACCTTAGTAGTTGTTGACTTTTTGATTGGGTCTGAGTGGATGCCCAGAATGTTGATGATGAAGAATTTCTGCTACTTAATTTTTCTTCTAACAGTCTAGCCCCTCTGTTGTATGACTGATGAGGTCCACTCCAGGCCCTGCTTGTCTGGGGTATACCTGTAGCAGCTGCAGAACAGTAAGGAATGCTACCAGTTTCTTCTTCTGCTATCTTTGTTTCAGAATGATGTCCACCAAATATCAGTTTGATTAGTCCTTTTTTGAGGTAACTCTTTGCATATACAGGGGTCAGGGAGCTGCTTGAGGAGATGGCTGTACTTTATAGGAGCTCCCGTGCTGAGCTGTGAGCTCAATTGTTCATTCAGTGTTGTTGGATGGGTGTGTTTATGTCTGCTGCAGCAGAATTTATAACCCCCCCTTTTTTTCCCTCAGATGCTCTGTCTCAGAGAGTTGGAGCTTTCTTTATGAGTATTCATTGCAGTGTCCTGCACATCTAGGTGGCAATGTAGTCACTATTTGCCTGCCAAGGCTTTGCTCTGCTACCGCAGTGTCCGCCCTGTGCTGTGGGGCTCTGCCCTACTGTGGTGGGCTCTTCCCTGTTGGCAGAGTCTCTCTGTTATGATGGGTTGCTTTGGCAATGGCAGGCTGCTTCTGCAATGGGTGTTTACCTCAGTAGGGGTTGTATGCATCTGTAGTGGTGGATGACCCTCCCCAACCGAGCTGCACTGTTCTGGATTCAGCTGAGCCTGCAGTAAAACTCTCAATTCCAAGCGTTTCAAATCGCCGTTTTTTTGTCCCTGTGGGGGTGGGACCCGCTGAGCCTGATCACCTGGCTCCCTGCCTCAGAGTCCTTTCTCTCTCTCTCTCTTTTTTAAAGTTGAACCATTGACTCTTTTACAGGTGTTTCAGTCGCCTGCTGATAGGGCACTGGGATCTGTGTGATTTCCCATGCTGCAGCCCACTGCACCAGCTCAAATGATGCTTCCTCAGAATCTCCTGGTCTGGCTCACTGTCCAAGTCCCATTTAATAAGATGGATATGTTAATCTGCCCTCCCAAATCTCCGATTGCCAGTTTAACAGGGCACACAGACCAGTGAGTTTTGTGCAGGCGACTGCTGTGCCATGGCACCAGCTGAAACGGCCATGCAAGCCAAAAGGGCTGCACTGGTGTCCCGTGTCTCTCTTACACCTGGGAATTTCCCCATTCTGTGGGCAAGAAAGGTCCATCCAAAAATGCGGCTAGGACTCACCCTCTGTGCCTTCACTCAGAGATGAAATCCTGAGTTTTTCCTACCGTGCCATCTTGGAAATTTCCCCCATGATTCATTTTTAATTCTTCAGAAAATCTGGTATAGTTTATTTCTCTAGAAATCTTAAGAAATTTAACTATTTTGGGGGACTCGCAAAATGGCATCATAGAAGCGACTCAGGATTGCAGCTCTCAGTGAAGGCACAGAGGGTGAGTCCTAGCCGCCTTCTCGGATGGACCTTTTTTGCCCAAAGAGTGTTGAAAGTCCCAGGTGTGGGAGAGACACGGGACGCTAGTACAGCTGGCTAGCGCAGCCAGCCCGCATGGCCACTTCGGCCGGTGCCACAGCGGGACCCAGCACAGAACTCACTGGTCCGGGTGCCCTGTTAAACCAGCAATCTGAAATTTGGAAGGGCAGATTGGCATGTCCATCTGATTGAATGGGACTTGGAAAATGAGCCAGACCAGGAGTTTCCTGGGAAGCGTGATCTGAGCCGGTGCAGTGGGCAGTGGCACAGGAGATCACACGGATCCCAGTGCCCTATTGGCAGTCTACCGAGGCGCCAGTGAGAGAGTTGACCTTTCAGCTTGGTGAGAAAAAGAGAGAGAGAGAGAGAGAGGACGGACTCTGAGGCCGGAAGCTGGGTGATCGGGCTCGGCGGGTCCTACCCTCATGTGGACAAGCAGGGTGGCGATTGGAGGCAATCTGGGCTGAGAGTTTTGCTGCCAGCATCTAGGATGGTGCAGCCCGTTTAGGGAGGGGCGTTCACCACTACTGACGCAATCCACCCCTACTGAAGTACTGCCCAGGGCTGACGCAGCCTGCTGTTGCTGAGGCAACCTGCCATAACAGAGAGACTCTGCCAAGAGGGGGGAGTGCTCCACAGCAGAATGGAGCCCAGCAGTAACACGGCAGACCTGCGCTAGCAGGTCAGAGCCCCAGCAGGCAAATAGTGAATAGACTGCCTCCTAGTGGGGCAGGACAGTGCAACAGATACTCATAAAGCCCCAACTCCCTGAGACAGAGCATCTAAGGGGGGGAAAAAGGTGGTGTTTTATGAGTTCTGTTGCAGCGGACATAAACAACCTCCCAACAACTCTGAATGAACAACGGAGCTCACAGCTCAGCACTGGAGCTCCTATAAAGCACAGACCATCTCCTCAAGCAGCTCCCTGACCCCTGTATATTTAAAGAGTCACCCCAAAAAAGGACTAGTCAGACTGACATTTGGCGGGCATCATTCTGGAATAAAAACAGCAGCAGAAGAAGAAACAGGTATCATCCCTCACTGTTCTGCAGCTGCTACAAATATGCCCCAGACAAGCAGGGCATGGAGTGGACCTCAGCACTTGTACAGCAGAGGGGCTAGACCATTAGAAGGAAAACTAAGTAAGAAAAATACTTCATCATCAACAATTTCAGCATCCACACAAAGATTCAATTGAAAAATCAGCAACTACTAAGATGGCAGGTGGATAAATCCATAAAGATGGGAAGAAACCAGCATAAACAGGAAGAAAACACCCGAAACCAAAACATCTCACCTCCTACAAAGGACCAAAACTCCTCACCAGCAAGGGAACAAAGCTGGACAGAGAATGAGGTTGACAAAATGACGGAATCAGACTTTAGAAAGTCGATAATGAGAAACTTCAGTGAGCTAAAAGAACATGTTCTAAATCAGTGGAAAGAAACTACGAACCTTGAAAAAAGATTTGAAAAAAGATTCAAGGAATTGATAACAAGAATGGACAACTTAGAGAGGAATATGAATGGATTGAAGGAGCTGAAAAACACAACACGAAAACTTTGCAAAGCATGCACAAGTTTCAACAGCCAAATTGACCAAGCAGAAGAAAGAGTATCAGAAGTTGAAGATCAACTCAATGAAATAAAACAAGAAACCAAGATTAAAGAGAAAAGCCCAAGAAGGAATGAACAAAATCTCCAAGAAATGTGGGACCATGTGAAGAAACCCAACCTATGTTTCATAGGTGTACCAGAATGTGATGAAGGGAATGAATCCAAGCTGGAAAACACTCTTCAGGATGTTATCCAGGAAAATTTCCCCAATCTAGCAAGACAGGTCAATACTCAACTTCAGGAAATAAGAAAACACCACAAAGATATTCCACAAGAAGAGCAACCCCAAGGCACATAATCGTCAGATACACCAGGGTTGAAATGAAGGAGAAAATACTAAGGGCAGCGAGAGAGACAGGTAGGGTCACCCACAAAGGGAAGCCCATCAGATTCACAGCATATCTCTCGCAGAGACTCTACAAGCCAGAAGAGAGTGGGGGCCAATATTCAACATCCTTAAAGAAAAGAACTTTCAACCCAGAATTTCATATCCAGCCAAACTGAGCTTCAAAAGTGAAGGAAAAATAAAATCCTTCATGAACAAGCAAGTACTCAGAGATTTTGTCACCACTAGGCCTGCTTTACAAGAGCTCCTGAAAGAGGCACTACACATAGAAAGAAACAACCAGTACCAGCCATCCTAAAAGCATACCAAATGCTAAAGACCATCAACAAAATGAAGAATGTACATGAACCAATGGGCGAAACAGCCAGCTAGCATCAAAATGACAGTATCAAATTCACACATAACAATATTAACCCTAAATGTAAATGGGCTAAATGCACCAATCAAAAGACACAGACTGGCAAATTGGATAAAAAACCAAAACCCATCCAAAACCCATCGGTGTGCTGTATCCAGGAAATGAAGAGCAAAAAAAAAAAAAAAAAAAAAAAGCAGGAGTTACAATTCTCATCTCTGATAAAATACACTTTAAAGCAACAAAGATCAAAAGAGACAAAGAAGGTCAAAGGATCAATACAACAAGAAGAGCTAATGATTCTAAATATATATGGACCCAATGCAGGAGCACCCAGATATATAAGGCAAGTTCTTCATGAATTACAAAGATACTTAGACTCCCACACAATAATAGTGGGAGATTTTAACACTCCACTGTCAATATCAGACAGATCAACCAGACAGAAAATTAACAAGAATATCCAAGACGTGAACTCAGACCTAGAACAAGCAAATCTGATAGACATTTACAGAACTCTCCATGCCAAATCCCCAGAATATACATTCTTCTCAGCACCACATCACACCTACTCCAAAATTGACCACATAATTGGAAGTAAAGCACTCCTCAGAAAATGCAAAACAACTGAAATCATAACAAACAGTCTCTCAGACCATAGTGAAATCAAGTTAGAACTCAGGATTCAGAAAATAACTCAGAACCGCACAGCTTCATGGAAACTGAACAACTGGCTCTTGAATGTTCATTGGATAAACAAAGAAATGAAGACAGAAATAAACAAGTTCTTGGAAACCAACGAGAATGAAGACAAAACATACCAGAATCTCTGGGACACATTTAAAGCAGTCTGTAGAGGAAAATATATAGCAATAAGTGCCCACATGAGAAGAGTGGAGAGATCCAAAATTGACACCCTATCGTCAAAATTGAAAGAGATAGAGGAGCAAGATCAAAAAAGCTCCAAACCTAGCTGAAGACAAGAAATAACTAAGATCAGAGCAGAACTGACGGAGATAGAGACAAGAAAAACTCTTCAAAAAATCAATAAATCCAAGAGCTGGTTTTTAAAAAAGATCAACAAAATAGACAGACCACTAGCCAGACTGATAAAAAAGGAAAGAGAGAACAACCAAACAGATGCAATAAAAAATGATAAAGGGGAAATCACCACAGATTCCACAGAAATTCAAACCATCATCAGAGAATACTATAAACAACTCTATGCATATAAACTAGTAAACCAGAAAGAAATGGATAAATTCCTGGACACCTGTGTCCTCCCAAGCCTAAACCAGGAGGAAACTGAAACTATGAATAGACCAATAACAAGGTCTGAAGTTGAGGCAGTGATTAAGAGCCTACCACACACAAAAAAGCCCTGGTCCAGATGGGTTCACAGCCGAATTCTACCAGACACACAGAGGATCTGGTACCATTCCTTCTGAAACTATTCCAAATAATTCAAAAAGAGGGATCCCTTTCCAAATAATTTTATGAGACCAACATCATCCTGATACCAAAACTCGGCAGAGACTCAACAAGAAAACAGAAATTCAGGCCAATATCCATAATGAACATAGATGCAAAAATCTTTAATAAAATACTGGCAAACCGATTGCAACAGCACATTAAAAAACTTATCCATCATAATCAAGTAGGATTTATGCCGGGGATGCAAGGCTGGTTCAACATATGCAAGTCTATAAATGTAATTCACCACATAAACAGAAGCAAAAACAAAAACCCACGATTATCTCAATTGATGCAGAGAAGGCATTTGACAAAATTCAACAGCCCTTTATGCTAAAAACTCTCAATTAACTCGGTATTGATGGCACATATCTCAAAGTAATAAAAGCTACTTATGACAAAGCAACAGCCAATATCATACTGAATGGGCAAAAACTGGAAACACTCCCTTTGAAATCCGGCAGTAGACATGGATGCCCTCTCTCACCAGTCCTATTCAACATAATACTGGAAGTTCTAGCCAGAGCAATCAGGCAAGAGAAAGAAATAAAGGGTATTCAAATAGGAAAGGTGGAAGCTAAATTGTCTCTATTTGCAGACGACATGATAGTATACCTAGAAGACCCAATGACCTCAGCCCAAAAACTTCTGAAACTGATAAGCAACTTCAGCAAAGTCTCAGGATATAAAATCAATGTGCAAAAATAACAAGCATTCCTATACACCAACAACAGACTTAAAGAGAACCAAATCAAGAACGAACTGCCTTTCACAATTGCTACAAAGAGAATAAAATACCTAGGAATACAACTCACAAGGAACGTAAGGGACCTCTTCAAGGAAAACTACAAACCACTGCTCAATAAAATAAGAGAGGACACAAACAGATGGAGAAACATTCCATGATTGTGGTTAGAAAGAATCAATATCGTGAAAATGGCTATACTGCCCAAAGTAATTTACACAATCAATGCTATCCCCATCAAACTACCATTGAATTTCTTCGCAGAACTGAAAAAAACCACCATGAACTTCATATAGAACCAAAAGAGAGCCTGCATAGCCAAGTCAATTCTAAGCCAAAAGAACACAGTGGGAGGCATCACACTACCAGACTTCAAACTATACTACACAACTACAGTAATCCAAACAGCATGGTACTGGTACCAAAACAGAGATATAGACCAATGGATCAGAACAGAGGCATCGAAGGCAACACAACCTATCTACAACCATATAATCTTTGATAAACCAGACAAAAACAAGCAATGGGGAAAGGATTCCCTGTTTAATAAATGGTGTTGGGAAAACTGGCTAGCCATGTGCAGAACACAGAAACTGGACCCCTTCCTGACACCTTACACTAAAATTAACTCCAGATGGATTAAAGACTTAAACATAAGACCTGATACCATAAAAACCCTAGAAGAAAATCTAGGCAAAACCATTCAGGACATAATAGTAGGCAAGGACTTCATGATCAAAACACCAAAAGCATTGGCAACAAAAGCCAAAGTAGTCAAATGGGACCTCTTCAAACTCCACAGCTTCTGCACGGCAAAGGAAACAGTCACTAGAGTGAATCAGCAACCATCACATTGGGAAAAAATCTTTGCAGTTTACGCATCTGACAAAGGGCTGATATCCAGAATTTACAAAGAACTCAAACAGATTTACAGAAAAAAAACAAACAAGCCCATTCAAAAATGGGCAAAGGATATGAACAGACACTTTACAAAAGAAGACATACATGAGGCCAACAAACACATGAAAATATGCTCATCATCACTGGTCATTAGAAAGATGCAAATTAAAACCACATTGAGATACCATCTCACACCAGTTAGAATGGCAATTATTAAAAATCTGGAGACAGCAGATGCTGGAGATGATGTGGAGAAATAGGAACACTCTTATACTGTTGGTGGGAGTGTAAAGTATTTCAACCATTGTGGGAGACAGTGTGGCCATTCCTCAAGGACCTAGAAATAGAAATTTCATTTGACCCAGCAATCCCATTTCTGGGTATATATCCAAAGGACTATAAATCATTGTACTATAAGGACACATGCACACGAATGTTCATTGCAGCATTGTTTACAATAGCAAAGACCTGGAACCAACCCAAATGCCCATCGATGATAGGCTGGACTGGGAAAATGTGGCACATATGCACCATGGAATATTATGCAGGAATCAAAAATGATGAGTTTGCGTCCTTTGTAAGGATATGGATAAATCTGGAGAACATCATTCTCAGCAAACTGACATAAAAACAGAAAAAGAAATACCGCATATTCTCACTCATAGGCGGGTGAGAAAAATGAGAACACATGGACACAGGGAGGGGGTCTACTACACAATTGGGTCTATTGGGGGGAATGGGAGAGGGACAGCGGGGGTACTGGGTAGGGATAGCCTGGGGATAAATGTCAAGTGTGGGTGAATGGGAGGAAGGCAGCAAAACACACTGCCATGTGTGTACCTATGCAAGTATCTTCCACGTTTTGCACATGTACCCCAAAATCTATAATGCAATAAAAATTAAAAAAATTAAAAAAATTGATTTCAGAAAGATTCCTTTTTTTTTGGATTATTTGGAATAATTTCAGAAGGAATGGCAACAGTTCCTCTTTGTGTGTCTGGTAGAATTCGACTGTGAACCCATCTGGACCTGGCCTTTTTTTGTGTGGTTGGCTCTTAATTGCTGCCTCAACTTCAGATCTTGTTATTGGTCTATTCATGGTTTCGGTTTCTTCCTGGTTTAGGCTTGGGAGGAAGCAAGTGTGCAGAAATTTATTCATTTCTTCCAGGTTTACTAGTTTATGTGCATAGAGTTGTTTGTAATATTCTCTGATGATGGTTTAAATTTTTTTGGAATCTGTGGTGATTTCCCTTTTATCGTATTTTGTTGCATCTAATTGGTTATTCTCTCTTTTCTTTTTTATTAATTTGGCTAGAGGTATGTCTATTTTGTTGATTTGTTTGGAAAAACCAGCTCCTGGATTTATTGATTTTTTGAAGGGTTTTTTTTGTGTCTCTATCTCTTTCAGTTCTGCTCTGATCTGTTATTTTTTTTCTTCTTTTAGGTTTTGAGTTTTTTTGATCTTGCTCCTCTAGCTTTTTCAATTTTGAAGATAGGGTGTCAATTTTGGATCTCTCCACTCTTCTCATGTGGGCACTTATTGCTATATATTTTCCTCTAGAGACTGCTTTAAATGTGTCCCAGAGATTCTGGATGTTGCATCTTCATTCTCATTGGTTTTGAAGAACTTCTTTATTTCTGCCTTCATTTCATTGTTTATCCAATTAACATTCAAGAGCCAGTTGTTCAGTTTTCATGAAGCCGTGCGGTTCTGAGTTATTTTCTGAATTCTGCGTTCTAACTTGATTGTACTATGGTCTGAGAGGCTGTTTGTTATGATTTCAGTTGTTTCACATTTGCTGAGGAGTCGTTTACGTCCAGTAATGTGGTCAATTTTAGAGTAGGTGTGATGTGGTGCTGAGAAGAATCTATATTCTGTGGATTTGTGGTGGCAAGTTCTTTAAATGTCTATCAGGTTTGCTTGTTCCAGGTGTAAGTTCAAGTCATGGATATTCTTGTTAATTTTCTGTCTGGTTGATCTGTCTAATATTGACAGTGGAGTGTTCAAGTCTCCCACTATTATTGTGTGAGAGTCTACGTCTCCTTTCAAGTCATTAAGAACTTGCCTTATGTATCTGGGTGCTCCCGTATTGGGTTCGTATATATTTAGGATCATTAGCTCTTCTTGTTGCATCAATCCTTTTACAATATGTAATGTCCTTCTTTGTCTCTTTTGATCTTCGTTGCTTTAAAGTCTATTTTATTACAGATGACAATTGCAACTCCTGCTTTTCTTTGCTCTCCCTTTGCTTGGTAAATTTTCCTCCATCCTTTTATTTGGAGGCTTTGTGTTTCCTTGCATGTGAGATGAGTTTTTGGGATACAGCACAGCGATGGGATTTGAGTTTTTATCCAATTTGCCAGTCTGTGTCTTTTGATTGGTGCATTTAGGCTACTTTCATTTAGTGTTTGTGTTGTTATGTGTGAATTTGATTCTGCCATTTTGATGCCACCTGGCTGTTTTGCCTATTAATTGATGCAGATTCTTCATTTTGTTGATGGTTTTACCATTTGGTGTTTTTGGAGCGGCTGGTACTGGTTGTTCCTTTCTATGCATAGTGCCTCTATCAGGAACTCTTGTAAAGCAGGCGTTGTGGTGACAAAATCTCTTAGTATTTAATTGTTTGCAAAGGATTTTATTTTTCCTTCACTTATGAAGCTCAGTTTGACTGGATATGAAATTCTGGGTTGAAAGTTCTTTTCTTTAAGGATGTTCAATATAGGATCCCACTTTCTTCTCTCTTGTAGGGTTTCTGCCAAGACATCTTCTGTGTCTGATGGGCTTTCCTTTGTGGGTAACCTGACCTTTCTCTCTGGCTGCCCTTGGCATTTTCTTCCTCATTTCAACCCTGATGAATCTGATGATTATATGCCTTGTGGTTGCTCTTCTTGAGGAATATCTTTATGGTGTTCTCTGTATTTCCTGGACTTAAATACTGGCCTGCCTTTCTAGGTTGGGGAAGTTTTCCTGGATAATATCCTGAAGAGTATTTTTCAGCTTGGATTCATTCTCTTCATCAAATTCAGGTACATGTTTTTTAGCTCCATCAATTCACTCATATTCCTCTCTAAGTTGTCCATTCTTGTTATCATCTCATCAAATTTTTTTCAAGGTCCTTAGTGTATTTGCATTGAGTTAGATCATGTTCTTTTAGCTCACAGAAGTTTCTCATTACCCACCTTCTGAAGTCTGATTCTGTCATTTCATCACACTCATTCTCCATCCAGCTTTGTACCCTTGCTGGTGAGGAGTTGTAATTTCTTCTAGGAGGAGAGGTGTTCTGGTTTTGGGTGTTTTCCTTTTTTTTGCGCTGGTTTCTTTTTATCTTTGTGGATTTATCCACCTGTCATCTGTGTAGTTGCTGATTTTCAGATTGGGTCTCTGAGTGGACATCCGGATTGTTGATGATGAAGTTATTTCTGTTTCTTAGTTTTCCTTCTAACAGTCTGGCCCCTCTGCTGTAGGACTGCTGAGGTCCACTTCAGGCCCTGCTTGCCTGGGGATCACCTGCCACAGCTGCAGAACACTAAGGGTTGCTACCAGTTTCTTTTTCCACTATCTTTCTCCCAGAATGATTCCTGCCTAATGTCAGTCTGATGAGTCCTTTGTGAGGTCACTCTTTGGATATACGCGGGTCAGAGAACTTCTTGAGGAGACAGTTTGTCTTTTATTGGAGCTCAAGTGCTGAGCTGTGAGCTTCGTTTTTCATTCAGAGCTGCTAGGCAGGTACATTTAAGTCTGCTGCAGTAGAACTCATAAACTCCCTTTTTATTTCCCAGGTGTTTTGTTCTGGGGAATCACATTTTTATTTATGAATTTCCCTTGTGCTGTTGCCTTTTTTTTTCAGGGCTGCCCTGCCCAGCAAGGAGGCAGCCTAGTCACTGTCTGCCTGCAGAGGCTTGGCTGAGATGCTTTGGGTTCTGCTCTGCTGCCTTGTGAACTTCCCTGCTGTCCTGTTAATATGGGTGTGGTTAGAACTGCCTCGGCAATGGTGGCCCACCTCCTTAATGGCAGACTCTTTGTTATGGCGGGTTGCCACAGCAATGGCAGGCTGCCTCAGCAATGGCTGACTACCTCCGTAGGGGTGGAGTGCCTTGATAATGGCACATGCCCTTTTCCCACAGAGCTGGACAATCCCAGGTTCAGCTGTGCTTGCCGTGAAACTCTCAGCCCCGAATATTTTCAATTTTTTTTTTTTTTTTTTTTGGTGGAGGTGAGATCTGTTGAGCCTGATCACCTGGCTCCCTGCCTCAGAGCCTTTTATTTTTTTAAGTTGAACATTTGACTTTCTCCCAAGTGTTCCAGTCACCTGCTGACAGGGTGCCAGGATCTGTGTGATTTCCCATGAGGCGACCCACTGCACTGGCTGAAACAATGATGCTGAGTCTTGAGGTGCTTTTTTTTTGCCCGGGAATCTCCTGGCCTGGCTTCCTGTTTTAGACCCCTGTTTAATCAGATGAATGGGCTAATCTGCCTTCCCAGAGCTCCAATTGCCAGATTAAAAGGGCAACCAGACAAGTGTATTTTGTATGGAGAACCACCACGCATGGGCACTGGCAAAAACAGTGTCACTGGTGACTCATAGGGCTCCTCCACCTGGGAATCTCCTGGTCTGTGTTCAATAAAGATCCATCTGGAAATGTGGCATCCACTCACCCTCTGTGGTTTCACTGGGAGATGCAATCCTGAGCTGTTTGTAAATGGCCATCATGCTCCCTCCATGTTGCCATTTCAATTGAGTTGCCATCTTTGGAGGTAAAGATTAGGCTCATAGTAGCAAATCTGTGTATCTAATGTTCAAATACATTTTGATGTCTTCTAAATGGCATTTGTGGTTTATTTCCCCACCTAAAACCCAAAAACAGCTGTGTTTGAATATTATGAAACCTTCTTTGAATCTTATGAATCTTCAAATATCAAAATAATTTGTTCACTTCATCTTTTGCCCCTAGTTAAATCCCCTTCTCTTCTGATGCAGGAGATTTTTCATCCTTACACATTGTGAAGTGCATTAAATTGGATGGTTGGATACAAAGTTCCCAGAACTGCTGTGGCTCTAGGTATCAAACTCTGTGCTCCATGTGTATGCAGATTTCCTTAATAAACACACAATTTACAGCTGAGAGCCCCTGAACAGTGTTACAGATGATCCAGGCCATAATCTGCTGGGGCTTCTGCCAGTGTAAACAGATGATTATTGGAGGATAAATGTCATGTAAAAATGCTTAGCTCTCCCCACCCCCGGCTTTGGCTATATGAGTCTAGTTTTAATGGACTAAAAAAGGGAATGGACCTCCCTAAACTAAATAACTTTTTTTAAATCAAAAAGTCTAAGCTAATTGTTTTCAAAACCCTTTCTAATCCTTCTAATTAGGAAGAGAATCTTCTGCAACTTTTTTTTCTTGATTTTGTCTCTGAGTGACACATTTAAAGTTAATTTCAGTACAGAGTCAAGTTTTACACTTCAATTTACAATGTACTAAAAACTTAATTGACAAATAATGTTGACTGAACTGGAAAACAGTTCAGTCATTATCTTAGTGATTCAGACCCAAGTTACTCTTTCACCAGAAATATCCAAACAAAACAAAATATCAACCACAGAGTTATGTGTACTGAAATCTTGAGATACTAGAATTCTGGTGCACTCCTTGGAGGTCAAACACAGAAAACTGAAAATAAATAGAAATAATCTCTACCTGATTATTAATTCAAGTGGTATTTATAGAGTACCTACCATGTAGTGTGGATGGCATACAAAACTAGAATTTATTGGTAAATATAAAATATCAGATCACTGACCTCCTCAGTTTACATTGTTCATTGTGTGTTGATTCTGAAACTTTGCTCACCTGAAGAGTGGGACAGCTGGAAAAATGCTTTCAAGGTTTGGATCCATTTGATAGATACATAAAGAGGCATTGAGGGAAAACAGGGCTGTTTGAGACCAGTTCCCTATCCCTGTGAGGAACAGCATGTGGATGACCATAATCCTCTTATAGGGCATAACACTGGACTGCCAGAAGCACTAGCTTACCTTACTATGGAAGTGCTCTTGTTCTCTTGTTCCTTTTTTTTTTTAGTGGAATGAGTCAGCTATTTGGTCCTACACTAAAGCCTGAAGTTAAGCTTTCTAATCTTTAAATTTGTATGGTTATTTACACTTTACACATGTCCATTGATTTTCTTCCTAATTACACCAATCTTCATGATGATTATACACCCTAAAATTAAGAATCTTGTAGATGTCAATTACTAAGTTTAAAATAAGTTAAGCTAAACACGTATTCTGAAGCTTTCAACAGTTTTATACAAAAATTGTTTAAAGTGTCCTGAGCTATACTTTAATGCAGCTGTCAGTAGATGGCAGCACATTATTCTTTGCTCACTGTAGATTTTTCAACACACCCTGTTTTGGAAAGACAGCCCTAACTAGAAAATAGACAAACAGTTCCCATATCTAATCCTCATTATCTCAAAGGTGTTTCTTTAATTCAACAGATTATTTTGTATTTGTAGTGCCTTAATTTTAAATTCCATACACATTATCTCATCAATATGCCATTATATGTACCATATTGGCTTTATTTAGGCTTTCAATAGTATAACTCAAATGCAGTTTTTTGTAATTAAAGAGCCCCATTAAAAGATTAAAACTCTGAGTAATGTAAACTCATTTTGGAAAGCTGTCTCTGAGCCAATATTGGGCATTAGGAATCAGAGAACTAGGGAGAAAATGTCTTTCTTACATCAGATTTCAATATTGCTGTACCTCCTCAGAATGAAGCAGAAATAAAAATCACTACTCTATTATCCAGCCATTTGAACCTTGTACCTTTCCAAGAATTTTAATTTGTTTTGAGAGAAAGGAGAAATGTTTTCTCTTTAGAAAAATTCAGAATAATTCTGAAGGCATGTGAACTACTTAGCTTTCAACATAAAAAGTCTTATAAGCTTCCAAAAAGGTGTAAAAACAAAGGAATTAGTTCAATCCAACAAATGCTTATTGTTCATTTATTTAATTATTCAACAAATATTTTTGACTATTACTCTTTAACAGATATCATACTGGGTGCTGTAGAAATACCAAATGAGTATGATATACTTCCTGCCCTCAGTTAATTGTTCTAAGGCAGAGAGAGTAAGACATATATACAAACAAATATAAGGCACATGGCATATGTTCAATAAATATTTGTTACATGATTGAAGGGCCATAAGACATCTGTAAAAATGTGCCATGGGATTTCAAAAAAAGAAATCAGGTAGACAGGTTAGAAAAAGGTACATGGAAGACATGGTCCTAACATGGCTTTAGAATAAAGATATGCTTGAAGAGCCAGGGAAGATGAGGGTACTCTAGGTGATTGGAATACCAGGAACAAAAGCATATTACAAAAGGACAGTTAGTCTAGTTTGGCAGGAGGCTAGGTCAGGCATCAGCCTCCCACTTGAATAAAGAAGACACATCAGGTGACATAGCAACCTCCTGGCAGCACATTTACCAAAGCAGGAGTTAAGGCACAGAATTCCAAAACCAGAACTTTAACCAGACCCTCCAGGGTGGACTTTGACATTCAGAGTGCAGTCCCTTATGTGGTACAGGCAACTTCCATGTTCTTTCTCAGAAACCAATAGATAACAATTTTTATTTAGTTAGAACAATGACTTTTTAAAAATAACAAATATTTATTATTTAAAAATTCAAGCAATTCTGAAAAATATAAATTTTAAAATTAGTCTAAATTTCACCACCCAGGAAATAATTTCAGACCTCTTTCTTCATATATACAGATGGAGGGCTGGCTAAAAATAATTTTGCAAAAATGAGACCATACTGTTCATGCTAATTTTATATTAAACTATTAAATTTAATTATATGTGAATTTTTAGAGAAGAAAAAGAAACCATGATTAAAAATGAGAAATTCACCTGTAATCCCAGCATTTTGGGAGGCTGAGGCAGGTGGATCACGAGGTCAAGAGATTGAGACCATCCTGGTCAACATGGTGAAACTCCGTCTCTACTAAAAATACAAAAAATTAGCTGGGCACGGTGGCGCGTGCCTGTAGTCCCAGCTACCCGGGAGGCTGAGGCAGGAGAATTGCCTGAACCCAGGAGGCGGAGGTTGCGGTGAGCCAAGATCGTGCCATTGCACTCCAGCCTGGGTAACAAGAGCGAAACTCCATCTCAAAAAAAAAAAAAAAAAAAAAAGAGAAATTATGGAAACTTAGATAAATGTTTCTTAATTTTAGTTGCTTGAAAAATGTGTAATATATTTACGAGACAAATTTCAAAAGTTATATGTTGGTGAAAAACCAGTGAAAATCCTCCATCTCATTCTGTCTTCTATTTACCCACTTTCCTTTCCCAGAGTTATCAGTGATACTGGTTACTAGTTACTTGTCCAACTTTCCAATGATTTCAGTCTTTAAAAAATTTATTTACTGCAAAGATATTCATTCTCAAGATTA
The DNA here is from genome assembly GCA_031835075.1 of Saguinus oedipus. Taxonomy (NCBI): domain Eukaryota; kingdom Metazoa; phylum Chordata; class Mammalia; order Primates; family Cebidae; genus Saguinus; species Saguinus oedipus. The sequence continues at coordinate 33,066,525 of CM063177.1, read as the reverse complement.
AAAGAAGAAAGGGGTCTGGGCCCAGTGGCTCACCCCTGTAATCTCAGCACTTTGAGAGGCCAAAGTCGGTAAATCACAAGGTCAGAAGATCAAAACCATCTTGGCCAACATAGTGAAGCCCCATCTGTACTAAAAATACAAAAAAAATAGCTGGGCATGGTGGTGTGCACCTATAGTCCCAGCTACTCAGGAGGCTGAAGCAGGAGGATTGCTTGAACCAGGGAGGCAGAGGTTGCAGTGAGCCAAGATCACGCCACTGCCCTTAAGCCTGGATGACAGTGAGACTCCATTTCATTAAAAAAATAATAAAATAAAATAAAGAAAAAGATCATAAAATAAAGAAAAAGATCATAAAATAATTGAAGCCATTTTTAAGAGATTTAACTGTTTTATTATAGTGGTAGTATCTAATGTTGGACATGATGCTAAGAACTTCACACAGAGTTTTTCATCTGATACCCAAACATCATCATCCTCATCTTACCAGTAAGGGAACAAGGCAAGTTAAATAATTTGTCTGAAGCTCAAAATAAGAATTGTCAGAGCCTTGATTCAAACCCAAGAGGTCTAATTTCTGAACTACTCACTACATACACTGTTTCCTTTTAATACTGAATATAATCCCAGTGCTTTTACTCTAACATGTCTATTTATCTCTTGTGTAGCTTGATATAATTTCTTGTAGTTTTTCCCTAGAAGGGCCATATCTGCTAAGGCCTTTTATGCTTGAGCATGTGTGCTTATTGCCTTTATCCTCAAATAAGACTGTATAGGTAATTTTTTAATACAGGGTTTTACTGTCACCCACGTTGGAGTGCTATGGTGTGATCATAGCTCACTGCAGCATTAAACTCCTGGGCTCAATGATTCTTCCATTTCAGTGTTCCAAGCAGCTGGGACCATTAGGCCTGGTGAATTTTTTGTAGATATGAGGTCTTGCTGGTCTTGAACTCCTGGCCTCAAGCAATCCTTTCACCTCATTTTCCCAAAGAGCTGGAATTACACATGTGCTGGACCCATTTGGGTATATATTTTTTTAATACTTTAACTTCTGGAATATATGTGCAGAACATGCATGTTTGTTATATATGTATACATGTGCCATGGTGGTTTGCTTCACCCATCAACCTGTCATGTAGGTTTTAAGCCCCTCATGCATTAGGTATTTGTTCTAATGCTCTCTTTACCCACTAACCCCCAGCAGGTTTCAGTGTATGATGTTCCCCTCCCTGTGTTCATGTGTTCTCATTGTACAACTCCCACTTATGAGTAAGAATGTGAGGTGTTTGGTTTTCTGTTCCTGTGTTAGTTTGCTGAGAATGATGGTTTCCAGCTTCATCCATGTTCCTGCAAAGGATATGAACTCATTCTTTTCTATGACTGTGTAGTATTCCATGGTGTATATGTGCCACATTTTCTCTATCCGGTCTATCATTGATGGATGTTTGGGTTGGTTCCAAGTCTTTTCTGTTGTGAATAGTGTTGTAATAAACATACATGTGTATTTTCCTTTATAGTAGAATGATTTATAATCCTTAGAGTATATACTTGTCTGGGTATTCTTAAGTTACACTTTCTTTTACTCAGAATTCTGTAGACACAGTTCCATTACCTTCTGGCACAAATTGTTGTAGAGAAGTCTAAGCCAGCCTAATTTTGTTATCCCATGGAAATGACTTGTTTTTCTACCTCCAGTCTTCTAACTCTTACAGGTCATTAACCTAATGCTTTTCTTATAACTCAAAAGGTCATTAACCTAACTAAGCTATGTTATCTGTTTTAATTATTCCATATCAGTTTTTCCTGAAACTCAAATTTCTTCCTTTATATGCACAATTAGTTGCTATTTGTTTTAATTTATTAATTTTATATGCTTTTCTTTCAACTCTTAATTTGTGGGAAACATTTAAAAATATTTTTTCTCTTTCCTTTTTTTTTTCTGTTCTCTACTTCAGAGACACCAATTAGCCTTGGGTGGAATCTTCTTTATATCTCTTTAACATCTATTCCTCTCTACTTGTAAAATTTTTTCTTTTTTTTTCTTGATTTGCAATGACAATATCACATCTTCCTTCTCTGTCACTACTGTGATTCTATTTTCAACCTATTTTATTCTTGCTCTTCCTAATTTATTAGTTTTCTCATGGCATTATTTTGGTCCTCGATTTGTAGTTTTAGCTCAGCTATTTCCCATTTACCTTTTGTTTTATCATTTTGCTTTTGATATCTTATTAAGTTTTTCTATACTGTGAAATGCTAGCAAGAGTTTTTTCTAACTGTGGAGTACATTTTCTTCCAGACTGGGCCCTTCATTTGTTCTTCATATGCTTGTTCTTATCTGTTACCCGCTTTTATTTTTTGCTAGAATATATTTGTATAATCATTGTATAATTTATTTTCCTCTTGCTCATACTTAACAGGGTAAGTGTTTGCCAAGCCCTTCTACTTAATTTGAAATATTGTGAATAAATTATTCTTTATCTTCTTCCTATACTATTTAAAATATATTCATGTTCCCTCCAAGTTACACATGAAGACCAGGTCAAAAAGAAATAGACATCAGCTGGGGCTGTGACCAGGTTTGAGGGAAGATGACTGTATACCTATTGAATCACACACACACACACACACACACACACACACAGAGATACACACACTGACACACTTGCATGCACATTGCAAGGATATACATTAATTCCCAGGAATGGTAAAATCTACATTTATATTTAAAAAGAGACACACCGTCCTATAACCTGCACAGCTGCTTCAGCAAACATGGAGACGTTTCTTTCATTATCACACAGGATGCCGAATAATCTGGTAGTTGAAAGCACACCCCACTAGGTTCAAATCCTAGCTTTGCCACTTACAAGCTATAGCCATGAGCAAGGTACTTCTGTTTTTTAAGGCTTTGCTTTCTAATGTATAAATTGTGGATGATAATAGAACCTACTTTTAGAGTTTTTTTTTTTTTTTTTGAGACAGAGTCTTGCTCTGTCGCCCAGGCTGGAATGCAGTGGTGTGATCTTGGCTCACTGCAACCTCTGCCTTCTGGGTATCTGGGACTACAGTTGTGTACCACCATGCCCAGCTAATTTTTGTGTTTTTAGTAGAGACAGGGGCCAGGGCTATCATGAATAACAATGAATTTGAACATAGGAAGTCTTTGGCACAGTGCCTGGCATACAGTAACCACTCATAAATGTCAGCTATTATTATTTTTTTAAAAAGTAGCAGTTTTCGTTTGTTCATCCTCCTGCTTTTGGGCTTTAATCAGAAAACTTCATGAGTGATGGACAATGAAGATCCATTTACTTTCTGATAGTACATCTTGGCTAACCAAGAACTGCAAGGAAGTCTAAAAGTAAATGCATGGGTCACTCATACATTGCTGGTGGAAATGTTACTGGCACACTCTGAAAAATAAATTGGCAGTTTTTTTTTAAAAAAAACTAGGCATGAAACTACCATTCAATCTAGCAAATGAACTCTTAGGCATTTATCTCAGAGAAATAAAAATTAAAAATATCTACACAAATATTCACAGCAGCTTTATTCATAATAGTGAAAAACTGGAATCAGCTTAGATGTCCTTCAACAGAAAACCAGTTAAACAAATTGTTGTATATACATATCATAGAATACTACTCAGCAATAATGAGGATCAAGCTATTGATACATGCAGCAATTTGGATGAATATCCAGGGAATTATGCTGAGGAAATCAAAAAATCAATTCCAAAGGTTGTATATTATGTGATCCACTTATATAAGTATATTATATAAGGCAAATTTACAACTGGACAACAGATTATTAGTGATTGCCATATCTTAGGGATGAAGGAGAGGGTAAGGGAGATGGATGTGGCTATGAAAAAACAATGTGGGAGGTCCTTGTAGTGTTGTCACATTATTTTGCCTGTGGTGGTGGATACACAAACTTACACAGTTGATATAATCACATTGAACTTAATATGCACAAACATAAAAACACAAATGCAGATTAATAAAAGTAAAAATGTCAAATGGGAAATTAGAATAGGATAGGTGGTTTGTATCAATGTCAATATAATGTTTAGGATAGTCTACTATAGTTTCTAAAATATTACCCTTGGTGGAAACTGTACAAAATATACAGGGATCTCTTTGTATTATTTGTACAACTATGTGTGAATTATCTCAGTAAAACTGTCAACTGAAAATGAAGAGAAAAAATATCACCTTATCCCTTTACTCTCCTCTTCCATCTAGGCATTTCCATACATCCTCTGAAATCTAGATGAAAGTTCCCAAACTCCAATTCTTGACTTCTGTGCACTGGCAGGCTCAGCTTTATGTGGAAGCCGCTAAGACTTGGGGCTTGCACCCTCTGGAGCCACAGCCCAAGCTGCACCTTGACTCCTTTTAGCCATGGCTGGAGTGGCTAAGATGCAGGTAACCAAGTCCCTACACTGCACATAACAGGGGAAACCTTGAGTCAGCCCACTAAACCATTTTTTACACCTAGCCCTCTGGACCTCTGCTAGGAGGGGCTGCTGCAAAGTCTCTGAGAGATTTCCCCCATTGTCTTGGTGATTAGCATTGGAATCCTTGTTTACTTATGCAGCTTTCTGCAGCAGGCTTGAATTTCTTCCCAGAAAATAGATTTCTTTTTTTATTGCACTGTTAGGCTGAAAATTTTCCCAATCTTTATGCTCTGCTTTCTTTTCAATATTTTGTGACTTACAAATTTCTTCCATCAGATACCCTAAATCATCTCTCTCAAATTCAAAGTTCCACAGATGTTTAGGGCAGGACCCAAATGCCTCCAGTCTCTCTGTTTGCAGGATACAGGCCCAATTCTGGCTACTTTCATGAGCTGGTGTTGAGTGTTAACAGCTTTTCCAGGTGCACGGTGCAAGTTGTCAGTGGATCTACTATTCTAGGGCCTTGAATGGTTTCATGGACTGTCCTCTAGAGGACAGGCCATCTTCTCACAACTCCACTAGGGAGTGCCCCAAAGGAAACTTTGTGCAGGAGCTCCAATCACAGATTTCCCTTCCACACTTCCAGAGCCTGGAGGCATTATATATATATTTAATTGAACTTTAGGTTCTGGGATACATGTGCAAAACATGCAGGATTGTTGCATAGGTAACTATGGGGCAATGCAGTTTACTGCCTCAATCTCCCTGTCACCTATAACTGGCATTTCTCCCCATGTTATCCCTCCCCAACCTCCCTATCCAGCACTGTCCCTTTCCTATTTCCCCTTAGCAGACTCCAGTGTGTTATGCTCCCCTCCTCCCTGTGTCCATGTGTTCTCATTGTTCAACATCCACCTATGAGTGAAAACATGTGGTGGCTGATTTTCTGTTCTTGTGTCAGTTTGCTGAGAATGATGGTTTCCAGATTCATCCATGTCCCTACAAAGGACATGAACTCATCTATTTTTATGAATGCATAGTATTCCATGGTGTATATGTGCCACATTTTCCTTGTCCATTCTATTATTGATGGGCATTTGGGTTGGTTCCAGGTCTTTGCTATTTTAATCAGTGTTGCAATAAACATATGTGTGCCTGTGTCTTTATAATAAAATGATTTATAATCATTTGGATATACACCCAGTAGTGGGATTGCTAAGTTAAATGGAATTTCTATTTCTAGATCCTTGAGGAATCACCACACTCTCTTCTACAATGGTTGACCTAATTTACACTCCCACCAACAGTGTAAAAGTGTTCCTATTTTTCCACATTCTCCCCAGCATCCATTGTCTCCAGATTTTTTAATGATCGCCATTCTAACTGGCATGAGATGGTATCTCAATGTGGTTTTGATTTGCATTTCTCTAATGACCCATGATGATGAGCATTTTTTTAATATGTTTGCTGGCCTCATATATGTCTTCTTTTGAAAAGTGTCTGTTCATATCCTTCACCCATTTTTGGATTGGTTTGCTTGTTTTTTCTTGTAATTCTATTTTAGTTTTTTATAGATTCTGGATATTAGCCCTTTGTCAGACAGGTAGATTGCAAAAATTTTTTCTCATTGTGTTGGTTGCTGGTTCACTCTATTGATTGTTTCTTTTGCTGTACAGACAATCTGGGGTTTAATTAGATCCCATTTGTCTATTTTGGCTTTTGTTGACAATGCTTTTAATGTTTTGGTCATGAAGTCCTTGCCTATGCCTATGTCCTAAATGGTTTTTCCAAGGTTTTCTTCTAGGGTTTTTAGGATGTTAGGTCTTATGTTTAAGTCTTTAATCCATCTGGAGTTAATTTTTAGTGTAAGGTGTTAAGAATGGGTCCAGTTTTTACTTTCTACACATGGCTAGCCAGGTTTCCCCAACACCAGTTATTAAACAGGAATCCTTTCTCCATTGCTTGTTTTTGTCAGGTTTGTCAAAGATCAAAGATCAGGATTGTTGTAGATGTATGGCATTGCCTCTGAGGCCTCTGTTCTGTTCCATTGGTCTATATCTCTGTTTTGGTAGCAGTACCATGCTGTTTGGATTACTGTAGTCTTGTAGTATAATTTGAAGTCAGGTTTGTTCTTTTTGCTTGGGGTTGTCTTGGCTATGTGGGCTCTCTTTTGGTTTCATATGAAGTTTAATGTTGTTTTTTCCAGTTCTGTGAAGAAGGTCATTGGTAGCTTGATGGAGATAGTGTTGAATCTGTAAATTACTTTGGGCAGTATGGCAATTTTCACAATATTGATTCTTCCTAACCATGAGCATGAAATATTTTTACATGTGTTTGTGTCCTCTCTTATTTGGTTGAGCAGTGGTTTGTAGTTCCCTTTGAAGAGGTTCCTTATGTAATTTGTCAGTTGTATTCCTAGGTATTTTATTCTCTTTGTAGCAATTGTGAATGGCAGTTTGTTCTTGATTTGGCTCTTTTTAAGTCTGTTATTGATATATGGGAATGCTTGTCATTTCTGCACATTGATTTTTTTATCCTGAGACTTTGCTGAGGTTGCTTATCAGTTTCAGGAGATTTTGAGCTGAGATGATGGGGTCTTCTAAATATACAATGATGTTGTCTGCAAATAGAAACAATTTGATTTTCTCCTTTCCTAATTGAATACCATTTATTTCTTTTTCTTGCCTGATTGCTCTGGCTAGAACTTTCGATACTATATTGAATAGGAGTGGAGAGAGAGGTCATCCTTGTCTAGTGCCATATTTCAAAGGGAATACTTCCAGTTTTTGCCCATTCATTATGATATTTGGTGTGGATTCATCTTAAATAGCTTTTATTATTTTGAGATACATTCCATTCATACCTGATTTATTGAGAGTGTTTAACATAAAGGGCTGTGAAATTTTTTGAAGCCCTTCTCTGCATCTACTGAGATAATCATGTGGTTTTTATTTTGGTTATGTTTATGTGATGGATTACGTTTATGGACTTCCATATGTTGAAGCAGCTTTGCATCCCCAGGATGAAGCGTACTTGATTATGGTGAATAAGCTTTTTAATGTGCTGTTGCAATTGGCTTGCCAATATTTGATTGAAAATGTTTACGTTGTTATTCATCATGGATTTTGCCATGAAGTTTTCCTTTTTATTTAAGTCTCTGCCAGGTTTTGGTATCAGGATGCTGTTGGTCTCATAAAATAATTTGGGAAGAATTCCCTCTTTTTGGATTGTTTGGCATATTTTCAGGAGTGGTATGAGCTCCTCTTTGTATTCAAAGAGGAATTCAGCTGTGAACTCATCTGGACCTGGGCCTTTCTTGGTTGGTACGTTTTTGATTGCTGTCTCAACTTCAGCTCTTGTTGTTGGTTTATTCAGTGTTTTTACTTCTTCTTGGTTTAGGATTGTGAGGGTGCAAGTGTCCAGGAATTCCTCCATTTCTTCAGGTTTACTGGTTTATGTGCATAGAGTTGTTTGTAGTAATCTTTGATGGTAGTTTGTATTTCTGTGGAACCCGAGGTGAAATCCCCTTTATCGTTTTTTTGCATCTATTTGATTATTTTCTTTTTTTAAATTTTTATTGCATTATAGGTTTTGAATTATATGTGAAGAAGATGCAAGATAGTTGCATAGGTACACACATGGCAGTATGTTTTGCTGCCTTCCTCCACTTCACCCACACTTGGCATTTCTCCCCAAGCAATCCCTCCCGAGCCCCCCCAGCTGTCCCTCCCCCACTCCCCTCAATAGACCCCAGTGTGTAGTAGACCCCCTCCCTGTGTCCATGTGTTCTCATTTTTCTCACCTGCCTATGAGTGAGAATATGTGGTATTTCCTTTTGTGTTCTTGTGTCAGCTTGCTGAGAATGATGTTCTCCAGATTCATCCATGTCCTTACAAAGGACACAAACTCATCATTTTTGATTGCTGCATAATATTCCATGGTGTATATGTGCCACATTTTCCCAGTCTACTCTATCATCGATGGGCATTTGGGTTGGCTCCAGTTCTTTGCTATCGTAAACAGTGCTGCAATGAACATTCATGTGCATGTGTCCTTATAGTAGAACGATTTATAGTCCTTTGGATATATACCCAGTAAAGGGATAGCTGGGTCAAATGGAATTTCTATTTCTAGGTCCTTGAAGAATCACCACACAGTCTTCCACAATGGTTGAACTAATTTACACTCCCACCAACAGTGTAAGAGTGTTCCTATTTCTCCACATCCTCTCCAGCATCTGCTGTCTCCAGATTTTCTAATGATTGCCATTCTAACTGGCGTGAGATGGTACCTCAATGTGGTTTTGATTTGCATCTCTCTAATGACCAGTGATGATGAGCATTTGTTCATGTGTTTGTTGGCCTCATGTGTGTCTTCTTTTGTAAAGTGTCTGTTCATATCTTTTGCCCATTTTTGAATGGGCTTGTTTGTTTTTTCCTGTAAATCTGTTTGAGTTCTTTGTAAATTCTGGATATCAGCCCTTTGTCAGATGCGTAAACTGCAAAGATTTTTTCCCATTGTGATGGTTGCCGATTCACTTTAGTGACTGTTTCTTTTGCCATGCAGAAGCTGTGGAGTTTGATTAGGTCCCATTTGTCTATTTTGGCTTTTGTTGCCAAAGCTTTTGGTGTTTTGGTGATGAAGTCCTTGCCTACTCCTATGTCCTGATTGGTTTTGCCTAGATTTTCTTCTAGGGTTTTTATGGTGTCAGGTCTTATGTTTAAGTCTTTAATCCATCTGGAGTTAATTTTAGTGTAAGGTGTCAGGAAGGGGTCCAGTTTCTGCTTTCTGCACATGGCTAGCCAGTTTTCCCAACACCATTTATTAAACAGGGAATCCTTTCCCCATTGCTTGTTTTTGTCTGGTTTATTAAAGATTATATGGTTGTAGATATGTTGATTTGCCTCCGATGCCTCTGTTCTGTTCCATTGGTCCATATCTCTGTTTTGGTACCAGTACCATGCTGTTTTGATTACTGTAGCCTTGTAGTATTGTTTGAAGTCTGGTAATGTGATGCCTCCTACTGTGTTCTTTTTGCTTAGAATTGACTTGGCTATGCGGGCTCTTTTTTGGCTCCATATGAAGTTCATGGTGGTTTTTCCAGTTCTGTGAAGAAATTCAATGGCAGTATGATGGGGATAGCAATGATCGTGTAAATTACTTTGGGCAGTATAGCCATTTCCACAATTTTGATTCTTTCTAACCATGAACATGGAATGTTTCTCCATTTGTTTGTGTCCACTCTTATTTCATTGAGCAGTGGTTTGTAGTTTTCCTGAAAGATGTCCCTTATGTTCCTTGTGAATTGTATTCCTAGGTATTTTATTTTCTTTGTAGCAATTGTGAATGGCAGTTTGTTCTTGATTTGGTTCTCTTTAAGTCTGTTATTGGTGTATAGGAATGCTTGTGATTTTTGCACATTGATTTTATATCCTGAGACTTTGCTCAAGTTGCTTATCAGTTTCAGGAGCTTTTGGGCTGAGGTGATGAGGTCTTCTAGGTATACTATCATGTCATCTGCAAATAGAGACAATTTTGTTTCTACCTTTTCTATTTGAATACCCTTTTTTTTTTCTTGCCTGATTGCTCTGGCTAGAACTTCCACTACTATGTTGAATAGGAGTGGTGAGAGAGGGCATCCTTGTCTCATGCTGGATTTCAAAGGGAATGCTTCCAGTTTTTGCCCATTCAGTATGATATTGGCTGTTGGTTTGTCATAAATAGCTGTTATTACTTTGAGATATGTTCCATCAATACCAAGTTTATTGAGGGTTTTTAGCATAAAGGGCTGTTGAATTTTGTCAAATGCCTTCTCTGCGTCAATTGAGATAATCATGTGGTTTTTGTTTTTGCTTCTGTTTATGTGGTGAATTACATTTCTAGACTTGCGCATGTTGAACGAGCCTTGCATCCCCGGGGTGAATCCTAGTTGATCATGATGGATAAGTTTTTTAATGTGCTGTTGCAATCGGTTTGCCAGTATTTTATTGAAGATTTTTGCATCTATGTTCATCATGGATATTGGCCTGAAGTTTTCTTTTCTTGTTGAGTCTCTGCCAGGTTTTGGTATCAGGATGACGTTGGTCTCATAAAATGATTTGGGAAGGGTTCCCTCTTTTTGAATTATTTGGAATAGTTTCAGAAGGAATGGTACCAGATCCTCTTTGTGTGTCTGGTAGAATTCGGCTGTGAACCCATCTGGACCAGGGCTTTTTTTGTGTGATAGGCTCTTAATCGCTGCCTCAACTTCAGACCTTGTTATTGGTCTATTCATAGTTTCGGCTTCCTCATGGTTTAGGCTTGGGAGGACACAGGTGTTTAGGAATTTATCCATTTCTTCCTGGTTTACTAGTTTATGTGCATAGAGTTGTTTGTAGAATTCTCTGATGATGGTTTGAATTTCTGTGGAATCTGTGGTGATTTCTTCTTTATCGTTTGTTATGGCATCTATTTGGTTGTTCTCTCTTTTCTTGTTTATCAGTCTGGCTAGTGGTCTGTCTATTTTGTTGATCTTTTTGCAAAACCATCTCTGGGATTTATTGATATTTTGAATGGTTTTTCTTATCTCTTTCTCCTTCAGTTCTGCTCTGATCTTAGTTATTTCTTGTCTTCGGCTAGGTTTTGAGCTTTTTTGATCTTGCTCCTCTAGCTCTTTCAATTTTGATGATAGGGTGTGAATTTTGGATCTCTCCACTCTTCTCATGTGGGCACTTCTTGCTATATATTTTCTTCTACAGACTGCTTTAAATGTATCTCAGAGATTCTGCTATGTTGTGTCTTCATTCTTGTTGGTTTCAAGGAACTTCTTTATTTCTGCTTTCATTTCATTGTTTATCCAATCAACATTCAAGAGCCAGTTGTTTAGTTTCCATGAAGCTGTGCAGTTCTGAGTTAGTTTCTAAATTCTGAGTTCTAACTTGATTGCACTATGGTCTGAGAGACTGCTTGTTATGATTTCAGTTGTTTTGCATTTGCTCAGGAGTTATTTACTTCTAGTTATGTGGTCAGTTTTAGAGTAGGTGTGATGTGGTGCTGAGAAGAATGTATACTCTGTAGATTTGTGTGGAGCATTCTGTAAATGTCTATTAGGTCTGCTTGGTCCAGATCTGAGTTCATGTCTTGGATGTACTTGTAAATTTTCTGTCCCATTGATCTGTCTAATATTGACAGTGTAGTAGACTCCCACTATTATTGTTTGGGAGACTCAGTGTCTTTGTAGGTCATTCAGAATTTGATTTATGTATCTGGGTGCTCCTGTATTGGGTGTGTATATATTTAAGATCATTAACTCTTCTTGTTTCATTTATTCTTTTACCATTATGTAATGCTCTTCTTTGTTTCTTTTGATCTTTGTTGGTTTAAAGTCCATTTTATCAGAGACTAGGATTGCAACTCTGGCTTTTTTTCTCTCCATTTACTTGGCAAATCTTCCTCCATCTTTTTATTTTGAGCCTTTGGGTGTCATTGCACGTGATATGGGTTTCCTGAATACAGCACTCTAATGAATATTGACATTTTATCCAATTTTCAAAATTTTATCCAATTTTCACAGACTTTATCCAAAAGTCTGTGTCTTTTGAATCAGGCATTTAGCCCATTTATATTTAAGGTTAATATTGTTATATGTGAATTTGATTCTGCCATTTTGATGCTAGCTGGTTGTTTTGCTTATTAGTTGATGCAGTTCATTCATTTGGTTGATGGTCTTTACCATTTAGTACATTTTTGGAGTGCCTGGTACTGGTTGTTCCTTTCTATGTTGAGTGCTTTTTTTGGGAGCTCTTGTAAGGCAGGCCTGGTGGTGATGAAATCTCTGAGCAATTGCTTATTTGTAAAGAACTTTATTTCTCTTTGCTTATGAAACTTAGTTTGGCTGGATATAGAATTCTAGGTTGAAAGTTCTTTTCTTTAAGGATGTTGAATATTGGTACTGGGAGGGGTTCCAAGATGGTGTCATAGAGGCAACTCGGGATTGCAGCTCTCGATGAAGGTGCAGAGGGCATTATTCTGGAACAAAGATAGCAGAAGAAGAAACTGATAGCAACCCACACTGTTCTGCAGCTGCTACAGGTGTACCCCAGAGAAGCAGGGCCTGGAGTGGACCTCAGCACTCATACAGCAGAGGGGCTAGACTATTAGAAGGAAAACTAAGTTACAGAAATACTTCATCAACAACATTCTGGGCATCCACACAGAGACCCAATTGAAAAATCAGCAACTACTAAGATGACAGTGGATAAATACATAAAGATGGAAAGAAACCAGCGCAAAAATAAAAGGAAAACACCCGAAACTGAAACACCTCACCTCTTAAAAAGGACCAAAACTCCTCACCAGCAAGGGAACAAAGCTGGATGGAGAATGAGTGTGACAAAATGATTAAATCAGACTTCAGAAAGTGGATAATGAGAAACTTCAGTGAGCTAAAAGAACATGTTCTAAATAAGTGCAAAGGAACTAAGAACCTTGAAAAAAGATTTGAGGAATTGATAACAAGAATGGACAACTTAGAGAGGAATATGAATGAATTGAAGGAGCTGAAAAACACAACATGAGAACTTCACGAAGCATGCACAAGTTTCAACAGCCGAATTGACCAGGCAGAAGAAAGAATATTAGAAGTCAAAGATCAACTCAATGAAATAAAACAAGAAACCAAGATTAAAGAGAAAAGCACAAAAAGGAATGAACAAAATCTCCAAGAAATGTGGGACTATGTGAAGAAACCCAACCTATGTTTAATAGGTGTACCAGAATGTGATGAAGAGAATGAATCCAAGCTGGAAAACACTCTTCAGGATATTATCCAGAAAAATTTCCCCAACCTAGTAAGACAGGTCAATACTCAACTCCAGGAAATACAGAGAACACCACAAAGATATTCTGCAAGAAGAGCAACCCCAAGGCACATAATCGTCAGATTCACCAGGGTTGAAATGAAGGAGAAAATACGAAGGGCAGCCAGAGAGAAAGGTCGGGTCACACACAAAGGGAAGCCCATCAGACTCACAGCAGATCTCTCAGCAGAGACTCTACTAGCCAGAAGAGAGTGGGGCCAATATTCAACATCCTTAAAGAAAAGAACTTTCAAACCAAATTTTATTTTTATTTTTATTTTTATTGCATGATAGTATTTGGGGTACATGTGCAGAACGTGCAAGATAGTTGCATAGGTACACACATGGCAGTGTGCTTTCCTGCCTTCCTCCCCTTCACCCACACTTGGAATTTATCCCCAGGCTATCCCTCCCCAGCTGCCCCCACTGTCCCTCCCCCATTCCCCCCAATAGACACCAGTGTGTAGTACACCCCCTCTCTGTGTCCATGTGTTCTCATTTTTCTCACCCACCTATGAGTGAGTAAATGCGATATTTCTTTATCTGTTTTTGTGTCAGTTTGCTGAGAATGATGTTCTCCAGAGTCATCCATGTCCTTACAAAGGACACAAACTCATCATTTTTCATTGCTGCATAATATTCCATGGTGTATATGTGCCACATTTTCCCAGTCCAGTCTATCATTGTTGGGCATTTGGGTTGGTTTCAGTTCTTTGCTATTTTAAACCATGCTGTGATGAACATTCGTGTGCATGTGTCCTTATAGTAGAACGATTTATAGTCCTATGGATATATACCCAGTAATGGGATTGCTGGGTCAAATGAAATTTTTATTTCTAGGTCCTTGAGGAATTGCCACACTGTCTTCCACAATGGTTGAACTAATTTACACTCCCACCAACAGTGTAAGAGTGTTCCTATTTCTCCACATCCTCTCCAGCATCTGCTGTCTCCAGATTTTTTAATGATTGCCATTCTAACTGGCGTGGGATGGTATCTCAATGTGGTTTTGATTTGCATCTCTCTAATGACCAGTGAAGATGAGCATTTCTTCATGTGTTTGCTGGCCTCATGTATGTCTTCTTTTGTAAAGTGTCTGTTCATATCCTTTGCCCATTTTTGAATGGGCCTGTTTGTTTTTTTCCTGTAAATCTGTTTGAGTTCTTTGTAAATTCTGTATATCAGCCCTTTGTCAGATGTGTAAACTGCAAAGATTTTCTCCCATTCTGATGGTTGCTGATTCGCTCTAGTGACTGTTTCTTTTACCGTGCAGAAGCTGTGGAGTTTGATGAGGTCCCATTTGTCTATTTTGGCTTCTGTTGCCAATGCTTTTAATGTTTTGTTCATGAAGTCCTTGCCTACTCCTATGTCCTGAATGGTTTTGCCTAGATTTTCCTCTAGGGTTTTTATGGTGTCAGGTCTTACGTTTAAGTCTTTAATCCATCTGGAGTTAATTTTAGTGTAAGGTGTCAGGAAGGGGTCCAGTTTCTGCTTTCTGCACATAGCTAGCCAGTTTTCCCAACACCATTTATTAAAATGAAAATCCTTTCCCCATTGCTTGTTTTTGTCTGGTTTATCAAATATTATATGGTTGTAGATATGTTGTGTTGCCTCTGATGCTTCTGTTCTATTCCACTGGTCTATATCTCTGTTTTGGTACCAGTACCATGCTGTTTTGATTACTCTGGCCTTGTAGTATAGTTTGAAGTCTGGTAGTGTGATGCCTCCCGCTGTGTTATTATTGCTTAGAACTGACTTGGCTATGCGGGCTCTCTTTTGGTTCCATATGAAATTCATGGTGGATTTTTCCAGTTCTGTGAAAAAATTCAATGGTATTTTGATGAGGATTGCATTGATTGTGTAAATTACTTTGGGCAGTATAGCCATTTTCACGATACTGATTCTTCCTAATCACAAACATGGAATGTTTCTCCATCTGTTTGTGTCCTCTTTAATTTCATTGAGCAGTGGTTTGTAGTTTTCCTTAAAGAGGTCCTTACATTTCTTGTGAGTTGTATTTCTAGGTATTTTATTTTCTTTGTAGCAATTGTGAATGGCAGTTCGTTTTTGATTTGGTTCTCTTTAAGTCTGTTATTCGTGTATAGGAATGCTTGTGATTTTTGAACATAGATTTTATATCCTGAGACTTTGCTTAAGTTGCTTATCAGTTTCAGGAGTTTTTGGGCTAAGGTGATGGGGTCTTCTAGGTATACTATCATGTCATCTGCAAAGAGAGACAATTTGGCTTCAACCTTTCCTATTTGGATACCCTTTATTTCTTTTTCTTGCCTGATTGCTCTGGCTAGAACTTCCAGTACTATGTTGAATAGGAGTGGTGAGAGAGGGCATCCTTGTCTAGTGCCAGATTTCAAAGGGAATGCTTTCAGTTTTTGCCCATTAAGTATGATATTGGCTGTTGGTTTGTCACAAATAGCTTTTATTACTTTGAGATATGTTCCATCAATACCGAGTTTATTGAGAGTTTTTAGCATAAAGGGCTGTAGAATTTTGTCAAACGACTTCTCTGCATAGATTGAGATAATCATGTGGTTTTTGTTTTTGCTTCTGTTTATGTGGTGAATTACATTTATAGACTTGTGTATGTTGAAACAGCCTTGCATCCACGGGATGAATCCTACTTGATCATGATGGATAAGTATTTTATTGTGCTGTTGCAATCGGTTTGCCAGTATTTTATTGAAGACTTTTGCATCTATGTTCATCATGGATATTGGCCTGATGTTTTCTTTTCTTGTTGAGTCTCTGCCAGGTTTTGGTATCAGGATGACGTTGGTCTCATAAAATGATTTGGGAAGGGTTCCCTCTTTTTGAATTATTTGGAATAGTTTCAGAAGGAATGGTACCAGATCCTCTTTGTGTGTCTGGTAGAATTCGGCTGTGAACCCATCTGGACCAGGGCTTTTTTTGTGTGATAGGCTCTTAATCGCTGCCTCAACTTCAGACCTTGGTATTGGTCTATTCATAGTTTTGGCTTTCTCCTGGTTTAGGCTTGGAAGGACACAGGCATCCAGGAATTTATCCATTTCTTCCTGGTTTACTAATTTATGTGCATAGAGTTGTTTGAAGTATTCTCTGATGATGGTATGAATTTCTGTGGAATCTGTGCTGATTTCCCCATTATCATTTTTTATTGCATCTATTTGGTTGTTCTCTCTTTTTTTCTTATCAGCCTGGCTAGTGGTCTATTTTGTTGATCTTTTCAAAAAACCAGCTCTTGGATTTATTGATTCTTTGAAGGGTTTTCTTGTCTCTATCTCCTTCAGTTCTGCTCTGATCTTCGTTATTTCTTGTCTTCAGCTAGGTTTTGAGCTTTTTTGATCTTGCTCCTCTAGCTCTTTTAATTTTGATGATAGGGTGTCAATTTTGGATCTCTCCACTCTTCTCATGTGGGCACTTATTGCTATGTATTTTCCTCTTCAGACTGCTTTAAATGTGTCCCAGAGATTCTGGTATGTTTTGTCTTAGTTCTCATTGGTTTCAAAGAACTTCTTTATTTCTTCCTTCATTTCTTTGTTTATCCAATCAACATTCAAGAGCCAGTTTTTCAGTTTCCATGAAGCTGTGTGGTTCTGAGTTATTTTCTGAATTCTGAGTTCCAACTTGATTGCACTATGGTCTGAGAGCCTGTTTGTTATGATTTCAGTTGTTTTGCATTTTCTGAGGAGTGCTTTACTTCCAATTATGTGGTCAATTTTGGAGTAGGTGTGATGTGGTGCTGAGAAGAATGTATATTCTGTGGATTTTGGGCGGAAAGTTCTTTAAATGTCTATCAGGTTTGCTTGTTCAAGGTCTGAGTTGAAGTCCTGGATATCCTTGTTAATTTTCTGTCTTTATGATCTGTCTGATATTGAAAGTGGAGTGTTAAAGTTTTTCACTATTATTGTGTGGGAGTCTAAGTCTCTTTTTAAGTCATTAAGAACTTGCCTTATATATCTGGGTTCTCCTGCATTGGGTCCATATATATTTAGAATTGTTAGCTCTTCTCATTGTATCGATTCTTTTACCATTATGTAATGACCTTCTTTGTCCCTTTTGATTTTTGTTGCTTTAAAGTCTATTTTATCAGAGACCATAATTGCAACTCCTGCTTTGCTTTGCTCTCCATTTGCTTGGTAAATCTTTCTCCATCTCTTTATTTTGAGCCTTTGTGTATCCTTGCGTGTGAGGTGGGTTTCCTGGATACAGCACAGTGATGGGTCTTGGTTTTTTATCCAGTTTTCCAGTCTATGTCTTTTGATTGCTGCGTTAAGCCTATTTAGAATTAGTGTTTTTGCACGTTGATTTTATATCCTGAGACTTTGCTGAAGTTGCTTATCAGTTTCAGTAGCTTTTGGGCTGAGATGATGGGGTCTTGTAGGTATACTATCATGTCATCTGCACATAGAGACATAATATTTTTATGTGTGAATTTGATACTGCCATTTTGATGCTACCTGGCTGTTTTGCCCATTGGTTCATGTGGATTCTTCATTTTGTTGATGCTCTTTAGTATTTGGTATGCTTTTGGGATGGCTGGTACTGGTTGTTTCTTTCTATGCATAGTGCCTCTTTCAGGAGCTCTTGTAAAGCAGGCCTAGTGGTGACAAAATCTCTGAGTACTTGCTTGTTCATGAAGGATTTTATTTTTCCTTCACTTATGAAGCTCAGTTTGGCTGGATATGAAATTCTGGGTTGAAAGTTCTTTTCTTTAAGCAAGTTGAATATTGCCCCCCACTCTCTTCTGGCTTGTAGAGTCTCTGCCGAGAGATCTGCTATGAGTCTGATGGGCTTCCCTTTCTGGGTGACCCGACCTTTTTCTCTCGCTGTTCTTAGTATTTTCTTTTTCATTTCAACCCTGGTGAATCTGACGATTATGTGCCTTGGGGTTGCTCTTCTTGTGGAGTATCTTTGTCATGTTCTCTGTATTTCCTGGAGTTGAGTATTGACCTGTCTTGCTAGGTTGGGGAAATTCTCCTGGATAATATCCTGACGAGTGTTTTCCAGTTTGGATTCATTCTCTTCATCACATTCTGGTACACCTATCAAACATACGTTGAATCTCTTCACATAGTCCCACATTTCTTGGAGATTTTGTTCATTCCTTTTTGTGCTTTTCTCTTTAATCTTGGTTTCTCATTTTATTTCATTGAGTTGATCTTTGACTTCTGATATTCTTTCTTCTGCTTGGTCAATTCGGCTGTTGAAATTTGTGCATGCTTCATGAAGTTCTCGTGTTGTGTTTTTCAGCTCCTTCAATTCGTTCATATTTCTTTCTAAGTTGTCCATTCTTGTTATCAATTTCTTGAATCATTTTTTCAAATCTTTTTTCAAGGTTCTTAGTTTCTTTGCACTGATTTAGAATATGTTCTTTTAGCTCACTGAAGTTTCTCTTTATCCACTTTCTGAAGTTCAATTCCGTCATTTCATCACACTCTTTCTCCGTCCAGCTTTGTTCCCTTGCTGTTGAGGAGTTTTGGTCCTTTTTAAGAGGTGAGGTGTTTTGGTTTTAGGTGTTTTCCTCCTGTTTGTGCTGGTTTCTTCCCATCTTTATGGATTTATTCCCCTGTCGTCTTAGTAGTTGCTGATTTTTCAATTGGGTCTTTGTGTGGATGCTGAGATTATTGATGATGAAGTATTTCTGTTACTTAGTTTTTCTTCTAATGGTCTAGCCCCTTTGCTGTATGAGTGCTGAAGTCCACTCCAGGCCGTGCTTGTCTGGGGTATACCTGTAGCAGCTGTGGAACAGTGAGGGATGATACCAGTTTCTTCTTCTGCTGTCTTTGTTCCAGAATGATGCCTGCCAAATGTCAGTCTGATTAGTTTTTTTTGGGGGGTGACTCTTTGGATATACAGGGGTCAGGGAGCTGCTTGAGGAGATGGTCTGTGCTTTATAGGAGCTCCAGTACTGAGCTTTGAGCTCCCTTGTTCATTCAGAGTTGTTGGGAGGTTGTTTATGTCTGCTGCAACAGAACTCATAAAACACCACTTTTTTTTTTCTCCCTTAGATACTTTGTCTCAGGGAGTTGGGGATTTTTTAATGAGTGTCTGTTGCACTGTCCTGCACCACTAGGAGGCAGTCTATTCACTATTTGCCTGCCGGGGCTCTGCCCTGCTTGCATGGGTCCACCCTGTTGCTGCTGGACTCTATTCTGCTGTGGAGCACTCCCCTCTTTTGGCGGAGTCTCTCTGTTATGGCAGGTTGCCTCAGCAATGGCAGGCTTCCTCAGCCCTGGGCGGTACTTCAGTAGGGGCGGATTGCATCCTTAGTGACATCCACCCCCTCCCACTGGGCTGGACCATCCTAGATGCCAGCAGCAAAACTCTCAGCCCCGAGAACCTCCAATTGCCACTCTGCTTGTCCCCATGAAGGTCGGACCATCTGAGCCCAATCACCCAGCTCCCTGCCTCAGAGTCCATCCTCTCTCTCTCTCTCTCTCTTCCTCTCCCCAAGCTGAAAGTTTGGCTCTCTCACTGGTGCCCCAGTAGCCTGGTAATAGGGCACTGGGATCCGTGCTATCTCCTGTGCCACTGCCCACTGCACCAGCTCAGATCACGCTTCCCAGTAATCTCCTGGTCTGGCTCATTGTGCAACTCCTGTTCAATCAGATGGACATGTCAATCTACCCTTCAAAATCTCAGGTTGCCAGTTTAACAAGGCATCCAGACCTGTGAGTTCCATGCTGGGTCCCGCTGCAGTACCGGCCAAAGTGGCCATGCAAGCCGGCTGCGCTAGCCAGCTGTACTAGCATCCCATGTCTCTGCCACACGTGGGACTTTCAATGCTCTGTGGGCAAAAAAGGTCCATCCGAGAATGCAGCAAGGACTCACCCTCTGTGCCTTCACTAAGAGCTGCAATTCTGAGTCACTTCTATGATGGCATCTCAAACTCTCAACCCAGAATTTCATATCCAGCCAAACTGAGCTTCATAAGTGAAGGAAAAATAAAATCCTTTATGAACAAGCAAGTACTCAGAGTTTGTCACCACTAGGCCTGCTTTACAAGAGCTCCTGAAAGAGGCACTACACATAGAAAGAGAAAACCAGTACCAGCCATCCTAAAAGCATACCAAATGCTAAAAAACATCAACAAAATGAAGAATCTACATGAACCAATAGGCAAAACAGCCAGCTAGCATCAAAACAGCAGTATCAAATTCACACATAATAATATTAACCCTAAATGTAAATGGGCTAAATGCACCAATCAAAAGACACAGACTGGAAAACTGGATAAAAAACCAAAACACATCGGTGTGCTGTATACTGGAAACCCACATCATATGCAAAGATACAGAAAGGCTCAAAATAAAGGGATGGAGGAAGATTTACTAAGCAAATGAAGAGCAAAAAAAAAAAAAAAGGAAGAGTTGCAATTCTCGTCTCTGATAAAATAGACTTTAGAGCAACAAAAATCAAAAGGGACAAAGAAGGTCATTACATAATGGTAAAAGGATCGATACAACAAGAACAGCTAACAATTCTAAATATATATGGACCCAATGCAGGAGCACCCAGATATATAAGGCAAGTTCTTAATGATTTACAAAGAGACTTAGACTCCCACACAATAATAGTGGGAGACTTTAACACTCCACTGTCAATATCAGACAGAACAACCAGAGAGAAAATTAACAAGGATATCGAGGTCTTCAACTCAGACCTTGAACAAGCAAACCTGACAGACATTTACAGAACTCTTCACCCCAAATCCACAGAATATACATTCTTCTCAGCACCACATCACACCTACTCCAAAATTGACCACATAATTGGAAGTAAAGCACTCCTCAGAAAATGCAAAACAACTGAAATCATAACAAACAGTCTCTCAGACCATAGTGCAATCAAGTTGGAACTCAGAATTCAGAAACTAACTCAGAACCGCACAGCTTCATGGAAACTGAAAAACTGGCTCTTGAATGTTGATTGGATAAACAATGAAATGAAGACATTAATTAATAAGTTCTTTGAAACCAATGGGAATGAAGACAAAATGTACCAGAATCTCTGGGACACAGTTAACGCAGTCTGTAGAGAGAAATATATACCAATAAATGCCCACATGAGAAGAGTGGAGAGATACAAAATTGACACCCTATCGTCAAAATTGAAAGAGCTAGAGGAGCAAGATTAAAAGAGCTCAAAATCTAGCTGAAGACAAGAAATAACTAAGATCAGAGCAGAACCGAATTAGATAGAGACAAGAAAAACCCTTCAAAAAAATCAATAAATCCAAAAACTGGTTTTTCAAAAAGATCAACAAAATAGACCACTAGCCAGACTGATAACAAAAAAAAGAGAGAACAACCAAATAGATGCAATAAAAAATGATAATGGGGAAGTCACCACAGATTCCACAGAAATTCAAACCATCATCAGAGAGTACTACAAACAACTCTATGCACATAAACTAGTAAACCAGGAAAAAATGGATAAATTCCTGGATGCCTGTGTCCTCCCAAGCCTAAACCAGGAGGAAGCCAAAATTATGAATAGACCAATAACAAGGTCTGAAGTTGAGGCAGCAATTAAGAGCCTACAACACACAAAAAAAGCCCTGGTCCAGATGGGTTCACAGCTGAATTCTACCAGACACACAAAGAGGATCTGGTACCATTCCTTCTGAAACTATTCCAAATAACCCAAAAAGAGGGAACTTTTTCCAAATCTTTTTATGAGACCAATATCATCCTGATACCAAAATCCTGCAGAGACTCAAACAAAAAAAAAACACTTCAGGCCAATATTCATGATGAACATAGATGCAAAAATCTTCAATAAAATACTGGCAAACCAATTGCAACAGCACATTAAAAAACTTATCCATCATGATCAAGTACGATTCATCCCAGGGATGCAAGGCTGGTTCAACATATGCAAGTCTATAAATGTAATTCACCACATAAGCAGAAGCAAAAACAAAAACCACACGATTATCTCAATTGACGCAGAGAAGGCATTTGACAAATTTCAACAGCCCTTTATGCTAAAACCCTCAATAAACTTGGTATTGATGGAACATATCTCAAAGTAATAAAAGCTATTTATGACAAACCAACAGCCAATATCATACTTAATGGGCAAAAACTGGAAGCATTCCCTTTGAAATCTGGCACTAGACAAGGATGCCCTCTCTCACCCCTCCTATTCAACATAGTACTGGAAGTTCTAGCCAGAGCAATCAGGCAAGAAAAAGAAATAAAGTGTATTCAAATAAAAAAGTTGGAAGCCAAATTGTCTGTATTTGCAGACGACATGATAGTATACCTAGAAGACCCCATTACCTCAGCCCAAAAGCTCCTGAAACTGATAAGCAACTTCAGCAAATTCTCAGGATATAAAATCAATGTTTAAAAATCACAAGCATTCCTATACACCAATAACAGACTAAAAGAGAACCAAATCAAGAACGAACTGCCATTCACAATTGCTACAAAGAAAATAAAATACCTAAGAATACAACTCACAAGGAACGTAAGGGACCTCTTTAAGGAAAACTACAAACCACTGCTCAACGAAATAAGAGAGGACACAAACAGATGGAGAAACATTCCATGATCGTGGTTAGAAAGAATCAATATTGTGAAAATGTCTATACTGCCCAAAGTAATTTACACAATCAGTGCTATCCCCATTATACTACCATTGAATTTCTTCACAGAACTGGAAAACCACCATAAATTTTATATGGAACTAAAAAAGAGCCTGCATAGCCAAGTCAATTCTAAGCAAAAGGAACGCAGTGGGAGGCATCACACTACCAGACTTCAAACAATACTACAAGGCTACAGTAATTAAAACAGCATGGTACTGGTACCAAAACAGGATATAGACCAATGGAACGGAACAGAAGCATCGGAGGCAACACAACATATCTACAATCATATAATCTTTGATAAACCACCAGCAATGGGGAAAGGATTTTCTATTTAATAAATGGTTTTGGGAAAACAGGCTAGCTATGTGCAGAAAGCAGAAACTCGACCCCTTCCTGACACCTTACACTAAAATTAACTCCAGATGGATTAAAGACTTAAACATAAGACCTGACACCATAAAAACCCTAGAAGAAAATCTAGGCAAAACCATTCAGGACATAGGAGTAGGCAAGGACTTCATGACAAAAACACCAAAAGCATTGGCAACAAAAGCCAAAATAGACAAATGGGACCTCACCAAACTACACAGCTTCTGCATGGCAAAAGAAACTGTCACTGGAGTGAATTGGCAACCATCAGAATGGGAAAAAAATCTTTGCAGTTTACGCAACTGACTAAGGGCTGATATCCAGAATTTACAAGAACTCAAACAGATTTACAGGATAAAAACAAACAAGCCCATTCAAAAATGGGCAAAGGATATCAACAGACAGTTTACAAAAGAAGACATACATGAGGCCAACAAATGCATGAACAAATGCTCATCATCACTGGTCATTAGAGAGATGCAAATCAAAACCAGATTGAGATACCATCTCACGCCAGTTAGAATGGCGATCATTAAAAAATCTGGAGACAGCAGATGCTGGAGAGGATGTGGAGAAATAGGAACACTCTTACACTGTTGGTGGGAGTGTAAAGTAGTTCAACCATTGTGGAAGACAGTGTGGCAATTCCTCCAGTACCTAGAAATAGAAAATCCATTTGACCCAGCAATACCATCACTGGGTATATATCCAAAAAAGTATAAATCGTTCTACTATAAGGACATGCACACGAATATTCATTGCAGCACTGTTTACAATAGCAAAGAACTTGAACCAACCTAAATGCCTATCGATGATAGACTGGACTTGGAAAATGTGGCACATATACACCATGGAATATTATTCAGCAATCAAAAATGATGAGTCTGTGTCCTTTGTAAGGACATGGATTAATCTGGAGAACATAATTCTCAGCAAACTGACACAAGAACAGAAAAGGAAATACCGCATATTCTCACTCATAGGTGGGTGAGAAAAATGAGAACACATGGACACAGAGAGTGAGTCTACTACACACTGGGGTCTATTGGGGGAATTGGGGGTGGTACAGCCGGGGGTGCTGGGGAGGGATAGCCTGGGGATGAATGCCAAGTGAGGGTGAAGGGGAGGAAGGCAGCAAAATACACTGTCATGTGTGTACTTATGCAACTATCTTGCATGTTCTGCACATGTACCCCAAAACCTATAATGCAATAAAAATTTTAAAAAAATAAAAATAAAAAAAGGATTTTGAATATTGGCCCCCACTCTCTTCTTTTTTTGTAGTGTTTCTGCCCAGAAATAGCTGTGAGTCTAATGGGCTTTTCTTTGTGGTAACCCAACCTTTCTCTCTGGCTGCATGTAGCATTTTTTCTTCATTTTAACCTTGGTGAATCTGACGATTATGTGCCTTGGGGTTGCTCTTTTTGAGAAATATCTTTATGGTGTTCTCTGTATTTCCTGGACTTAAATATTGGCCTTTTTGCTAGGTAGGGGAAGTTCTTCTGGATAATATCCTGAAGAGTGTTTTCCAGCTCGGATTCATTCTCTCCGTCACATTCAGGTACACCTATCAAATGTAGATTAGGTCTTTTCACATAATCCCAAATTTCTTGAAGGGTTTGTTCATTTCTTTTCACTCTTTTTTCTCTAATCTTGCCTTCTCATTTTATTTAATTGAGTTGATCTTCAATCTCTGATATCCTTTCTTCTGCTTGGTCAATTTGGCTATTGAAACTTGTGTATACTTCGTGAAGTTATCATGTTGTGTTTTTCATCTCCATCAGGTTATTTATATTCTTCTCTAAGCTGCTTTTTCTCATTAGCATTCCATCAAACCTTTTTTCAAGGTTTTTCATTTCTGTGCATTGGGTTAGAACACTTTCTTTTAGTTCACAGAAATATCTCATTACCCACCTTCTGAAGTCTGATTCTGTCATTTCATCACATTCTCCATCCAGCTTTGTTCCTTTGCTGGTGAAGAGTTGTGATCCCTTGTAGGAGGAGAGACATTCTGGTTTTGGGTGTTTTTATCCTTTTTGCACTGGTTTCTTCCCATCTTTGTGGATTTTTCTGCCTGTGGTCTTTGTAGTTGGTGACTTACATATGAGGTCCCTTGAGTTGACTTCCTTTTTGTTGCTGATGACGTTTCTTCTAACAGTCAGGCCCCTCTGTCATAGGACTGCTGGAGGTCCACTCCATACCCTGTTTGCCTGGGGATCACCTGTGGTGGATGCAGAACAGTAAGGGTTTCTGCCAGTTTCCTCTTCTGATATCTTCATCCCAGAAGGATACCTGTTGGATTTCAGCCTGAGCTCTCCTTTATGAGATGTCTCTTTTGATATATGGGGATTAGGGAGCTGCTTGAAGAGATAGCCTAACCCTTATTAGAGCTCAGGTGCTGAGCTGTGAGCTTTGTTGTTCCATTCAGAGCTGCTGGGCAGGTATGTTTAAGTCTGATGCAGCAGAACTCATAACTGACTTTTTTTCCAGGTGGTCTGTCCTGGGAAGGTGAGGCTTTATTTATAAGTTCCTGACATGCTGCTGCCTTTTTTCAGAGATACCCTTCCCAGCTATGAGTTAGCCTAGTCGCAGTCTGCCAACAGAGGCATTGCTGAGCTGCTGTGGACTCTGCCCAGCTGCTGTGTGAACTTCCTTGTAATTTTGTTTATAGAGGTATAGTTAGAACTGCCTTGGTAATGGTGGTCTGCCTAAGTAATGGTGTTCTGTCTCAGTAATGGTGGACTGTCTTTGTAATGGCAGATTGCCTCAGTAATGGCAGATTGCCTTGGTAATGGCTGACTGCCTCGGTAATGGTGGACTGCCTTAGTAATGGTGGACTTCCTCGGTAATGGTGGACTGCCTCGGTAATGCTGAACACCCTTCCCCCTACAGAGCTGAACCATCCCAGGTGACCCACCGAGACAGGTCACCTTCCTCCCTGTTTCAGCCCTCCTTTTCTTCAGTTGAATTGGTGTCTCTGTCTTCCAGGCATTCCAGGAGCCAGTTGAAATGGCCACTCAGATTTGTGTGAGTTTTTGTGCAGAGACCCACTGCACCAGCTGAAACAACCATGCTGGAAACTCCTGGCACTTTTCAGCCCGGGAATATCCTGGTCTGTGGACAGCAATAACTCATTTGGAAATGTGGTGATCACTCACCCTCTGCATTGTTCTTGCTGGGAACTGCACTCCAGAGCCACTTCTATTCGGCCATCTTGGATCTGCCTCTCCAGTCTCTTTATATAGCAAGAGTGAACTTTACTCCAATTCCCCACAAGTTCCTCATCTCTATCCAGGACCACCTCAACCCAGACCTGATTGTCTATATCATAAGCATTTTGGTCAAAGCCATCCAACAAATCCCTAGGAAGTTCGAATCTTTCCCACATTTTCCTATCTTCTTCTGAGCCTTCCAAACTGTTCCAACCTCTGCCTGTTACCCAGTTCCAAAGTTGCTTCCACATTTTTGAGTATCTTTACAGCAGTGCCTCACTGCCTGGTACCAATTTACCATATTTGTCTGTTCTCAGGATGCTAAAAAAAGATATATTAATTACTGGGTAATTTATAAATTAAAACGGGTTTAATGGACCCACAGTTTTACATGGCTGGGGAGGCCTCACAATCATGGAGAAAGGCAAAAGAGAAGCAAAGGAACATCTTATATGGCAGTAGGCAAGAGAGCGTGTGTAGGGGGAATTGCCTTTTATGAATCCATTAATTTCATGAGACTTATTCACTATTATGAGAACAGCATTTGAAAAACCTGTCCCCATGATTTAATTACCTCCCACTCAGTCCCTTCCATGCACATGAGGATTATGGGAACTATGATTCAAGATAAATTTGGATGGGGACACAGCCAAACCATATCAGTCAAGAAATACAAGGTAGACTAGGATGTGTGGGATACCACTTCATGCTGAAATTTTGGGAGTATTAAATAGTTCCTCAGTTTAATAATTGATCCCTTCTGCCCTGAGTATTCAAAATTTTCATGAATCAGTCTTTATATTAGGGTTTTTAATATCCCATTTGCAAAGCACTTATGTTACTTGTGATTCTGACATATCTCATTTTTGACACCAGTTTATCTAGTTCAAGTTGATTCAAATACATGAAGACTGGGGAGTAAAGGGATAAATAAGAGATTGTAAATTTTAGTGGTAGAGAAGGCACTTAGGAAATGACCAAAATATATTGAGCTGCTCCTGGAGGCAGGTATGATGGGCTGCACTAGTGGGGCTTGGGCCATCTAAGAAGCCACTTGAGGACACTAGAGGATGTGAAATTTGCAGATACCAGGATAAAGTCACTTTTGTCAGAACCAAACAAGTTCAAGAAAGGAAGTAAGGAAAGCAAGTAAGGAAAGCATGAAGGAGGAGGGCCTGTGGTTGTGTGTCAGAGATCAAACTGTCTTAAGCACTTTCTAAAATAATTCCATGACAGATTTCTTCTCATCTTTCACACATCTTATGCTTTTCATGATCTACATTTTGTACATATGCACATATTTCTATGACCAGGTTTCTCACTAGACATTGTTTAGAACTGCAAAAGTTCAGATAAAATGCTCTTAAAAGAAAGCTTTGACTGGGCTCAGTGGCTCACGTCTATAATCCCAGCACTTTGGGAGGCCGAGGCAGGTGGATCACAGGGGCAAGAGATTGAGACCATCCTGACTAACATGGTGAAACCCCGTCTCTACTAAAAATACAAAAATTAGCTGGGTGTGGTGGTGTGTGCCTGTAGTCCCAGCTATTCAGGAGGCTGAGGCAGGAGAATTTCTTGAACCCGGAAGGTGGAGGTTGCAGTGAGCAAAGATCATGCCACTGCACTCCAGCCTGGTGCCTGACGATGGAATGAGACTCTTTCTCAAGAAAAAAGAAAGAAAGAAAGAAAAAAGAAAACTTTACCCATTATCTGCATCTCCTCCAGTGAACTGATGCCAAGTCTGGCTTTGAGCCTCAGGAACCAATGAGCTCTCTTTCCAAACAGCTTATTTGAACTTCTTTTTGCCAATAAAAGCTTCCCGTATCCCCACCTCTTCAACTGCACATGTGGCTTTCTATAGCTGTGCATTCTGGATTATGATCCTCTTTACTTAAACCCCAATAAACTCATTAAATTAGAAGATATTTTTCTCTGACCACTTTAGGCTGACAAGACTAGGGGAAATCTTGGGAAATAATATGTACAGTCTTACACATTCTTTGCATGTATTATTTCATTAAAACTTATAACAACCTTTTGTGAGCTAAGTGCTGTTATTACCATTTCAAAGCGAAGACGGCTGAAGCTTAAATAACTTAAGAAATTTTTCATCCGGGCGTGGTGGCTCAAGCCTGTAATCCCAGCACTTTGGGAGGTCGAAGCGGGTGGATCACAAGGTGATGAGATTGAGACCATCCTGGTCAACAGGATGAAACCTTTTGACGGTGAAACGCTGTCTCTACTAAAAATACAAAAAATTAGCTGGGCATGGTGGTGTGTGCCTGTAATCCCAGCTACTCAAGAAGCTGAGGCAGGAGAATTGCCTTAACCCAGGAGGCGGAGGTTGCAGTAAGCCGAGGTCGCACCATTGCACTCCATCCTGGGTAGCAAGAGTGAAACTCTGTCTCAGAAACAAAAAAGTAAAAAAAAAAAAAGAAATTAGTCCAGGAGCATAGTTTGCAGGTGGCAGAGCCAGGATGTGGTTGGAGAGCTTCTGAACACCAATCCAGGAGTTCACCATTGTGTCATACTACCTTCTTGGATTAAAGGTCACTTTGTTTGAGCCCCTAATCTAAAACAGTCTACCTGTTTTCTCTCTTGTGCTGTCTATACTTTCTTGTTTCAGGAATAAGTGGGATTTGTGGTAATAAATCTATTTGTGTAATAATTATTTAAAGATGGATTCTCTACTGGGTTGTACATGCTACATAAAAGGACAGGGACCATGTTGTTCTGTTTACTTCTGTTTTCTCAGGGTCTTGCACATACCTGCCATGTAGTAGGTGCTCAATAAATACTTGAATAAATGCTTAGGGGTAAAAAAAAGTTTGACTATTACCAAACCATCTTTGCCATTAGAAAATTTTAGTTACACTAGAAAAAGTTTTAATCCAGAAATTCACTTTAATAATTTTAAAAAGTTTTAAAACTTCTTGGTATGTTTCAGGCTTTTTTTCTTTAAGAAAAGAAAAAGAATGTTTATAATTGGCACTCCATTGAGTTTTTGTATAATCTGGGGGGTAGGAAGTATGTGAAAGAGAGTTGACATGTTCCACTCATTTGTGTAATTGACACCTTTCCCTCTCTCTCTGGAGATATATTTTAATAAAGTAAATAAATAATGGTGGCTCCACACATAAAGTTAAAAACATCATTTCATTAGTGGAAGGTCAGAGGTAGAGGATATAAGTGACAGCTACTGTCCTTTGCTATGATTTAGGTGCTTTCTGCATCTTATCTGGTTTATTCTTTCTAAAATTATGAGAGATAAGTGTAATTTTTCCCATTTTACAGATGAGAGGACTGATGGCCAAAATATGAACTAATTGGCTAAGGGCATTGGATAACACAAAGCATCAAATGATCAAATCAGACTCACATGGATCAGAGATCTTACATAGTAGTAAGATTTACTGACACTTCAGTCAAGGTCCAACCACATATATGATAGTGGCCCCATAAGATTAGAACAGTGTATTTTTACAGTACCTTTTCTTTGTTTAGGTATGTTTAGGTACACAAATACTTCACTGCAGTGTTACAATTGTCTATAGTATTCATTATAGTTACATACTGTACCAGTTTGTAGTCTAGAAGCAATAGGCTGTACCATATAGCCTAGATGTGTACTAAGTAAGCTAAACCAGCTAGGTTTGTGGAAGTGGACTCTATGATATTTGCACAACAATGAAATTGCCTAATGGCACATTCCTTAGACTGTATTCCCGATGTTAAGTAATACATGACTGTAGTTTCAAGGACACACAACTTCAAGGCACAGATAAAGCCATAGAAGTCTAGGGTCACCAACCAAACTCCCCAGGTCATTTCTTGCTGTGTTCCTACTTCTGGCCCTGATTAACAAACAAGGTCTCTAAGTGATGTATGCACTCCTATCACTTGCACAGAAGACAGCTATTTCTTTCATGAGATATCCCCATTTTATACTCTAATTCTTACATAGCTTAATGAAATTGTTTAGGGATACACATTTAATAAATCCATAAATTCCAGATTTTATCACCCTAGCAATCAATCCTAAACAAGTTTATTCTGCTGAACGCATTTCATAAGTAAGAACTCCCCTACTACAAATAGTATTAGTATGTTTGCCTGGAGGTCTGCTATGACATGTTTACAAGGAAATTTGACCAGGTTATTCTTTTTCTTCTTTCCTTCTTTCTTTCCCAGGGGCATTTTGTCAGTGAAGGGAAAGACTATTTGCTGCTAACCACTCCTTTCTGGGACAGCACAGCCAGTATGCATCAGGGCTAGGATTCGAATCCAGGTTTGTCTCACTTGCAAGTCCATTCTTTCCAATACACCATACTCTCTTTAAACTTCAGGAGTTCATAACTAGGAGATTTCACAACTATGAATGCCTCTCAATGTATTTCACTTTTATTTTCACTGAACATTGTTGTCAACAACTCTGAAGCTGCCGTGCAGAGTCCTTCACAAGATAGTTTCTGCTGTTACTACTGACGGGCTAACAGTCTGATCTGTAGAAGAAAGAGAGAAAGCAGAAATAAAAAATGTGGGGAAGAAAGGACATATTTTTTAACTAATGATGTTATTTGAACTGGAAGTGAGTGATTCTTCTTCTTTAATAGATAGCTGGATAATAAGTATGATATTCACTTATTTGTTTTAATAGATGATGAAATGGTAGATTGTTTATAAAAGTGGCACAGTGCTATGGTGTGAATGTGTCCCTTAAATTCATACGTTGAAAACTTAATCCCTAATGCAACAGTGTTGGGAGGTGGGGCCTAATGGGAGATGTTTATAGCATGAGGGCTCTACCCTCATGAATGGATTAATATCATTATAAAATGGGCTTGCAGGAGTGAGTTCTCACTCTTCTACTTTTCTGCCATGTGAAAGCACATTTGTCCTTTTTTGCTCTTCTGTCTTCTGCCATGTGAAAATGCAGCAAGTAGGTCCTCACCATGTGCTAGCACCTTGCTCTTGGCCTTCCCAGCCTCTAGAAATGTTAGAAAATAAATTTCTGGTCTTTATAAATTACCCAGTCAGTCTATAATATTGTTTTATAGCAGCACAAAACTGACCAAGACACAATAATTCTTGAAATTTAATTTTCAAAAAATAACAGAAATTCAGCATACTTTATAGATAGTGGTGTGCCATAGCTGGTTAGCATTGGCTTTGTTACAATTATTATCAAACAGAGATGGAGTCTTTCTAAAATAAAGTGATATTTATTTGGGAAAGGGCATTGTAATGAAAATACATATGCCATAGTAAACCATGTGCATATTCCAGGAGGTAAAAGAAGACAAGGATTTTTAAAGGAAGAATGAGGAGGACTACAAAACTGCTTTAAATCAATTGTTCTTGGCTACAAGAATCAGCAATAACAAGGGTAGTGTCATTCCAAGATTGGACAGGCATTTGCTGAACAGATATACTCACAGAAATGTATATTTTGTGTGTGTGTGAGAGGTTGTAGTGGTTTTTGTGCAAGGTTGTGGTTTTTGCAGTCTTTTATGATATTTCTTGTTATCAAGCATATGCACAAGATAACCCTCCTTCATGGACCTCCCCAGCTCCATTTGTCAGGCTTGATACAAGTGACTTAATTTTGATTCAGACAACTATCACACTTGTGAGGAATGTGTGTGTGCCTCTCTTTCTCACATTGTAGTCAATGACTTCATATTGGCTGCTTGCAACTAACCATATTAGAAGTATTCACACCACAGAAGTAATCAAGTACTATAGACTATGGCCTTTTCTTTCTAGAAAGGTGGTTACTTTTTGTAGTAACCACTATTTGTCACTATTTGTAGACATACAAGGCTTTCCTATTCCTGTATTTAGGATTAATGTGCCAAAATTAGAAAGTAAAGTGAGGAAACAACATATAAAATGGTCAAATAGACCGTTAGAGTATAAACGTGTTAGATTTCTGTGAGGGGCCATAAATAATGAGTTTGGAATAAACTGAACGATAGAAGAAACCTGATTAGACATCCAACATCAATCTGTGGCCTGCTAGGCTTCCTGATTTCTTGACCCTGAACAGAGTTCACACATGTGGTTACTGGCAGGGCTGGACCTTCTCAGGTAGAGTCTCCCTCCCAGGGGCAGGCCACTTCCTACATGTTGGAGCAGAGAATGTGTTGTCCTGGTTCAGGCCATTATGAATGACAGGGAATTAAAGATACAGAGAGACAGAGGCTGTGCTCTGCACCCCCAATTTGTGCTTCACAATCCCAGTCCACTAATTGAGTAGGTCACTTCATTTCTCTTGGGCAAAGATGATGACAGGAATGAGAGAGAAGGAAGAAGCTCTTCTTCCCAACACCCAGAAAAGGCAAAAGCTTCTATTTTATGGGTCAACATAAAAAAATTTGCTTGAGTTGTAGAAGGGAATGGTTTGTCCTGCAGTATATTTTATTTTAATTCCTTTTCTTATTGCTTACTTAAATCAGATGTTGATCATACAGTGCCAGGCATTTAGCTTCATAATGCTGTTGAATTGAATAATTGAAGTAAAATGGTGGAAAAGTTTGTGATTATTTTTAAGGGAAGTGGTGGTGGTCATGGTAGTATATTTTCCCTAAAGACATACCTTAAAGATATACTGAGCAGTTTAAAAACACTATTAATGAAGACTCTTATGTCTCCCAAGAATAAAATATCAGATCCCTTTGAGTATTTTTATCAAGCAACCAGTTAATTCATTGAAAAAAGATATTCAGATAAAGCATTTGTTTGAAATGACTTTGTGTTTATCTGAATTGACATCAAGCATTGACATCAGTTCTGTTGGGGTTGTTAATCCAGGAGCCCTGCAGAAACACACAGCCACTCTTTCTTTGTTAAGCCACAGCATAATACATTTTGTCCTCATTTTCCAGTTTCATGTAGAAATGTTTAAAAGAATGCATAAACCAAAAAAATTTTTAATTGTAAGTATGGTATATTACTCCTTATACTAAGCATGTTGAGTATTTTATTTGGGGCCCTAAGATATTTTCAGGCTTCAATGTATACCCTGGCTTTGCCTGAAGGTCCAATCAGGCCAAATGAGAAACAGATCTTTATATTAGATTTGCTTAATAAACATGCTGTTCAAAGAATGGCTGTTATGTAAGAAGTGTCACTCTTTGAAAGGCTGATTTAGGGGGTTTGTATATTATGTTGAAATCCAGTCTAGGTTGGTGGTGACTTGGCTATTGACATCTGCAGATTGTTTTTCCATCCACAGGCAATGTGGTGGTCCCTTCTAAGCATCTCAGGGCCTTGCAGATGGTACCAAGCATCACCATTGGCAAATCCAGCAGGAGGCCAGAGACAGGGTAGTCATTGCTGTGCTCCCATCTCTGTGTGTGCCCAGATGAGGAAACACTGGCACACCATTGTAAGGAGGCTTGTTATCCTGCCCATGTGGCTCCCAAATGAACAGTGCCAGGGTACCTCAGCTATGGTGTGAACTGCCTACTCTGTTCACAGGCTGTTCATAATGCATTTTGTCTTTCGCTTGTTTGATAGACTTCATTTTAAATTAGGTATTGTTCCCCAGGTCGGATTGAAAAAGTATTATATTGACTACAGTTTTGCAAAGAATATGATTACTAAAGCTATTATGCTAAAAAAAAGTCCTGTTACAGAAAGCAACTGAATGGGCTGTCTAGTGAGAATGATAGTCTCCAGTTTGCATGTAACTTGCATTAAATTTGTGTGTTGTTCACTTATAGTCAACAATCACGGATGCCTCTTCACAATGTAATGCCCTTTCTTCCCCAGATACTTCGAACATCTCTATTTTTAAACTTACCCCTCCTTTGACTCTCAGTCTTCTTTATTAAAAAAATTATTTGTAGAAAGAGCTCTGATTAAAACACTGACTTTTCACAGATGGTACAAAGATATCAGACTATTGAAATCCCACAGTTTAATTATTTATTTATTTTAATTTTTATTGCATTTTAGGTTTTGGGGTACATGTGCAGAACGTGCAAGATAGCTGCATAGGTATATGCATGGCAGTGTGTTTTGCTGCCTTCCTCCCCTTAACCCACATTTGGCATTTCTCCCCAGGCTATCCCTCCCCAGCTCCCCCCCCTGCTGTCCCTCCCCTATTCCGCCCAATAGACCCAAGTGTGTAGTACCGCCCTCCCTGTGTCCATGTGTTCTCATTTTTCTTACTTACCTATGAGTGAGAATATGTGGTATTTCCTTTTCTGTTCTTGTGTCAGCTTGCTGAGAATGATGTTCTCCAGATTCATCCATGTCCTTACAAAGAACATAAACTCGTCATTTTTGATTGCTGCATAATATTCCATGATGTATATGTGCCACATTTTCCCAGTCCAGTCTATCATCGATGGGCATTTGGATTGGTTCCACATCTTTGCTATTGTAAACAGTGCTGCAATGAACATTCTTGTGCATGTGTCCTTATAGTAGAATGATTTATGTTCCTTTGGATATATAACCAGTAATGGGATTGCTGGGTCAAATGGAATTTCCATTGCTAGGTCTTTGAGGAATTGCCACACTGTCTTCCACAATGGTTGAACTAATTTACACTCCCACCTACAGTGTAAGAGTGTTCCTATTTCTCAACATCCTCTCCAGCATCTGTTGTCTACAGATTTTTTTAATGATTGTCATTCTAACTGGCATGAGATGGTATCTCAATGTGGTTTTGATTTGCATCTCTCTAATGACCAGTGATGATGAGCATTTTTTCATGTGTTTGTTGGCCTCATGTATGTCTTCTTTTGTAAAGTGTCTGTTTATATTCTTTGCCCATTTTTGAATGGGCTTGTTTGGTTTTTTTTCCTGTAAATCTGTTTGAGTTCTTTGTAAATTCTGGATATCAGCCCTTTGTCAGTTGGGTAAACTGCAAAGATTTTTTACCAATCTGTTGGTTGCCGATTCACTCTAGTGACTGTTTCTTTTGCTGTGTAAAAGCTGTGGAGTTTAATAGGTCCCATTTGTCTATTTTGGCTTTTGTTGACCATGCTTTTAGTGTTTTGGTCATGAAGTCCTTGCCTACTCCTATGTCCTGAATGGTTTTGCCTAGATTTTCTTCTAGGGTTTTTATGGTGCCAGGTCTTATGTTTAAGTATTTAATCCATCTGGAGTTAATTTTAGTGTAAGGTGTCAGGAAGGGGTCCAGTTTCTGCTTTCTGCACATGGCTAACCAGTTTTCCCAACGCCATTTATTAAACAGGAAAACCTTTCACCATTGCTTGTTTTTGTCTGGTTTATCAAAGATTATATAGTTGTAGATATGTTGACTTGCCTCTGATGCCTCTGTTCTGTTCCATTGGTCTATATCTCTGTTTTGGTACCAGTGCCATGCTGTTTTGATTACTGTAGCTTTGTAGTATAGTTTGAAGTCTGGTAGTGTGATGCCTCTGGCTGTGTTCTTTTTGCTTAGAATTGACTTGGCTATGCGGGCTCTCTTTTGGTTGCATATGAAGTTTATGGTTTTTTTTTTTTTTTTTTTTTTTTTTTTTAGTTCTGTGAGAAAATTCAATGGTAGCTTGATGGGGATAGCATTGATCCTGTAAATTACTTTTGGCAGTATCGCCATTTTCACGATATTGATTCTTCCTAACCATGAATATGGAATGTTTCTCCATCTGTTTGTGTCCTCTCTTATTTCATTGAGCAGTGGTTTGTAGTTTTCCTTGAAGAGGTCCCTTACGTTCCTTGTAAGTTGTATTTCTAGGTATTTAATTCTCTTTGTAGCAACTGTGAATGGCAGTTCGTTCTTGATTTGGATCTCTTTAAGTCTGTTATTGGTGTATAGGAATGCTTGTGATTTTTGCACATTGATTTTGTATCCTGAGACTTTGCTGAAGTTGCTTATCAGTTTCAGGAGCTTTTGGGCTTAGGTGATGGTGTCTTCTAGGAATACTATAATGTCATCTGTGAATAGAGAAAATTTGGCTTCCTCCTTTTCTATTCAAATACTCTTTATTTCTTTTTCTTGCCTGATTGCTCTGGCTAGAACTTCCAGTACTATGTTGAATAGGAGTGGTGAGAGAGGACATCCTTGTCTCATGCTGGATTTCAAAGGGAATGCTTCCAGTTTTTGCCCATTAAGTATGATATTGGCTGTTGGTTTGTCATAAATAGCTTTTATTACTTTGAGATATGTTCCATCAATACCGAGTTTATTGAGAGTTTTTAGCATAAAGCGCTGTTTAATTTTGTCAAAGGCCTTCTCTGCATCAACTGAGATAATCATGTGGTTTTTGTTTTTGCTTCTGTTAATGTGGTGAATGATGTTTATAGACTTGCGTATGTTGAACGAGCCTTGCATCCAGGGGTGAATCCTACTTGATCATGATGGATAAGTTTTTTAATGTGCTGTTGCAATCAGTTTGCCTGTATTTTATTGAAGATTTTTGCATCTATGTTCATCATGGATATTGGCCTGAAGTTTTCTTTTCTTGTTGAGTCTCTGCCGGGTTTTGGTATCAGGATGATGTTGGTCTCATAAAATGATTTGGGAAGGGTTCTCTCTTTTTGGATTATTTGGAATAGTTTCAGAAGGAATGCTACTAGATCCTCTTTGTGTGTCTGGTAGAATTCAGCTGTGAACCCATCTGGACCTGGGCTTTTTTTGTGTGGTAGGCTCTTAATTGCTCCCTCAACTTCAGACTTTGTTATTGGTATATTCATAGTTTCAGCTTCCTCCTGGTTTAGGCTTTGGAGGACACAGGTGTCCAGGAATTTATACATTTCTTCCTGGTTCACTAGTTTATGTGCATAGAGTTGTTTGTAGTATTCTCTGATGATGATTTGAATTTCTGTGGAATCTGTGGTTATTTCCCCTTTATCATTTTTTATTGCATCTATTTGGTTGTCCTCTCTCTTCTTTTGTATCAGTCTGGCTAGTGGTCTGTCTATTTTGTTGATCTTTTAAAAAAACCAGCTCTTGGATTTATTGATTTTTTGAAGAGTTTTTCGTGTCT
The DNA here is from genome assembly GCA_031835075.1 of Saguinus oedipus. NCBI lineage: Eukaryota > Metazoa > Chordata > Mammalia > Primates > Cebidae > Saguinus > Saguinus oedipus. The sequence goes on along the minus strand of CM063177.1, from coordinate 33,029,137 downwards.
CTATCTCCCTTAGTTCTGCTCTGATATAAGTCATTTCTTGTCTTTGGCTAGGTTTTGAGTTTTTTTGATCTTGCTCCTCTAGCTATTTCAATTTTGATGATAGGGTTTCAATTTTGGATGTCTCCACTCTTCTCATGTGGGCACTTATTGCTATATGTTTTCCTCTACTAACTGCTTAAAATGTGTCCCAGAGATTCTGCTATGTTGTGTCTTCATTCTCATTGGTTTGTAAGAACTTCTTTATTTCTGCCTTCATTTCATTGTTTATCCAATCAACATTCAAGAGCCAGTTGTTCAGTTTTCATGAAGCTGTGCAGTTTGAATTAGTTTCTGAATTCTGAGTTGTAACTTGATTGCACCATGGTCTGAGAGACTGTTTGTTATGATTTCCGTTGTTTTGCATTTGCTCAGCTGTACTTTACTTCCAATTATGTGGTCAATTTTGGAGCAGGTGTGATGTGGTGCTGAGAAGAATGTATATTCTGTGGATTTGGGGTGGAGAGTTCTGTAAATGTCTATCAGGTTTGCTTGTTCCAGGTTCTGAGTTCAAGTTCTGGATATGCTTGTTAATTTTCTGTCTGGTTGATCTGTCTGATATTGACAGTGGAATGTTAAAGTCTCCCACTATTATTGTGTGGGAGTTTAAGTCTCTTTTTAAGTCATTAAGAACTTGCCTTATATATCTGGGTGCTCCGGTATTGGGTCGATATATATTTAGGATCATTAGCTCTTCTTGCTGTATCGATCCTTTCACCATTATGTAATGATTTTTTTTGTCTCTTTTGATCTTTGTTGCTTTAAAGTCTATTTTATCAGAGATGAGAATTGCAACTCCTGCTTTTTTTTTCCTCTCCATTTGCTTGGTAAATCTTCCTCCATCCCTTTATTTTGAGCCTTTGTGAATCTTTGCATGTCAGATGGGTTTCCTGGATACAGCACACCGATGGGTTTTGGTTTTCTATCCAATTTGCCAGTCTCTGTCTTTTGATTGGTGCATTTATCTCATTCACATTTAGGGTTAATATTGTTATGTGTGAGTTTGATACTGCCATTTTGATTCTAGCTGGCTGTTTTGCCCCTTGGTTGATGCAGATTCTTCATTTTGTTGATGGTCTTTAGCATTTAATATGTTTTTAGAATGGCTGGCACTGGTTGTTCCTTTCTATGTGTAGTGCCTCTTTCAGGAGCTCTTGTAAAGCAGGCCTGGTGGTGACAAATCTTTGAGTTTTTGCTTGTTGGGAAAAGATTTTATTCTTTCTTCACTTATGAAGCTCAGTTTGGCTGAATATGAAATTCTGGGTTGAAAGTTCTTTTCTTTAAGGATGTTGAATATTGGCCCCCACTCTCTTCTGGCTTGTAGAGTTTCTTCCGAGAGATCTGCTGTGAATCTGATGGGCTTCCCTTTGTGTGTGACCCGACCCTTCTCTCTGGCTGCCCTTAGTATTTTCCCCTTCATTTCACCCCTGGTGAATCTGATGGTTATGTGCCTCGGGGTTGCTCTTCTTGCAGAGTATCTTTGTGATGTTCTCTGTATTTCCTGGAGTTGAGTATTGACCTGTCTTGCTAGGTTGGGGAAATTTTTCTGGATAATATCCCGAAGAGTGTTTTCCGGCTTAGATTCATTCTCTTCGTCACATTCTGGTACACCTATCAAACGTAAGTTAGGTCTTTTCACATAGTCCCACATTTCTTGGAGATTTTGTTCATTCCTCTTTGCGCTTTTTCTCTAATCTTGGTTTCTCATTTTATTTCATTGAGTTGATCTTCGACTTCTGATATTCTTTCTTTTGCTTGGTCAATTCGGCTGTTGAAACTTGTGCATGCTTTGCGAAGTTCTCAGGTTGTGTTTTTCAGCTCCTTCAATTCATTCATATTCCTCTCTAAGTTGTCCATTGTTGTTATCATTTCCCCGAATCTTTTTTCAAATCGTTTTTCAAGGTTCTTAGTTTCTTTGCATTGATTTAGAACATGTTCTTTTAGCTCACTGAAATTTCTTATTGTCCTTCTGAAGTCTGATTCCATCATTTTGTCACTCTCATTCTCTGTCCAGCTTTGTTCCCTTCCTGGTGAGGAGTTTTGGTCCTTTGTAGGGGGTGTGGTGTTTTGTCGTCGGGTGTTTTCCCTTTTTTTGCACTGCTTTTTTTCATTTTTGTGGATTTATTCACCTGTTGTCTTAATTTTTGCTGACTTTTCAATTGGGTCTCTGAGTGGATGCCCATATTGTTGATGATGAGGTATTCCTGTTACTTAGTTTACCTTCTAATGGTTTAGCCCCTCTGCTCTATGAGTGCTGAGGTCCACTCCAGGCTCCAGGTGTCTGGGGTACACCTGTAGCAGCTGTGAAACAGTGAGGGATTCTACGAGTTTCTTCTTCTGTTATCTTTGTTCCAGAATGATGCCCACCAAATGTCAGTCTGATCAGTCGTTTTATGAGGTGACTCTTTGGATATACAGAGGTCAGGGAGCTGCTTGAGGAGACGGTCTGTACTTTATAGGAGCTACAGTGCTGAGCTGTGAGCTCCATTGTTCATTCAAGGTTGCTGGGCGGATGTGTTTCGGTCTGCTGCAGCAGAACTTATAAACCCCACCTTTTTTATTCCCTCAGATGCTCTGTCTCAGGGAGTTGGGGCTTTCTTTTTAAATTTTTATTGCACTATAGATTTTGGGGTACATGTGCAGAACGTGCAAGATAGTTGCATAGGTACACACATGGCAGTATGTTTTGCTGCCTTCCTCCCCTTCACCCACACTTGGCATTTCTCCCCATGCTATCCCTCCCCAACTCCACCTGCTGTCCCTCCCCCATTTCCCCAATAGACCCAAGTGTGTAGTAGACCCCCTCCCTGTGTCCACGTGTTCTCATTTTTCTCTCCCACCTATGAGTGAGAATATGCGGTATTTCATTTTCTGTTCTTGTGTCAGTTTGCTGAGAATTATGTTCTCCAGATTCATCCATATCCTTACAAAAGACAAAAACTCATCATTTTTTATTGCTGCATAATATTCCGTGGTGTATATGTGCCACATTTTCCCAGTCCAGTCTATCATTGATGGGCATTTAGGTTGGTTCCAGGTCTTTGCTATTGTAAACAGTGCTGCAATGAACATTCGTGTGCATGTATCCTTATAGTAGAACGATTTATAGTCCTTTGGATATATACCCAGTAATGGGATTGCTGGGTCAAATGGAATTTCTATTTCTAGGTCCTTGAGGAATCGCCACACTGTCTTCCACAATGGATGAATTATTTTACACTCCCACCAACAGTGTAAGAGTGTTCCTATTTCTCCACATCCTCTCCAGCATGTGCTGTCTCCAGATTTTTTAATGATCGCCATTCTAACTGGTGTGAGATGATATCTCAATGTGGTTTTGATTTGCATCTCTCTAATGACCAGTAATGATGAGCATTTTTTCATGTGTTTTTTGGCCTTATGTATGTCTTCTTTTGTAAAGTGTCTGTTCATATCCTTTGCCCATTTTTGAATGGGCTTGTTTGTTTTTTCCCTGTAAATCTGTTTGAGTTCTTTGTAAATTCTGGATATCAGCCCTCTGTCAGATGCATAAACTGCAAAGATTTTTTTCCCATTCTGATGGTTGCTGATTCACTCTAGTGACTGTTTCTTTTTTCATGCAGAAGCTGTGGAGTTTGAAGAGTTCCCATTTGTCTATTTTGGCTTTTGTTGCCAATGCTTTTGGTGTTTTTGTCATGAAGTCCTTGCCTACTCCTACGTCCTGAATGGTTTTGCCTAGATTTTCTTCTAGGGTTTTTATGGTGCCAGGTCTTATGTTTAAGTCTTTACTCCATCTAGAGTTAATTTTTGTGTAAGGTGTCAAGAAGGGGTCCAGTTTCTGCTTTCTGCACATGGCCAGCCAGTTTTTTTAACACCATTAATTAAACAGGGAATCCTTTCTTCATTGCTTGTTTTTGTCTGGTTTATCAAAGATTATATGGTTGTAGATATGTTGTGTTGCCTCCGATGCCTCTGTTCTGTTCCATTGGTCTATATCTCTGTTTTGGTACCAGTACCATGCTGTTTTGATTACTGTAGCCTTGTAGTATAGTTTGAAGTCTGGTAGTGTGATGCCTCCCGCTGTGTTCTTTTTGCTTAGAATTGACTTGGCTATGCGGGCTCTCTTTTGGTTCCATATGAAGTTCATGGTGGTTTTCTCCAAGTCTGTGAAGAAATTCAATGGTAGTTTGATGGGGATAGCATTGATTGTGTAAATTACTTTGAGCAGTATAGCCCTTTTCACAATATTGATTCTTTCTAACCACGAACATGGAATGTTTCTCCATCTGTTTGTGTCCTCTCTTATTTCATTGAGCAGTGGTTTGTAGTTTTCCTTAAAGAGGTTCCTTACATTCCTTGTGAGTTTTATTCCTAGGTATTTTATTTTCTTTGTAGCAATTGTGAATGGTAGTTCGTTCTTGATTTGGTTCTCTTTAAGTCTGTTATTGGTGTATAGGAATGCTTGTGATTTTTGCACATTGATTTTATATCCTGAGACTTAGCTGAAGTTGCTTATGAGTTTCAGGAGTTTTTGGGCTTAGGTGATGGGGTCTTCTAGGTATACTATTATGTCGTCTGCAAATACAGACAATTTGGCTTCCAGCTTTTCTATTTGAATACACTTTATTTCTTTTTCTTGCCTTATTGCTCTGGCTAGAACTTCCAGTACTATGTTGAACAGGAGTGGAGAGAGAGGGCATTTTATTCTAGTGCTGGATTTGAAAGGGAATGCTTCCAGTTTTTTCTCATTAAGTATGATATTGGCTGTTGGTTTGTCATAAATAGCTTTTTATTACTTTGAGATATGTTTCATCAATAGCACGTTTATTGAGGTTTTTTAGCATAAAGCGCTGTTGAATTTTGTCAAATGCCTTCTCTGCATCAATTGAAATAATCATGTGGTTTTTGTTTTGCATCTGTTTATGTGGTGAATTACATTTATAGACTTGCCTATGTTGAACCAGCCTTGCATCCCCTGGATGAATCCTACTTGATCATGATGGATAAGTTTTTTAATGTGCTGTTGCAATCGATTTGCCAGTATTTTATTGAAGATTTTTGCATCTATGTTCACCATGGATATTGGCCTGAAGTTTTCTTTTCTTGTTGAGTCTCTGCAGGGTTCTGGTGTCAGGATGATGTTGGTCTAATAAAATGATTTGGGAATGGTTCCCTCTTTTTGAATTATTTGGAATAGTTTCAGAAGAAATGGTACCTTATCCTCTTTGTGTGTCTGGTAGTATTCTGCTGTGAACCCATCTGGACCTGGGCTTTTTTTGTGTGGTAGGCTCTTAATTGCTGCCTCAACTTCAGACCTTGTTATTGGTCTATTCATAGTTTCAGCTTCCTCCTGGTTTAGGCTTGGGAGGACACAGGTGTACAGGAATTTATCCATTTCTTCCTGGTTTACTAGTTTATGTGCATAGAGTTGCTTGTAGTATTCTCTGATGATGGTTTGAATTTCTGTGGAATCTGTGGTGATTTCCCCTTTATCATTTGTTATTGCATCTATTTGGTTTTTCTCTCAGTCTGGCTAGTGGTCTGTCTATTTTGTTGATATTTTTGAAAGGCCAGCTCTGGGATTTATTGATTTTTGAAGGGATTTTCCTGTCTCTATCTCCTTCAGTTCTGCTCTGTTCTTAGTTATTTCTTGTCTTGGGTAGGTTTTGAGCTTTTTTGGTCTTGCTCCTCGAGTTCTTTCAGTTTTGACGATAGGGTGTCAGTTTTGGATCTCTCCACTCTTCTCATGTGGGCACTTATTGCTATATATTTTCCTATACTGACTGCTCTAAATGTGTCCCAGAGATTCTGGTATGTTCTGTCTTCATCCTCATTGGTTTCAAAGAACTTCTTAATTCTGCCTTCATTTCATTGTTTATCCAATCAACATTCAAGAGCCAGTTGTTCAGTTTCCATGAAGCTGTGCGGTTCTGAGTTATTTTCTGAATTCTGAGTTCCAACTTGATTGCACTATGGTCTGAGAGACTGTTTGTTATGATTTCAATTGTTTTGCATTTGCTGAGGAGTGCTTTACTTCCAATTATGTGGTCAATTTTGGAGTAGGTGTGATGTGGTCCTGAGAAGAATGTATATTCTGTGGATTTGGCGTGGAGAGTTCTGTAAATGTCTGTCAGGTATTTTGTTCCAGGTCTGAGTTCAAGTCCTGGATATCCTTGTTAATTTTCTTTCTGGTTGATCTGTCTGATATTGACAGCAGAGTGTTAAAGTCTCCCACTATTAATTTGTGGAAGTCTAAGTCTCTTTGTAAGTCATTAAGAACTTGCCTTATATATCTATGTGCTCCTGCATTGGGTCCATATATATTTAGAATCGTTAGCTCTTCTTGTTGTATTGATCCCTTTATCATTATGTAATGACCTTTTTTGTCCCTTTTGATCTTTGTTGCTTTCAGGTCTATTTTATCCGAGATGAGAATTGCAACTCGTGCTTTTTTTTTTTGCTCTCCATTTGCTTGGTAAGTCTTCCTCCATCCCTTTATTTTAAGCCTTTGTGTATCCTTGCGTGTGAGGTCGGTTTCCTGGATACAGCACACCAATGGGTTTTGGTTTTTTATCCAATTTGCCAGTCTGTGTCTTTTGATTGGTGCATTTATCCCATTTGCATTTAGGGTTAATATTGTTATGTGTGAATTTGATACTTCCATTATGATGCTAGCTGGATGTTTTGCTCATTGGTTCATGTAGATTCTTAATTTTGTTGATGGTCTTTAGCATTTGGTATGCTTTTAGGATGGCTAGTACTGGCTGTTTCTTTTTATGTGTAGTGCCTCTTTCACGAGCTCTTGTAAAGCAAGCTTACTGTGACAAAATCTCTGAGTATTTGCTTGTTCATGAAGGATTTTATTTTTCCTTCACTTATGAAGCTCAGTTTGGCTGAATATGAGATTCTGGGTTGAAAGTTCTTTTCTTTAAGGATGTTGAATATTGGCCCCCACTCTCTTCTTGCTTTTAGAGTCTCTGCTGAGAGATACACTGTGAGTCTGATGGGCTTCCCTTTGTGGGTGTCCCGACCTTTCTCTCTGGCTGCCCTTAGTATTTTCTCCTTCATTTCAACCCTGGTGAACCTGACGATTATGTGCCTTGGGATTGCTCTTCTTGTGGAGTATCTTTGTGGTGTTCTCTTTATTTCCTGGAGTTGAGTATGGACCTGTCTTGCTAGGTTGGGGAAGTTTTCCTTGATAATATCCTGAAGAGTATTTTCCAGCTTGGATTCATTCTCTTCATCACATTCTGGTAAACCTATCAAATGTAGGTTGGGTCTCTTCACATAGTCCCACATTTCTTGGAGATTTTGTTCATTCCTTTTTGCACTTTTTTGTCTAATCTTGGTTTCTAATTTTATTTCATTAAGTTGATCTTCGACTTCTGATATTCTTTCTTCTACTTGTTCAATTCAGCTGTTGAAACTTTTGCATGGTTCGTGTAGTTCTTGTGTTGTGTTTTTCAGCTCCTTCAATTTATTCATATTCCTCTCTAAGTTGTCCCTTCTTGTTATCATTTCCTCAAATCTTTTTTCAAGTTTTTGCATTGATTTAGAACATGTTCTTTTAACTCACTGAAGTTTCTCATTATCCACTTTCTGAAGTCTGATTCCATCATTTCGTCACACTCATTCTTTGTCCAGCTTTGTTCCCTTGCTGATGAGGAGTTTTGGTCCTTTTATGTGGTGAGGCATTTTGGTTTCAAGTGTTTTCCTCCTTTTTCGCTGTTTTTTTTTTCATCTTTATTGATTTATCCACCTGTCATCTTAGTAGTTTCTGATATTTCAATTGGGTCTCTGACCGGGTGCTGAGATTGTTGATGATGAAGTATTTCTGTTACTTAGTTTTCCTTCTAACAATCTAGCCCCTCTGCTGTACGAGTGCTGAGGTCCACTCCAGGTCCTGCTTATCTGTGGTACTCCTATAGCAGTTGTGGAACAGTGAGGGATGCTACCAGTTTTTTCTTCTGCTATCTTTGTTCCAGAATGTTGCCCGCCAAATGCCAGTCTGATTATTCCTTTTTGAGGTGACTCTATGGATATACAGGGGTCAGGGAGCTGTTTGAGGAGACGGTCTGTGCTTTATAGAAGCTCCAGTGCTGAGCTGTGAGCTCCGTTGTTCATTCAGGGTTGTTGAGAGGATGTGTTTATGTCTGCTGCAGAGAACTCATAACTCCCCCCTTTCCCCCTCCTTAGATGCTCTGTCTCAGAGAGTTGTGGCTTTCTTTATGAGTATCTGTTGCACTGTCCTGCCCAGCTAGGTGGTAGTCTATTCACTATTTGCCTGCCAAGGCTCCACCCTGCTAGTGCTGGTCCACCCCACTGCCACGGGGCTCCGTTTTGCTGTGGTGCACTCTGCCCTGCTGGCGGAGTCTCTCTGTTATGGCAGGTTGCCTCGGCAATGGCAGGCTGCATCAGCACTGGGCAGTACTACAGTAGGGGCAGATTGTGTTTGTAGTGGTGGACGCCCCTCCCCTACCAGGCTGCTGCGTCCAAAATTCTGCTGTGTCAGTAGCAAAACTCTCAACCTTGAGCACCTCCAATCGCCGCCCTGCTTGTCCCTTTGAGGGTGGAACCTGCCAAGCCCGATTACTTGGCTCCCTGCCTCAGAGTCTGTCCTCTTTCTCTGTCTTTTTTTCCCCCAATTTGAACAGTTGAGTCTCTCACTGACGCCCCAGTAGCCTGCTGATAGGGCACTGGGATCTGTGCAATCTCTCGTGCCACTGCCCACTGCACTGGGTCAAATCAGGCTTCCCAGCAATCTCCTGGTCTGGCTCATTGTCCAAGTCCCGTTTAATCAGATGGACATGTAAATCTGCCCTTTCAAATCTCAGATTGCCAGTTTAATAGCGCACCCAGACAAGTGAGTTTTGTGCCCAGGGCCGCTGCGCTGTGGTTCCGGCCGAACTGGCCACGTGAGCCAGCTGCACTGTCATCCCATGTCTCTCCTACACCTGGGACTTTCAACATTCTGTAGGCAAAAAAGGTTCATCTGAGAATGCGGCTAGGACTCACCCTCTGCATCTTTACTGAGAGCTGCAATCCTGAGTTGTTTCTTTTTTTTTTTTAATTTTTATTGCATTATAGGTTTGGGGGTACATGTGCAGAACGTGCAAGATAGTTGCATAGGTACACATATGGCAGTGTGCTTTGCTGCCTTCCTCCCCTTCACCCACACTTGGTAGTCATCCCCAGGTCATCCCCCCAGCCCCCCCTGCTGTCCCTCCCCCATTCCCCCCAACAGTCCCCAGTGTATAGTAGACCGCCTCTCTGTGTCCATGTGTTCTCATTTTTCTCACCCACCTATGAGTGAGTATATGCGGTATTTCTTTTTCTGTTCTTGTGTCAGTTTGCTGAGAATGATGTTCTCCAGATTCATCCATGTCCCTACAAAGGACACAAACTCATCATTTTTGATTGCTGCATAATATTCCATGGTGTATATGTGCCACATTTTCCCAGTCCAGTCTATCATCGTTGGGCATTTGGGTTGGTTCCAGGTCCTTGCTATTGTAAACAGTGCTGCAATGAACATTCGTGTGCATGTGTCTTATAGTAGAATGATTTATAGTCCTTTGGATAGATACCCAGTAATGGGATTGCTGGGTCAAATGGAATTTCTATTTCTAGGTCCCTGAGGAATCGCCACACTGTCTTCCACAATGGTTGAACTAATTTACACTCCCACCAACAGTGTAAGAGTGTTCCTATTTCTCCACATCCTCTCCAGCATCTGCTGTCTCCAGATTTTTTAATGATCGCCATTCTAACTGGTGTGAGATGGTATCTCAATGTGGTTTTGATTTGCATCTCTCTAATGACCAATGATGATGAGCACTTTTTCATATGTTTGTTGGCCTCATGTATGTCTTCTTTTGTAAAGTTTCTGTTCATATCCTTTGCCCATTTTTGAATGGGCTTGTTTGTTTTTTTTCCTGTAAATCTGTTTGAGTTCTTTGTAAATTCTGGATATCAGCCCTTTGTCAGATGTGTAAACTGCAAAGATTTTTTCCCATTCTGATGGTTGCCGATTCACTCTAGTGACTGTCTCTTTTGCTGTGCAGAAGCTGTGGAGTTTGATTAGGTCCTATTTGTCTATTTTGGCTTTTGTTGCCAATGCTTTTGGTGTTTTGTTCATGAAGTCCTTGCCTACTCCTATGTCCTGAATGGTTTTGCCCAGATTTTCTTCTAGGGTGTTTATGGTGTCAGGTCTTACGTTTAAGTCTTTAATCCATCTGGAGTTAATTTTAGTGTAAGGTGTCAGGAAGGGGTCCAGTTTCTGCTTTCTGCACATGGCTAGCCAGTTTTCCCAACACCATTTATTAAATAGAAAATCATTTCCCCATTGCCTGTTTTTGTCTGGTTTATCAAAGATAATACGGTTGTAGATATTTTGTGTTGCCTCTGATGCCTCTGTTCTGTTCCATTGGTCTATATCTCTGTTTTGGTACCAGTACCATGCTGCTTTGATTACTGTAGCGTTGTAGTATAGTTTGAAGTCTGGTAGCGTGATGCCTCCCACTGTGTTCTTTTTGCTTAGAATTGACTTGGCTATGCGGGCTCTTTTTTGGTTCTATATGAAATTCATGGTGGTTTTTTCCAGTTCTGTGAAGAAATTCAATGGTAGTTTGATGGGGATAGCATTGATTGTGTAAATTACTTTGGGCAGTATAGCCATTTTCACGATATTGATTCTTCCTAACCACGAGCATGGAATGTTTCTCCACCTGTTTGTGTCCTCTCTTATTTCATTGAGCAGTTGTTTGTAGTTTTCCTTAAAGAGGTCCCTTACATTCCTAGTGAGTTGTATTCCTAGGTATTTTATTTTCTTTGTAGCAATTATGAATGGCAGTTCGTTCTTGATTTGGTTCTCTTTAAGTCTGTTATTGGTGTATAGGAATGCTTGTGATTTTTGAACATTGATTTTATATCCTGAGACTTTGCTGAAGTAGCTTATCAGTTTCAGGAGCTTTTGGGCTGAGGTGATGGGGTCTTCTAGGTATACTATCATGTCGTCTGCAAATAGAGACAATTTGGCTTCCACCTTTCCTATTTGAATACCCTTTATTTCTTTTTCTTGCCTGATTGCTCTGGCTAGAACTTCCAGTACTATGTTGAATAGAAGTGGTGAGAGAGGGCATCCTTGTCTAGTGTTGGATTTCAAAGGGAATGCTTCCACTTTTTGCCCATTCAATATAATATTGGCTGTTGGTTTGTCGTAAATAGCTTTTATTACTTTGAGATATGTTCCATCAATACCAAGTTTATTGAGGGTTTTTAGCATAAAGGGCTGTTGAATTTTGTCAAATGCCTTCTCTGCATCAGTTGAGATAATCATGTGGTTTTTGCTTTAGCTTCTGTTTATGTGGTGAATTACATTTATAGAGTTGCATATGTTGAACCAGCCTTGCATCCCTGGGATGAATCGTACTTGATCATGATGGATAAGTTTTGTAATGTGCTCTTGCAATAGGTTTGCCTGTATTTTATTGAAGATTTTTGCCTCTATGTTCATCATGGATATTGGCCTGAAGTTTTCTTTTCTTGTTGAGTCTCTGCTGGGTTTCAGTATCAGGATGATGTTTGTCTCATAAAATGATTTGGGAAGGGTTCCCTCTTTTTGAAGTATTTGGAATAGTTTCAGAAGGAATGGTACTAGATCCTCTTTGTGTGTCTGGTAGAATTCAGCTGTGAACCCATCTGGACCTGGGCTTTTTTTGTGTTGTAGGCTCTTAATTGCTGCCTCAACTTCAGACCTTGTTATTGGTCTATTCATAGTTTCGGCTTCCTCCTGGTTTAGGCCTGGGAGGACACAGGCATCCAGGAATTTATCCATTTCTTTCTGGTTTACTAGTTTATGTGCATAGAGTTGTTTGTAGCATTCTCTGATGATTGTTTGAATTTCTGTGGAATCTGTGGTGATTTCCCCATTATCCTTTTTTATTGCATCTATTTGGTTGTTCTCTCTTTTCTTGTTTATCAGTCTGGCTAGTGGTCTATTTTGTTGATCTTTTCGAAAAACCAGCTCTTGGATTTATTGATTATTTAAAGGGTTTTTCTTGTCTCTATCTCCTTCAGTTTTTCTCTGATCTTAGTTATTTTGTCTTCGGCTAGGTTTTGAGTTTTTTTGGTCTTGCTCCTCTAGCTTTTACAATTTTGACGATAGGGTTTCCATTTGAATCTCTCCACTCTTCTCATGTGGGCACTTATTGCTATATATTTTCCTCTACAGACTGCTTTAAATGTGTCCCAGAGATTCTGGTACATTGTGTATTCGTTCTCATTGGTTTCGAAGAACTTCTTTATTTCCGCCTTCATTTCATTGTTTATCCAATCAACATTCAAGAGCCTGTTGTTCAGTTTCCATGAGGCTGTGCGGTTCTGAGTTATTTTCTGAATTCTGAGTTCCAACTTGATTGCACTATGGTCTGAGAGACTGTTATGATTTCAGTTGTTTTGCATTTGCTGAGGAGTGCTTTACTTCCAATTATGTGGTCAATTTTGGAGTAGTTGTGATGTGGTGCTGAGAAGAATCTATATTCTGTGGATTGGAATGGAGAGTTTTGTAAATATCTATCAGGTTTGCTTGTTCCAGGTCTGATTTCAAGTCCTGGATATCCTTGTTAATTTTCTGTCTGGTTGATCTGTCTGATATTGACAGTGGAGTGTTAAACTCTTTCACTATTATTGTGTGGGAGTCTAAGTCTCTTTGTAAGTCATTCAGAACTTGCCTTATATATCTGGGTGCTCCTGCATTGGGTCCATATATATTTAGAATCATTAGCTCTTCTTGTTGTGTCGATCTTTTTACCATTATGTAATGACCTTCTTTGTCCCTTTTGATCTTTGTTGCTTTAAAGTTTATTTTATCAGAGACGAGAATATCAGCTCCTGCTTTTTTTTGCTCTCCATTTGCTTGGTAAATCTTCCTCCATCCCTTTATTTTGAGCCTCTGTGTATCCTTGCGTGTGAGGTGGGTTTTCTGGATACAGCACACTCATGGGTTTTGGCTTTTTATCCAATTTGCCAGTCTGTGTCTTCTTATTGGTGCATTTAGCCCATTTTTATTTAGGGTTAATATTGTTATGTGTGAATATGATACTGCCATTTTGATGCTAGCTGGCTGTTTTGCCCATTGGTTCATGTAGATTCTTGATTTTGTTGATGCTCTTTAGCATTTGGTATGCTTTTTGGATGGCTGGTACTGGTTGTTTCTTTCTATGTGTAGTGCCTCTTTCAGGAGCTCTTGTAAATCAGGCTTAGTGGTGACAAAATCTCTGAGTACTTGCTTGTTCATGAAGGATTTTATTTTTTCTTCACTTATGAAGCTCAGTTTGGCTGAATATGAGATTCTGGGTTGAAAGTTCTTTTCTTTAAGGATGTTGAATATTGGCCCTCACTCTCTTTTGGCTTGTAGAGTCTCTGCCGATAGATCTGCTCTGAGCCTGATGGGCTTCCCTTTGTGGGTGACCCGACCTTTCTCTCTGGCTGCCCTTAGTATTTTCTCCTTCATTTCAACCCTGGTGAATCTGACAATTATGTGCCTTGGGGTTGCTCTTTTTGCAGAATATCTTTGTGGTGTTCTCTGTATTTCCTGGAGTTGAGTATTGACCTGTCTTGCTAGGTTGGGGAAATTTTTCTGGATAATATCCTGAAGAGTGTTTTCCAGCTTGGATTCATTCTCTTCATCACATTCTGGCACACCTATCAAATGTAGGTTGGGTCTCTTCACATAGTCCCACATTTCTTGGAGATTTTGTTCATTTCTTTTTGTGCTTTTTTCTTTAATCTTCATTTCTTGTTTTATTTCATTGAGTTGATCTTTGACTTCTGGTATTCTTTCTTCTGCTTGGTCAATTTGGCTTTTGAAACTTGTGCGTGCTTCACGAAGTTCTCGTGTTGTGTTTTTCAGCTCCTTCAATTTATTCATATTCCTCTCTAAGTTGTCCATTCTTGTTATCATTTCCTCGAATCTTTTTTCAAATATTTTTTCAAGGTTCTTAGTTTCTTTGCACTGATTTAGAACATGTTCTTTTAGCTCACTGAAATTTCTCATTATCCACTTTCTGAAGTCTGATTCTGTCATTTCATCACACTCATTCTCCATCCAGCCTTGTTCACTTGTTGGTGAGGAGTTTTGGTCATTTGTAGAAGGTGAAGTGATTTGGTTTCTGGTGTTTTCCTCCTTTTTGCGCTGGTTTCTTCCCATCTTTATGGATTTATTCACCTGTCGTCTTAGTAGTTTCTGATTTTTCAATTGTGTCTCTGTGGACAGCCAGCTTGTTGATGATGAGGTATTTCTGTTACTTAGTTTTCTTTCTAATGGTCTAGCCCCTCTGCTGTACGAGTGCTGAGGTCCACTCCAGGTCCTGCCTTTCTGGGGTACACGTGTAGCAGCTGCGGAACATTGAGGGATGCTACCAGTGTCTTCTTCTGCTATCTTTGTTTCAGAATGATGCCCACCAAATGTCAGTCTGATTAGTCCTTTTTTGGGGTGATGACTCTTTGGATATACAGGGGTCATTGAGCTGCTTGAGGAGACGGTCTGTGCTTTATAGGAGCTCCAGTGATGAGCTGTCAGCTCCATTGTTCATTCAGCATTGTTGGGAGTATGTGTTTATGTCTGCTGCAACAGAACTCATAACCCCCCATTTTTTTTCCCATTAGATGCTCTGTCTCAGGGAGTTGGGGCTTTCTTTATGAGTATCTGTTGCACTGTCCTGCCCAGCTAGGAGGCAGTCTATTCACTATTTGCCTACCAGGGCTCTGCCCTGCTAGCTCAGGTCCACCCTGTTGCTGCGGGGCTCTGTTCTGCTGTTGCTTGCTCTGCCCTGCTGTGGCTTGCTCCGCCCTGCTGGCGGATTCTCTCTGTTATGGCAGGTTGCCTCGGCAACAGCAGGCTGCATCAGCCCTGGGCGGTACTTCAGTAGTGAGGGATTGTGTCAGTAGTGGCAGATGCCCCTCCTGCACCGGGCTGCACTGTCCTAGATGCCGGCAGCAAAACTCTCAGCCCCAAGCACCTCCAATCACTGCCCTGCTTGTCCCCATCAGGATGGGACCTGCTGAGCCCGATCACCCAGCTCCCTGCCTCAGAGTCCGTCCTCTCTCTCTCTCTCTCTTCCTCTCCACAAGCTGAACAGTTGACTCTCTCACTGGCGCCCTGGTAGCCTGCCAATAGGGCACTGGGATCTGTGTGATCTCCTCTGCCACTGCCCACTGCACCGGCTCAGATCATGTTTCCCAGGAATCTCCTGGTCTGGCTCATTGTCCAAGTCCCATTTAATCAGATGGACATGCCAATCTGCCCTTCCAAATCTCAGATTGCTGGTTTAACAGGGCACCCAGACCAGTGAGTTTTGTGCCCGGTGCTGCTGTGCTGCAGAACTGGCCAAAGTGGCTGCATGAGCTGGCTGTACTAGCATCCCATGTCTCTCCCACACCTGGGACTTTCAACGTTCTGTGGGCAGAAAAGATCTGTCTGAGAATGCGGCTAGGACTCACCCTCTGCACCTTCACTGAGAGCTGCAATCCGGAGTCGCCTCTACGACACCATCTTGGAAGTCCCTCTCTGATTTTCTTTACTATTACTTTAGTGCCAATATTGTTTGGCTCTGTGTCGCCACCCAAATCTCATCTTGAATTGTAATCCCCACGTGTCAGGGGAGGGGTCTGTTGGGAGGTGATTAAATCTTGGGGGTGGTTTCTCCCATGCTTTTCTTGTGACAGTGAGTGATTTTTCAGGGGATCTGATAGTTTAAAGTCTTTGGCAGTTTCCCTGCTCTCTCTCTCCTACTGCCCTGTGAAGAAGGTTTCTGCTTCTTCTTCACCTTCCGCCATGATTATAAGTTTCCTGAGGTCTTCCCAGCCAGGCAGAACTGTGAGTTAATGAAATATCTTTATTTTATTTTATTATTATTATTTTTTTTTGAGATGGAGTTTTGCTCTTGTTACCCAGTTGGGAGTGCAATGGCACAATCTCGGCTCACCACAACCTCTGCCTCCTGGGTTCAGGCAATTCTCCTGCTTCAGTCTCCTGAGTAGCTGGGATTATAGGCACATGCCACCATGCTCAGCTAATTTTTTGTATTTTTTTTTTTCAGATGGAGTTTTGCTCTTGTTATCTAGGCTGGAGTGCAATGGAGCGATCTCAGCTCACTGCAACCTCCACCTCCTGGGTTCAGGCAATTCTCCTGCCTCAGCCTCTCCAGTAGCTGGGACTACAGGCATGCGCCACTATACCCAGCTAATTTTTTTTTGCATTTTTAGTAGAGATGAGGTTTCACCATTCTGACCAAAACGGTCTTGATCTCTTCACCTCATGATCCACCCACCTCGTCCTCCCAAAGTGCTGGGATTACAGGCTTGAACCACCACGCCTGGCCAAAATCTCTCTTTTTTTAAATTACCTAGTCTTAGGTATTTCTTTATAGCAGTGTGAAAACGAACTAATATAAGCACTTATCAGAGTTAACCACACTATGTGTTTACTTGGCTGTCTACTTTTTGCTAGAACTTAAGCCTTTCAAGGGTAGAGAATCTTTTTTGTGTATTTAGTAATCTCTGTGCCTGGCACTGAGTCAGTGCATAATAGATGTTTGTTGAGTGGAGAAGCTATTTCTTTGAAGGTGAGACTTATCTTGTATTCTGTAGTTCATAAGCCTATTTATGGCACTGTTTAAAAATATCATTGTTCCAGCTGGAAACCTTAAAAAAAACTGATGATTAAGAAGATTATAAACACTTTTCTGCTGAATCTTAGTGGGAAAAAATCCCTAGGATTAATATATTTAATTAGACTTGAGAGGTTAAGGTCTCATATCAAATATTTACTTGTAATAAAAATAGATTTTTCTTCTAGGTCTGCATTCTCTTATGTTTAGAAAGATGTCACAAGATGTATACAAACATTTCTGACAGATCTAAATGACAGGGAGAAAAAGGGGATGTTGTCATGCTCATTTTTTAAGGTCTATTTCTTTTCTGGTTTTCCCAATGGAAGTGGCATTTTTTTTTAAGAAGTTTTGTGTTATTTTCTTTTTTTTATTTTTATTGCATTTTAGGTTTGGGGTACATGTACAGAACGTGCAAGATAGTTGCATAGGTACACACATAGCAGTGTGTTTTAAAAGTGCTATAAAAGTAATGTCTAATCATTTTAAAAATAATAAAATGCAGAAATTCACAGAAAGAAAGCAAAACTCACTTGAAATCTTATTATTTGTTGATTAATACAATTAGCATTTGACAATATATATTATTTCAGGCTTTTTTCTGTGCCCACTCACACATATTTTTATAAAACAGGATCTTATTAATCATACTTTTTTGCAACCTGAGATTTTACTTAAAATAAATCTGATAATTTTCCATATTAATACATATAGACCTGCATCTGTACTTTTAATGGTATTTTTTCTCTGTGTGTATATATGGTATTAACCAATATCCTATTGATAATGGATGTTTAAAATTAAGATAAGAGAACCAGGCTATCTGTGTTGGAACCCATGGTGTACCTCCTATTATCTGGGTGACCCTGGGCAAATTTATTTAAATTCTCTGGACCTCAGCCTCCTCATCTGTAAAATGGTGAAAGTAATAGTGCCTTCTTCATAGGATTATCATGAGAATGAATGAATGTGTCTGAGCCATCTAGAGCAGTGTTGGTACACTGTAAATACTCAGTGTAAGCCACTAGGTTAAGTATATTTAGAATGGTAATGGTAAAGGAGAAAATATATCAAATAAGGTGAATGGTAACATATTCACAGACTAGAGAACTGAAATACAAAAGTGGCATTAGGAAAAGATCCAAAAGGATGTTTATCTGTAGTGTTAATTTGGCATGGTTGAGAATCTTTGCCTTTGTTTTTCAGGAAACACAATTGTTCTTGGCTCCACTTTAGAGGATGCACATGGCTCAGTGCAGGATGAGATTGATTTTGGCAACTGAATGGAACATTGGAGAGTTCAGTTTTAAGGCTCATTTATAAAAAACAATAACAATAAAGCAACTGACTAAAATGTCCTAATACAAGAAAATGATTGTTTAGAGTGTTGGATGTGATTTTTGGCTCTTGAATAAATTGCTTTATTCCATTCATGAGAATAGCAGGATTTTAACAAACATTATATAATCTTTTAAATTTTAGAGGAACTTAAGTCTTGCAAAATTTTATTTACTGTTGATTAAAATTTCTATACAGAACTATATTTCATTCACATGTGTATCTACATATGCTACACTGCCAGAGGTCCCTTGAATTTATATGATAATGATAAGAGTAATTCTATATGCTTGCATAGTGCTTAAAACTGTTGTATGAATTTTTCAATTTTTAGAGGATTGGTTTCTTTTTTTTAATCATATACTCTGATTAATCACTACTTTTGAAAAAATAGTAAGAAATTAGATTGAACTTATTTAACATCAGGTTAAAGAAAAGAAACTGTAGTTGTTTTTTATTTGTGGAGAAAGCGCATAGCCAGGAAGGGGAAAAAAATTAATTCCTGTTAAAATGTAAATTTTATAATAACATAAACTATAAAAAATCACGTGAGTGTTTCATACCATTAAAACTAATTAATTTCTGTAGGATACAAACTACATGAATCCCTTGTCAGAGAGGAAATATACAGTTATTTTTAAATTGGTAACAAAATATTAATTTTGCATTATTTTTGCCTGTAGAACCCTTCAAGAAGAGACAAATTACTTCCCCTTTGCCTAAGAGAAAACAAAATGAAAATCATATAAATTCTTTCTTTGCAAAAACTATTGTGTTCCAGATGGTGGTGCTGTTCTCATGAAAGAAAACATCCTTAAAATTTTTTTTTGAGGTAAATTTTTGCAATTACTCTTTTATTTACAAAGTTAACTGTTAAAGATAACAACAAATTATACATACACTTTCTACTAATCTTTAAAAACTTTTGTTTTTAAATTTGGGATTACTTTAATCTGTAGTTATTATTCAGCCATGTACTTAGCAAAAATATAGTGGTGTGGTATATTTATTTATGGTGGGTACTGGTATAAAAGTACACAACACCATTCTTTGCATTTGAAAAGCAAAATATCCAGAGAATGCCATTATCTTTGTATAACACAGTGCTACATTTATGAAGATACAAAAACCTGTAGAAAGGTACAAATTTTAAGCCAACCATTACTCAGATTGGTTTAGATGGAATTGCTTTTCAGATTCAAACAAAGAAGCAGATATTAAAGCCACACAATATATAACTGCCAACAGATTTGCTTTTATTTTAGATAATATTTTGTGGTTGTTGTTCTTGTTTCATTTTTTTCAGTTTTATGTTTTTATTCCAAACAGTCACTTTCTAAGAAATGAAAATTTCTTTCTTTCTGTAACATTTGCTTTATGAAATAATGCCCAAATATCCATATGTAGCTCTCTGAATGCCTGTGGATGCTTAAAGAAAAAAAATCACTACATATTTATTTAAATTAGATGAAATCCAAGTGTTTCCTTTGAGAGCACTGCAGCAGTTCTGTGAATTTGGGGAGGGATTGTCTCTAGTGTATAAGTTGTTCCCCTGGCAGAAGCCCACATTAAAATGATTAAACACATCTTTCACTCTAAGAAAAATCAGTCACTTTCTATCAGGAAACTGGATATCCCATGTCCCCTTCCCTCGATCAAAATGTCTTTAAAGTTTTTGAATTATTTTCTTTCCCTAGAAGAATAAACAGTGCCATTGACTCAGAAAGGAATCCAAAGACTAGGATTCTAGAATCCATCAACCACTGACTTTTGGCCTTAGGCAAGATGCCACACTTGTCTAAGCTGTTCCTTATATGTAAATAAAAGGGTTGAACTAGCATATAGATAATCTCTCAGGCTGCTTCCAACGAAATGAAGGCAGACATAAAGAAGTTCTTCAAAACCAATAAGAACAAAGATACAACATATCAGAATCTCTGTGACACATTTAAAGCAGTCTGTAGAGGAAAATATATAGCAATAAGTGCCCACATGAGAAGAGTGGAGAGATCCAAAATTGATACCCTATCATCAAAATTGGAAGAGCTAGAGGAGCAAGATCAAAAAAACTCAAAACCTAGTCGAAGACAAGAAATAACCAAGATCAGAACAGAACTGAAGGAGATAGAGACAAGAAAAACAACGGTGCCGCCTGCGAATCTTCTGGCCTGGTTCCCTGTTTCAGACCCATTTAATCAGATGAATGGGTGAATCTGCCTTCCTGGAGCTCCAATTGCCAGCTTAAGAGGGCAACCAGACCAGTGTATTTTGTGTGGAGAGCCACTGCACCTGGGCACCGGCAAAATGGCCACGCCGGCTGAAACAGCTGTTTTGGCCAAAACAGCGCAACTGGCAACCCATGGGGCTCCTCAGCCTGGGAATCTCCAGGTCTGTGAGCAATAAAGATCCGTCTGGAAATGTGGGGTTCACTCACCCTCTGTGCTTTCACTGGGAGCTGCAATCCTGAGTTGCTCCTAAAGGACCATCTTAGAAAATTTATTTTAAAATAGAAATTTATTGACTCACATTTCTGGAGGCTGAGAAGTCAAATATTAAGGTGCTAGTGCTGGTAAGGGCTTTTGTGTTGTGCCATCCCAAAGAGGAAGCTAAAGGTCAAAGAGGGTAACTGGGAGATAAATGGACTGAATTTGTCATTTTATAACAAAACAACTTCAAAGATAATTGCCTCAACCCATTCTTGGATTAGCCCATTGTTTCAGCCAGGGCAGTGGGTCACTGCATGGGAAATCATGCAGATTCCAGTGCCCTTTCAGAAGGCGCCTGGAACACCTGGGAGAGAGTCAACCAATCAACTTAAGAAAAAACTACCTCTGCAGGGGTGTAGTGCCTCAGTAATGGTGGATGCCCCTCCCCCACTGAGCTGCACCATCCTGGGTCCAGCTGTGTTGCCATGAAACTCTCAACCCCAAGCACCAGACCTGCTTTACAAGAGCTCCTGAAAGAGACACTACACATAGAAAGGAACAACCAGTACCAGCCACTCCAAAAACACACCAAATGCTAAAGAGCATCAAGAAAATGAAGAATCCGCATCAACTAATGAGCAAAACAGCCAGCTAGAATCAAAATGGCAATACCAAATTCACACATAACAATATTAACCCTAAATGGAAATAGGCTAAATGCACCAATCAAAAGACACAGACTGGCAAATTGGATAAAAAGCCAAAACCCATCAGTGTGCTGTATCCAGAAAACCCATCTCACATACAAGGATACACAAAGGCTCAAAATAAAAGAATGGAAGAAGATTTACCAAGCAAATGAAGAGCAGAAAAAAAAAAGCAGGAGTTGCAAGTCTCGTCTCTAATAAAATAGACTTTAAAGCAGTAAAGATCAAAAGAGACAAAGAAGGACATTACATAATGTTAAAAGTATCGATACGACAAGAAGAGCTAATGATTCTAAATATATATGTATGCAATACAGGAGCACCCAGATACATAATGCAAGTTCTTAATAACTTACAAAGAGACTTAGACTCCCACACAATAACAGTGAAATATTTCACCACTCCACTGTCAATATTAGACAGATCAACCAGACAGAAAATTAACAAGGATATCCAGAACATGAACTCAGACCTGGAACAAGCAAACCTGATAGACATTTACAGAACTCTCCACCCCAAATCCACAAAATATATATTCTTCTCAGCACCATATCACACCTACTCCAAAATTGACCACATAATTGGAAGTAAAGCATTCCTCAGCAAATGCAAAAGAAGAAAAATCATGACAAACAGTCTCTCAGATCATAGTGCAATCAAGTTAGAACTCAGAATTCAGAAACAAACTTAGAACCGCACAGCTTCATGGAAACTGAACAACTGGCTCTTGAATGTTGACTGGATAAACAACGAAATGAAGGCAGACATAAAGAAGTTCTTCAAAACCAATAAGAACAAAGATACAACATATCAGAATCTCTGTGACACATTTAAAGCAGTCTGTAGAGGAAAATATATAGCAATAAGTGCCCACGTGAGAAGAGTGGAGAGATCCAAAATTGATACCCTATCATCAAAATTGGAAGAGCTAGAGGAGCAAGATCAAAAAAACTCAAAACCTAGCTGAAGACAAGAAATAACCAAGATCAGAACAGAACTGAAGGAGATAGAGACAAGAAAAACCCTTCAGAAAAATCACTAAATCCAGGAGCTGGTTTTTCAAAAAGATCAACAAAATAGAAAAATCACTTTCCAGATTAAAAAAAAGAAAAGAGAGAATAACCAAATAGATGCAATAAAAATGAAAAGGGGAAATCACCACAGATCCCACAGAAATTCAAACCATCATCAGAGAATATTACAAACAACTCTATGCACATAAACTAGTAAACCTGAAATAAATAAATTAATTCCTGGACACTTGTGTTCTCCCAAGCCTAAACCAGGAAGAAGTCAAAACCATGAATAGACCAATAACAAGATCAAAAGTTGAAGCAGCAATTAAGAGTCTACCACATACAAAAAAGTGCAGGTCCAGATGGGTTCACAGCCAAATTCTACCAGACACACAAAGAGGAACTGTTACCATTTTTTCTAAAACTATACCAAATAATCCAAAAGAGGGAATCCTTCCAAAATCATTTTATGAGACCAACATCATCCTGATACCAAAACCTGGCAGAGACTCAACAAGGAAAGAAAACTTCAGGCCAATATCCATGATGAACATAGATGCAAAAATCTTCAATAAAATACTGGCAAGCTGATTGCAACAGTACATCAAAAAGCTTATCCACCATGATCAAGTAGTATTTATCCCGGGGATGCAAGGCTGGTTCAACATGCACAAGTCTATAAACGTAATTCACCACATAAACAGAACCAAAAACAAAAACCACATGATTATCTCAATTGATGCAGAGAAGGCCTTTGACAAAATTCAACAGCCCTCTATGCTAAAAACCCTCAATAAACTAGGTATTGATAGAACATATCTCAAAATAATAAAAGCTATTTATGACAAACCAACAGCCAATATCATACTGAATGGGCAAAAACTGGAAGCATTCCCTTTGAAATCTGGCACTAGATAAGGATGCCCTCTCTCACCACTCCTATTCTATATAGTACTGGAAGTTCTAGCCAGAGCAATCAGGCAAGAAAAAGAAATAAAGGGTATTTAAATAGGAAAGGAGGAAGCCAAATTGTCTCTATTTGCAGACAACTTGATAGTATATCTAGAAGACCTCATCGTCTCAGCCCAAAAACTCCTGAAACTGACAAGCAACTTCAGCAAAGTCTCAGGATACAAAATCAATGTGCAAAAATCACAAGCATTCCTATACACCAATAACAGACTGAAAGAGAGCCAAATCAAGAATGAACTGCCATTCACAATTGCTACAAAGAGAATAAAATACCTAGAAATACAACTAACAAGGAATGTAAGGGACCTCTTTAAGGAAAACTACAAACCACTGCTCAATGAAATAAGAGAGGACACAAACAGATGGAGAAACTTTCATGTTTATGGTTAGGAAGAATCAATATTGCAAAAATGGTCATACTGCCCAAAGTAATTTACAGATTCAATGCTATCCCCATCAAGCTACCAATGACGTTCTTCACAGAACTGGAAAAACCTACATTAAACTTCCTGTGAAACCAAAAGAGAGCCCACATAGCCAAGTCAATTCTAAGTAAAAAGAACACAGTGGGAGGCATCACACTACTGGACTTGAAACTATACTACAAGTCTACAGTAATCAAAACAGCATGGTACTGGTACCAAAACAGAGATATAGACCAATGAAACAGAACAGAGGCCTTGGAGGCAACACAGCATATCTACAACCAAACAATCTTTGATAAACCTGACAAAAACAAGCAATGGTTAAAGGATTCTTTGTTTAACAAATGGTGTTGTAAAAACTAGCTAGCCATGTGCAGAAAGCAGAAACTGGACCCCTTCCTGACACCTCACAATAAAATTAACTCCAGATGAATTAAAGGCTTAAACATAAGACCTAACACCATAAAAACCCTAGAAGAAAATTTAGGCAAGACCATTCAGGACATAGGAGTAGGCAAGGACTTCATGACCAAAACACCAAAGGCATTGGCAACAAAAGCCAAAATAGACAAATGGGACCTAATCACACTCCACAGCTTCTGCACAGCAAAAGAAGCAGTTATTAGAGTGAATAGGCAACCAACAGAATGGGAAAAAATCTTTGCAGTTTACCTATCTGACAAAGGGCTGATATCCAGAATTTACAAGGAAAAAACCAACAAGCCCATTTTGAAGTGAGCAAAGGATATGAACAGACACTTTACAAAAGAAGACATACATGAGGCCAACAAACACATGAAAAAATGCTCATCATCACTGGTCATTAGAGAGATGCAAATCAAAATCACATTGAGATACCATCTCACGCCAGTTAGAATGGCGATCATTAAAAAATCTGGAGACAGCAGATGCTGGAGAGGATGTGGAGAAATAGGAACACTCTTACACTGTTGGTGGGAGTGTAAATTAGTTCAACCATTGTGGAAGACAGTGCGGCAATTCCTCAAGGACCTAGAAATAGAAATTTCATTTGACCCAGCAATCCCATTACTGGGTATCTATCCAAAGGACTATAAATCGTTCTACTATAAGGACACATGCACATGAATGTTCATTGCAGCACTGTTTACAATAGCAAAGACCTGGAACCAACCCAAATGCCCATCGATGATAGACTGGACTAGGAAAATGTGGCACATATACACCATGGAATATTATGCAGCAATCAAAAATGATGAGTTTGTGTCCTTTGTAAGGACATGGATGAATCTGGAGAACATCATTCTCAGCAAACTGACACAAGAACAGAAAAAGAAATACCGCATATACTCACTCATAGGCGGGTGAGAAAAATGAGAACACATGGACACAGGGAGGGGGTCTACTACACACTGGGGTCTATTGGGGAGAAGAGGGGAGGGACAGTGGGGGGGGCTGGGGAGGGTTAGCCTGAGGATAAATGCCAAGTGTGGGTGAAGGGGAGGAAGGCAGCAAAGCACACTGACATGTGTGTACCTATGCAACTATCTTGCACACTCTGCACATGTACCCCAAAACCTATAATGCAATAAGAATTTTAAAAATTAAAAAAAAAGTCTAGAGACAACAGATGCTGGAGAGGATGCAGAGAAATAGGAACACTTTTACACTGCTGGTGGGAGTGTAAATTAGTTCAACCATTGTGGAAGACAGTGTGGCGATTCCTCAAGGACCTAGAAATAGAAATACCGTTTGACCCAGCAATCCCATTACTGGGTATATATCCAAAGGATTATAAATCGTTCTACTATAAGGACACATGCACACGAATGTTCATTGCAGCACTGTTTACAAAAGCACAGACCTGGAATCAACCTAAATACCCATCGATGATAGACTGGACTGGGAAAATGTGGCACATATACACCATGGAATATTATGCAGCAATCAAAAATGATGAGTTCATGTCCTTCGTAGGGACATGGATGAACCTGGAGAACATCATTCTCAGCAAACTGACACAAGAACAGAAAAGGAAATACCACATGTTCTCACTCATAGGCGGGTGTTGAACAATGAGAACACATGGACACGGGGAGTACTACACTCTGGGGTCTGTTGGGGGAATATGGGAGGGACAGAGTGGGGTGGCGAGTTGGGGAGAGATAGCATGGGGAGAAATGCCAGATATAGGTGAAGGGGAGGAAGGCAGCAAATCACACTGCCACGTGTGTACCTATGCAACTATCTTGCATGTTCTTCACATATACCCCAAAACCTAAAATGCAATTAAAAAAATAAGTAAAATAAAATAAATTTTCCAGTCCCAGTATTCTGTTATAACACAGCACAAAAAGAACTGAAACAAAAATTTGGTATCGGAGTAGTGTAATGTTGCTATAGCGAATAATCTGAAAATATGAAAGTTGTTTTGGGAGTAGGTAATTGGCAGAGGCTGGAAGAAATTGGCAGAGCAGGGTAGAAAAAGGATGTATTACTGTAAGCAGAGAGCATTAAGGACAATTCTGGTGATGTCTCAGAAGAAAGAACTATAGGGAAAGTCTGAATCTTCTTAGAGATTACGTATGTGGTCATGATAAGACTGTTGGTAGAAATATGACTGGTAAAGGCCATTCTGATATTCTGATCAGGTCCCAGTCATCAAATAATAATATCTTATTGGAAAGTGGAGTAAATGTCATCCCTGTTATGTGGTGACAAAGAACTTGGCTGAATTGTGTTCATATTGTAGGGCTTTAGGGAAGGCAGAATTGAAGACTGTGAACTAGAATATGTGATGGAAGAAATTTCTAAGCAAAATATCCCAAGGTCTGTGTGACTTATTTTAAGTACATACAGTAAAATGAGAGAAGGAGAAATAATTCAGAGACAGAATTTATAATAAAAAAAGACAACAGAATATAAAGATTTAACAAATTTGCAGTCCGGCCATGTAAAAAATGAGAAAGCATGCAAGGATGCAACCAAGTGACACTTTGATAAAGAGATTAGTAGGGATAGAAGGATGTCAGGTGCTGTTTATCAAGACAATGGATAATGACCCAGATGGCATTTCAGAGATCTTTGAAGCTGCCCCTCCCAGCACAGATACAAAGCTCTAGGAGGGCAAAATGGTTCCAAGGGAGGAGCCTTGGGGCACCCTTCAAGGTCTCACTACCTGGAGTCACCTGGGAACTCTGAACTCTGCATTTTGGTGAAGTGCTCCTTGGTCACCTCAGTTATTGGTCAGTTGGCCCCAGAACCACATGGATGCTACCAAGGTTTACCACTTAGGCCACTGCTCCAGAGGGCCTAAGTGGTAAACCTTGTTGGCATCCATATGGTGCTGTTGCTGTAAGCTCACAGAATGCAAGAGCTATGGAGGCAAGGTTTCCTTCACCTAGATTTCAGAGGATATATGGAACAGCCTAGGGGCTCAGGCAGAGTCTTATAACAGAGGCAGAGCCACCATAGAGAGCTCCCAATAGGGCAATGTCCAGGAGAACTGTGGTGTCATTGCTGCTGTAGAGACCCCAGAACTGTAGGGCAACAAGTATGCAATGCTAGGCTGAAAAAACTACAGGAACAAGACTTCAACTCGTGAAAACTGCTATGTGGGCTGAGCCCAGCAGAGCCATGGTTTGGGGCTGCCCAGGGCCTTGGGGGCCTAACCCCTGCCCCAGTGTGCCCAGAAAGCAGGACATGGAGTCAAAGAAGATTATTCTGGAGCCTTACGATGTGATGTTGTTCACCTTGTTGTATTTTGGACTTATCTGGGACCAGCTACTTCTGTCTTGCCCATTTATTTCTTTTGGAATAGGGTTTTCTATACCATGCCACTGTATTTTGAAAGTAAATAACTTGCTTGATTTCATGGCTCACAACTGAAGGGAGATTTGCCTCAGGATGAATTTTGCTTTGAATCTCACCCATATATGATTAAGATAAAACTTTAGGCTTTGGAGTTTTTGAGTTCATGGAGGAACAAATTGAGACATTGCAGTCTATTGGGATGGAATGAATATATTTTGTATATGAAAAGGAGGTGGGTTTTGGGGACTGGGGCAGAATGCTGTGGTTTGAATGTATTTGCCAAAAAGCATGTGTTGGGGACTCGATCCCCAATGCACAAATGTTAGGCCATGAAGGTTCTGCCTCATAAGTGGATTAGGGCCATTACCTTGGAGTGGGTTTGTTATAAAAGAATGAGTTTAGTCACCTTTCCTCTCCCTCTCCCCCTCTTGCCTTTCTGCCTTTCATCATGGGATGATATAGTATTAGGGCCCTCACCAAATGCCAGCCCCTTGACATTGGACATCCCTGCCTCTGGAAATGTGAGCCAATAAAATTCTTTATTTAAAAAATAGATTACTCTGGCTCAGGTATTCTGTTGCAGCAGCACAAAATAAAAAGACATGTTAATTTTATTTTTGCAAGGAAAATACAAATACCACTAACCTCCCAATCATTTGGGCTTAAATTGCCAACATGATGCATCATTATCTACAAATACTTTAGAGTATAACTCCTGCAAACATGAATTTTCTTCTGCATAACCACAATATGACCATCAAAATCAGGAAACTTATCATTGATACATTACTGTTTCCTAATCCTTAGAATCTACTCAAGTTTCCCTATTGTTCCAACAATGTCTTTTATATATCTAGAATCTAGTCTAAGATTTAGTTGTCTCCTGAAATCTGGAACATATTTCTAAATCTTTTCTTAACTTTTATTACATTGACACTTTTAATATGACAAGCTACTTATTTTGGTAGAATATTTCTCAATTTTGGGTTTGCCTGGTGTATCTGTATGATTAACTTCAAGTACTTTGAGAGCATCAAAGAGCCACTAACAATTTATTATTCATGGCACTAAATAATGCCTCAGTCAGACCTTTGGTGAAGGATAAAGTAGGTAGTAGAAAAACATGAGACTGAGGTACCCAAGATGAGGAAAGAGGAGATTGCCACAGGATTTTATCCTTACTCTTGTTTTATAAACATTGTGCTCCATTCCTTAGAATTTCTAAAACCAAGATTTTCTGAATGTCAGATCCAGGAACTCTGCTTTTCTTATGGGATAAAAGCTAGCCAAAAGAATCACTGTGAAGGTTCCCATCAACCATAGTAGATAATTTGTTATGGAGGATGAAGGATGGCTATTGATACTCAGTAGAAAAGATTCTAAAATTATATTAACTTTTCCTAGAACTTTATCAAAGTGACAGTTTTATATGTATCTTGCCCTCTGTGTACAAGAACTTGGAGCTAGCTAAAATCTGAATCTGAAAATATCTTCTATAAAAGAGAGGAATTTGTAGTTTTTTTCTCTCTCTCAGTGATGAAAAACTGGATAGAACCATAAACACTTCAAAGGATGCAAAATCCACATGGGCTGGAGTTCTAGCCAGAGTCCTTGCCAAGATCCCTTTCCTCAGAGGATTTTCATGCTCTTCCTTTCTTTGGGGAATAAAATTTTCCAGCCACCTCAGCCCAAGAAGTGTTGTAGTTACATGTACTTACTTTTTGGCTTCATGTTAAGAGGTCAAATGAGGAGTAGTAATGCTACAATGCAGTGGCTATAGAGAGATTTCCTTCAGATGAGCTTTCACTTAGGTTATACTAGCTACTTGGAATTCTGTGTTTTACTTTTGGGTAAAATAATTCTTTGTCAAAATGTTTTCTTCACTAGTGTGAAGCCATCTAGCTGAATCAAAATGGAGCTAATGCCTGCCTACAGATTTCTTATGTGAGTGAACATTATTGTTTTTTAGAGGTGATAATATTCATTTCCTTCTGTTTTCATTCTTCAGAGATTATTCTATCACATAGGATTTAGCATAGGTTACCCAGCAATTACTACTCACTCTTCTTGGGTTCAAATAAATGAGATTAGTCCAATATTTCCTATATTTTAAAATGGAGGTGGTTTGTGATGATCAGAATTTGGGAAGGGAATGGATTTAATTATGCCAGGGAAAGTGTAGAAGACTGGACACCATTTGAAGCTGTTTTCACCTAGTTGAGCCAGATTGTTATTGACCTAAATCTGACAGCCTTTTTGTGGCCTGCAAAATATGAATTTAGTGAGCTCAGCCAGTTCTCAGGGGATGGGCTCTCATATTTCTAAACATACCAGCAGTGGTTCCCAACATTTAGATTTCATGGACAAGTACAATTAAAATTAAAAGAAGTATGGAGATAGAGATACCAAAAAATCTTAAGAAAAAGTCAGCCCTTTAAATTGAATACTTTCAAATAGATGAAAATAAACAAACAAACAAAAACCTCACTTTAATGGCCTCAATTTTCTCATTTTTTTTCTGGCCAGTGAAAACTAGATCCTGGGTCAGCACTGGACACACACAGATGTTTGAGAACAACTTTTCCCAATCTATGAAGTAGGCTTAACTTTTCAATCTGCAAATTCACTTTAGATATTTAAGAAGTACCTTTTATGTGAAAATACAAAGGTGAACAAAAGCTTTCCTTTTTAAATACACTTGTATAACCAATTGTTTGGACAAGTCACCAATGATGCCTTACTTCAGTTCACTATTCTTTCAAATAAAAGATGTATTTGTGCAATTATAATCATTCAAATAGCCATTTTGAGGGCTATGTTTTCATTGTGTCACAAATCTAAGAGACCCTGAGAATAGTAAAAAGATAGTATGGAAATAT
Organism: Saguinus oedipus; assembly: GCA_031835075.1. NCBI lineage: Eukaryota > Metazoa > Chordata > Mammalia > Primates > Cebidae > Saguinus > Saguinus oedipus. The sequence continues at coordinate 32,998,897 of CM063177.1, read as the reverse complement.
CAAGAGTGTTTTTGTGTTTTGAGCCAATGATTTTAAACTTCCACTTGCTAAAAAAAAAAATCAAGAAAGATGAGCAAGCACATAGATCTTTCTTTTGTGTTACATGTGTGTAACTAAGAAGCCAGTACTCAGATAAATGGCTCACAATCTTAATATCTCACTCCTGGAAAGTCAAAACTGCATTTCTCTTTTGTCAGGACTGGAAGTATGTAAATTAATTGCCCAATTAAGGAAAGGTTGACTGAAGGTGAGTAAGGTTTCAATGTTCCTGCCTTAATTGCTCAACAAGCTTTTTTAACAGGCTAAATGGAGCAGGAAGTGGGTGGCTTTGGGGCAAGGGACTACTTCTCTCCAAGTATTATTGGACAGCTGCCAAATACAGTTTGAAAAATAAAGTAACATAAAACTGCTCAAGCATCTTATGCCATGAAGACCAAGATTCTTCATGTTGGGTCTCGCAGTATTAGTTATTGCAAACTAATTACAACATATATAATTTCTAGTTATGGATAAAGGGCCATTTGTACAGCATCTAATACTTTTCATATGATCCTTGCCCTGGAATCTGTAAATTAATAGCATTAATATATTATTATGGAAAAATATGAAATCTGGCAATGATCTCAGGCACTGAAGGAACCAGCTGTTCCATAGCAATGTGATTTTTTATGCTTCTTGGGGTCTGGCATTCTTAAACTTCCACTAGTGTGAATTCTTACTGGTAAATTTTTGCTCTGCTGGGCCTGCTTATGTAGCTCAGTGGCCCAAAAGTCTGATGTCACAGCCTAATGCTCTGTGTCTTCTGCCAAGAGTCTTTGCTGTGGGCACACGTTTGTGATGAGAATCTACCCTGCTTTGACTCTTGACTGCATTGGTCTCTGGCAATTACCCTTGTGAAAATAACTCTGTTTTCAAGCACACAATATGTCTGGCTTTTATCCAATGGTTTAATCACAAACTCTCTGTAACAGCTTTACCTTGAGTAGCCCCTTAGGGAATTCAGAAGAGCTAGGGTTACATTTGGACTCTCTAACTACAACATTGTTTTAGCTTTTATGCTGGCCTCAGATCTGATCTGAACAATGATTTTGTACTTGCTGAGTAGAGTTTTCTCACTACTTTCTTTCATGAATTCAAAGGAAGCATGGAATATATCATAGATAAGATAATCTTAATGTTAATAGGGGACCTTATTGTGGGCTTAGCTATGTGACAGATACTATGCTAGAAAATCTACAATATGCTATCCAGTATAATTATTCCTTACAACCATTCTATGGGATGACTTATTCCCACTTCATGGTTTGCAGAAACTGAGACTGATCTCAGTTTCCTTAATCTGTTAAGGAAATCTGCCCAATGTCACTTAGCTTTTAAGTAGCAGAGGCTGGATTACAATCAAGGGCAGTCTGGGTCCAGAGCCATGTTTCTACCTCCTTACAAGTTCTCCTAGACAATACATTTGTCCTTGGGCCTTGTGGGGAATCCTGGAAAAAGAATTGACATTATACACACACAGAGAGACACACAGACATACATAGACACACACACACACACACACACACACACACACACACACACACACACTCCAGAGTCTAGCTTTGCTTCCCATCAGACATGGGACTAGTTCTCATAGAACTAACTGGAGGAGTCTCTACCTGCCTAGGACACTAAATCTCTCTAAAAGCCCATTTCCTGAAGCCTCATCTAGTGGTAGGAGGTCCTGACATACCAGCTTTATTCAGGCTGGTTCTCCACCCCAGGAATGGAGCTCTGCTTCCTACCCTACCTTCCTAAGGACTACTTTCCAAAGGAGTACAAGAATCCAAGCCAGTTCACTTCAAGGCAGGGCATACTAGATGCCTCTTTGGCAAGGATGTTAGACCTGTTTTCCATCTTATTTCCATTTTGTGTGGAGGTCCAATATGAGGCTTTGCTTGGAGGCAGTGTTGCAGCACTGATTATAGGGGAACATGCCCAATGAGGACAGCCTCTTTCATCAATTAATGCTTCCTTTCACCCACTTGCCAAGTAAGTTGGACCCTCCTTAACAAATTCTTCTCTAGTAAATACTGTTATGAGGTTCTAGCCTAGATTTGATGAATTTAAATAGTATGCCTCCCCTTTCCCCCACAAAGATGGGAAAATTGAAAAAATAAAGAGCCATTTTCACAGTATTATTTTGAGAACTGAAACATAAAAAGAAATACAAAATTAATAGAAATTTCAAAATGGCAAACATTTTGATATATCCTTCTAAAATACTGATAAAGAGAATTATTCTTTCTAAAAGCAACTGGGTTCTGAAGAGACAGAGCATTTTGAAAGTTTTCTGTTCTTTTAAATGGTTCTGGAATTCCACTCGATGTTGGGGATTTGAGGTATCATTTGAAAAGCAAGATAACTCAACAGCAAAAAAAAGTCTTTTGAAATTATCCTAGTGTCTGCTGAATTCTCTTTGGCTTCCATGATAACGGAAGTGAACTGGGCAAAAAGAGCTTGCTTTGATGTCTCTTTTGATAAAAGCCAAACCATTTTGTTTTAGAGAGAAGTTGGAAGTATATGTATTCTGTTAGCTAAATTTCCTCCATTGAATTTCCCTTTAAGAAATAATCTAGAAGGATCATGTGCAGTGGCTCACTCCTGTAATTCCAGAACTTTGGGAGACCAAGGCGGGCAGATCATGAGGTCAGGAGTTTGAGACTAACCTGGCCAACATAGTGAAATCCCGTCTCTACTAAAAATACAAAATTATCCAGTAGTGGTAACACAGGTCTGTAATTCCAGCTACTTGGGAGGCTGAGGCAGGAGAATCACTTGAACCCAGGAGGTGGAGGTTGTGGTAAGCTGAGATGGTGCCATTCCACTCCAACCTGAGTGGCAGAGCAAGATTCTGACTCTGAATAAATAAATAAATAATCTAGAAGATCTTAAGATCCTCTGATTATTTGCTCAAATAAAATTATGACAACTGTTTGGGGAATCTCTTAGATATGACTTTATACCTGTTTGGTACCAGACAGTGGGTTGTTCTGCAAGGAAAACACAGCCACAGATTGCAGCTCATGAGTGCATTGTTCTAAATTATGAATGATGCTACAGATGATAGTCTGCCTACTGCAGTTTGGTCTTGGGTTAATTGATATTCAGAGGGACTATTTTAACCTCAAATTCTGCTCATTTCCTGTCTTGTTCTGAAACTTCACTTTCTCTGGAAAGAAGTCCTTAACTTAGAAGAAATTGTTGGTCTAGAGCTGGGGACAAGGCAGATTAAAAGTTCTACTATGTTCATTGCAGCACTGTTTACAATAGCAAAGACCTGGAACCAACCCAAATGCCCATCGATGATAGACTGGACTGGGAAAATGTGGCACATATACACCATGGAATATTATGCAGCAATTAAAAATGATGAGTTTGTGTCCTTTGTAAGGACATGGATGAATCTGGAGAACATCATTCTCAGCAAACTGACACAAGAACAGAAAACGAAATACCGCATATTCTCACTTATAGGCGGGTGAGAAAAATGAGGACACATGGGCACAGGGAGGGGATCTACTACACACTGGGGACTATTGGGGGGAATGGGGGAGGGACAGCAGGGGGGCTGGGGAGGGATAGCCTGGAGATAAATGCCAAGTGTGGGTGAAGGGGAGAAAGGCAGCAAAACACACTGCCATGTGTGTACCTATGCAACTACCTTGCAAGTTCTGCACATGTACCCCAAAACCTATAATGCAATAAAAATTAAAAAAAAAGAGTATTTGAGATAAAAAAAAAAGTTCAGCAAAAGCCTCACTAGGAGAAAAGGGGAATTTGTGTGCCTTGTTAGGATATGGGTTGGTGCTTCTTATCACTCACCTAAAAATACATGAAGGAGAGGAAATGAGTCAGAGGAATTACTGAATCAAGTAAACTTTATCTGTAATTTCCCAATTAATCCCAAAGATGGATTATTTTTAGAATAAAGAAAGTCATCTTTTATGCTTTCAAAATGTGAAATGAAAAAAGGATGAGACATAGAATAAAAGATGAAATAGTATAGACCAATGAAAGTAAGGCAAAGCATATCCCTCCATCTCTAGCAGTGGTTCTCAAGCTTTTGTATAGAATTATCTAGGGAGCTTCTTGAGTATGCATTTCCTGGTTCTATCCTGTGATTTAATAAGTCTGAGGAGGATTTAGGAATTTACATTTTTGTCAGAGATGCCCAACTATACTGATCCAGGTGAGCCATGGGCCATATTTTAAAAGATACTGAGCTATACTAGTACAGATTAATATTTGTAGATGCTGGTTAACAGGCTGGATTTTCTCAAGGAGTGAAACTTCATAACGGGTTGGGCAGATAAGCCTGAACAGAGACTCCCTGGAACTCATCTTTGGTCTGGGGCTTGCATATTGTCTCATTCCTTCTGGAATATATAAGCTACATTAAGGAAAAGGTGGGAGCACAAACACTCTATACACACACACACACACACACACACACACACACACACACACCCCTATGATTTCTTTATTCCTGAATACCTTATGCAAATACATGTTGAGATGCTTATCTTTCCATTAGCAAAAGCTTGCTCTAGTCACATCAGTGAATAAACCCTAGTACCTTATTACCTATTACTTTCTCCACATTTGGATCTTGAAGAACTCTTTAAATTCCAACCAGCAACGGGGTGGATCCAAAATGGCCAAATAGGAACAGCTCTGGATTGTAGTTCCCAGCAAAAATGCAGAGGGTGAGTGATCACTGCATTGCCAGATGAATTTTTACTGCCCACAGACCAGGAGATTCCTGGGCAGAAGAGCACCACAAGTCTCCAGTGTGGCTGTTACAGCCGGTGCAGCAGGTCTCACCACAAAAATTCATAGAAATCCGGGTGCCATTTCAACTGGTGGCTAGAACACCTAGGAGACAGAGTTGCCCATTCAACTGCAAAAAAGGGAGATGAAACAGGGAGCCAGCTGATCTGGTTTAGCTGGTCCGACCCCACAAAGACCAGCAATCTGAAACGCTCTGGATGGGGAGTTTCATAGCAAGCACAGCTGGACCCAGGAAGGTCAAGCTCTGTGGGGGGAAGGGCATCCACCATTACTGAGACAGTTCACCACTACTGAGGCAGTCCACCATTACTGGGCAGTTCACCATTACTGAGGCAGTCCACCATTACCAAGGCAATCCACCATTACAGAGGCAGTCCACCATTACTGAGGCAGTTCTAACTATACCGCTATAAACAAAACTGCAAGGAAGTTCACACAGCAGCTGGGCAGAGCCCACAGCAGCCCAGCAATTCCTCTGCTGGCAGACTGTGACTAGACTACCTCCTAGCTGGGCAGGGTATCTCTGCAAAAAGGCAGCAGAATGACAGGAACTTATAAATAAAGCCCCACCTTCCCAGGACAGAGCACCTGGGAAAAAAAGGCAGATATGAGTTCCGCTGCAGCAGACTTAAACATACCTGCCCAGCAGCTCTAAACAGAACAATGCAGCTCACAGATAAGTACTTGAAATCCTATAAGGGACAGTCTGTATCCTCAAGCACCTCCCCAACCCCCATATAACCAAAGAGACACCTCATAAAGGAGAGCTCAGGCTGACATCTGGTGGGTATCCTTCTGGGACAAAGATAACAGAAGAAGAAACTGGCAGCAACCCTTACAGTTCTGGAGCCACTGCAGGTGATCCCCAGGCAAGCAAGTTCTGGAGTGGACCTCCAGCAGTCCTACAGCAGAGAGGCCTGACTATTAGAAGGAAAACTAAGAAACAGAAAGAAATAACTTCATCAGCCACAAAAAGGATGTCCACTCAGAGACCCCATCTGAAAATCACCAACCACAAAGACCACAGGTAGATAAATCCTCAAAGATGTGAAGAAACCAGCACAAAAAATAATAAAAAGACCCAAAACCAGAGCACCTGTTCTCCTCCAAGGGATCACAACTCCTCACCAGCAAGGGAATAAGGCTAGATGGAGAATGAGTCTGACAAATTGACAGAAACAAGCTTCAGAAGATGGGTAATAACAAATTTCTCTGATCTAAAAGATCATGTTCTAACCCAATGAAAAAAAACTAAGAACCTTGAAGAACATTTGACAAAATGCTAACAAGAATAAATAGCTTAGAGAGGAATATAAATGAATTGATGGAGCTGAAAAACACAACACGAGAGCTTTGTGAAGCATATACAATTTTCAACAGCCGAATCAACCAAGCAGAAGAAAGGATATCAGAGGTCGAAGATCAACTCAATGAAATAAAATGAGAAGGCAAGATTAGAGAAAAAAAGAGTAAAAACAAATGAACAAAGCCTCCAAGAAATATGGGATTATGTGAAAATACCTAATCTACATTTTATAGGTGTACCTGAATGTGACTGAGAGAATGAATCCATGCTGGAAAACACTCTTCAGGATATTATTCAGGAAAAATTCCCCAACCTAGCAAGGCAGGCCAACATTCAAGTCCAGGACATACAGAGAACATCACAAAGATATTCCTCAAGAAGAGCAATCCCAAGGCACACAATTGTCAGCTTCACCAGCATTGAAATGAAGGAAAAAATGCCAAGGGCAGCAAGAGAGAAAGGTTGGGTTACCCACAAAGGGAAGTTCATCAGACTCAGAGTAGAGCTCTCTGCAGAAACCCTACAAGCCAGAAGAGAGTGGTGGCCAATATTCAACATCCTTAAAGAAAAGAACTTTCAACCAAGAATTTCATATCCAGCCAAACTAAGCTTCATAAGGGAAGGAGAAATAAAAGCCTTTATAAACAAGCAATTGCTGAGAGATTTCATCACCACCAGGCCTGCTTTACAAGAGTTCCTGAAAGAAGCACTAAACATAGAAAGGAATGACCAGTACCAGCCACTCCAAAAACATGCCAAATGATAAAGAGCATTGACACAATGAAGAAACTGCATCAACTAATGGGCAAAACAACCAGCTAGCATAAAAATGGTGAGATCAAATTTACACATAACAATATTAACCTTAAATATAAATGGGCTAAATGCCCCAATCAAAAGGCACAGACTGGCAAATTGCATAGAAATTCAAAACCCATTGGTGTCCTGTATCCAGGAAACCTATCTCACATGCAAGGATACACAAAGGCTCAAAATAAAGGGATGGAGGAAGATCTACCAAGAAAATGGAGAGCAAAAACAAGCAGGAGTTGCAATCCTAGTCTCTGAAAATATAGACTTTAAACCAACAAAGATCAAAAGAGACAATGAAGGGCATTACATAATGGTAAAAGGATCAATGCAACAAGAAGAGCTAACAATTCTAAATATATATGCGCCCAATACAGGAGCACCCAGATACATAAAGAAAGTTCTTAATGACCTACGAAGTGACTTAGACTCCCACACAGGAATAGTGGGAGACTTTAACACTCCACTGTCAATATTAGACAGATCAAGGAGGCAGAAAATTGACAAGGATATCTAGGACTTGAACTCAGACCTAGACCAAGCAAACCTAATAGACATCTACAGAACTCTCCACCCCAAATATATATAAGTATAAATTCCAACCAGCATGAACAAGGGTTTTCTCAGCTGAGCCTTACACTGCTTCAAGATTGGAAGGATCTGATGACCTTTTTCCCCTTTCTGTAAACCTTCCTCCACCTTGGCTAGACTCTGCTATCCAAACCTATCCAGGCAGACTCTCTCTGTAAGTTCTGACCTGGTCCTTGATCCCATTTTGTCTGAGATAAGCAGGATATGAACAGACGTAGATTCCTCCTCCATAGCTACAGGATTTAATATTTAATTTACCTTCTATTTATTCAATATTTTAGTGCCACTCAGTATTTGAGTGCCTACTATGTGCCAGGAACTGTTCCAGGCACTTGAAATATATCAGTGAACAAAACAGAAGGATCCCTCCTCTTCTTGTAGAGCTTATATTTCAGAAAACAAGATAGATAACAAATGATATTTATAATTAAAGTGGTAAGCTCTCTGAGAAAATGACAAAATAGAGATAAGGATGTGTGTGTGTGTGTGTGTGTGTGTGTCTGTGTCTGTGTATGCATAAGTTGCATTATTACATAGAATGATCAGGGTAAGTCTTATTGAAAGAGTGAGAACTGTGCAAGGATTAAAAGGATGAGAGGAAGGTAGCCAGATAATATTTGTGGAAAAAGCATTCTAGGCTGGGCATGGTGACTCACACCTTTAATCTCAGCACTTTGGAAGGTTGATGTGGGGGGATCACTTAAGCCCAGGAGTTAGAGAGCAACCTGGGCAACATAGAAAGACCTTGTCTCTACAAAAACTTAAAAAAAAAAAACTGCGTATGGTGGTGCATACCTGTAGTCCCAGATGTTTGTGAGGCTGAAGTGGGAGGAAAACCAAGAATGTGGTATGTTTGGAGAGTATTATGGAAGTGGAAGAGCATCAAAATCTGCTAATAGGTCAAGGCCCAAGATTTGAGCGTTATAATTAACAACACGTAATGGGTTCAAATGAAATACAAGGAACACAGCTGAAACAGTAGAGAATAAGGGAGGTGTTGTAATACTTTATATAGAGTATGTAATACTTTATATAGAGTATTCTCATCTGTGGTACCAGCGAGAAAGCCTGAGTATGTGGGAGATAAGGCTGCTTGTTAGGTACATGAGATGGTATGAGTTGGGTGAGGTTGTCTTCTGATTGCTTCAATTTTCTTAGGAAAGTAGGAAATAAAATCATCTGTTGAGAGTGAAGATGGGATGAAATGTTGGGGTTTAAGAAGAGAGAAGAAGGTGTGAAATAGTTTTTTAAGAGAGTAGTAGAATGAATGAACTTCAAATATGTGGGGTCATTGCCTGTAGGCATTAGGAGCTCAGTGATACCTCCTGTCATAAATTTTAACTACAACTCATTAGGAGGTTATAGTTTTTCTCCAGCCATATTTAGATGCACAGGAGCAGGCACAGAGTAGCCGAAATTGGATTTAATCCAGGGAGGAAAGAAAAGACACTTTCAATATTAGTTAATTTAAGAGACTTTAATGAAAAGACAATTCTTGAAGGTAAGGGATGTGATAGGGGAGCCCATGAGGATGGTGAAGCACCCCAGAGTTATGGGAGACATTACCACCTCAAGGCTAAAAGGGCACAAGTATTTATCAGAACCCTATGACAAGTGCAGCTGTAGAAGAAAGATCCCTCATTCAGATCCATGGTCTTAGAGAAACTCAGCCATTGCCAAACTTCAGCCTGACTGTGAAGATCAGAAGATCAGTGCTTCTACCTCTATTTCTTCTGCCCTCCATGCTCCTAGTGGTCCCTCTCATTGACTGAACCTAACTAATTGCTAAAGGAGGGAAAATCTTGTTAAGACATCTATAAAAGGCAGCCTCCTAGGGCACAGAGCAAAGAAGGATAGAGAGAGAATATAGAATAGTGAGCAGAAAAGAATAGCCAGTCTGACATGAGTTGTGCTTTTGCCAAATGAGTACAATGAAGTGAAAGAGGGGAAAGGGAGCTATATGCAAGTATGCAAGAGGTGATTAGATGCATACCTCAGGGATACCATGGCTTCAGTTCCAGATCACCACAATAAAGCAAATATCACAATAAAGTGAGTCATATGAATTTTTTGGTTTTTCAGTGCATGTGGAAGCTTACACTATACTGTAATCTAGGAAGTGTGTGATATCATTGTCTTAAAAAATGTGCATACCTTAATTGAAAAATACTGTTAAAAACTGCTAGCAAACATCTGAGCTAGTCGTAACCTTTTTGCTGGTAGAAGATCTTGCTTCAGTGTTGATGGCTGTTGACTGATTAGCATGGTTGTTGAGAAAAATCAGGGTGGCTGTGGCAATTTATTAAAATAACACAAAAATCAAGTTTGCTTCACTGATTGACTCTTCCTTTCAGAAAAGATTTCTCTGTAGCAAGCGATGGTGTTTGATAGCATTTTCCCCATAGTAGAACTTTCAAAGTTAGAGTCAGTACTGTCAAACCCTGCAATTGCTTTATCAATTAAGTTCATGAAACACTCTACTCTAAATTCTTTGTCATCATTTCAACTATATTCATGGCACCTTCACCATGAATAGATTCTATTTCAAGAAACCACTTTCTTTGCACATTCATGTGAAGTACCTCCTCTTCTGTTCAAGTTTTATCATGAGATTGTAGTAATTCAGCCACATCTTCAGGGTGCACTTCTCTTACTTTTTCCACCACATCTGTAGTTATTCCTCCACTGAAGTCTTAAACCCCCCAAAGCCATCCATGAAAGTTGTAATCAACTTCTTCCAAACTCCTGTTAATGTTACTATTTTAATTTCCTCCCATGAATCACAAATGTTCTAAATGACATCTAGAATGATACGCCCTTTCCAGAAAATTTTCAATTTACTTTGCCCATATGTATCTATGGAATCACTATCTATGGAAGCTATAGTTTTATGAAATATATTTTTAAATCAGAAGACCTACCTAAAAGTCAAAATGACTCCTTGATCCGTGGGCTGCAGAATAGATGGTGTGTTAGCAGCATGAAAACAACATTCATCTTCTTGTAAATCTCCCTCAGAGTTCATGGGTGACCAGGTACTCTGTCAATAAGCAGTACTATTTTGAAAGGAGTCTTCCTTTGAGTGGTAGGTCTCAACAGTGGGCTTAAAATATTCAGTAAACCAAGCTATAAACAAAAGTGCTGTCATCCAGGATTTGTTGTTTTATTTATAGAGCATAGGCAGAGTAGATTTAGCATAATTCTTAAGGGCCCTCAGATTTTCAGAATGTTCTATGAACATTGGCTTCAACTTAGTCACCAGCTGCATTAGCCTCTAACAAGAGAGTTGGCCTGTCCTTTGAAGTTTTGAAGTCAGGCATTGACTTCTCCTCTCCAGCTATGAAAATCTCAGATAGCATCTTCTTCCAATAGAAGGCTGTTTGGTCAACACTGCAAATGTGTTGTTCAGTGTAGCCATTTTCATCAATAATCTTAACTAGATCTTCTGATAACTTGCTGCAGCTTCTCCATAGTCACTTGCTGTTTCACCTTGCTCTTTTATTGTAGGGAGATAGCCTTTTCCCTTAAACCTCATGAACCAGCCTCTGATACCTTCAGACTTTTCTTCTGCATCTTTCTCACCTATCTCAGCCTTCATAGAATTGAAGAAAGTCAGGGTGTTTCTCTGGATTAGGCTTTGGCTTAGGAAAATATGATGACTGGTTTGATCTATCCAGATCACTAAAATTTTCTCTCTATCAGCAATGAGGTATTTTACTTTCTTATCATTTGTGTTTTCACTGGAGTAGCACTTTAAATTTCCTTCAAGAACTATACCTTGGCATTCACAGCTTGGCTGTTTGGTGCAAGAAGCCTAGCTTTCAGCATATCTTGGCTGTCAACATACCTTCCTGAACGAGCTTAATCATTTCTAACTATGCATTGAAGGGAGAAACACACAACTCTTCCTTTCACTTGAACACTTAGAGGTTGGGTTATTAATTGGCCTAATTTCAATATTGTTGTGTCTCAGGGAAGAGGGAGGCCCAAGGAGAGGAGAAAAAAATGGGAACAGCTAGTTGGTAGAACAGTCAAAACACACACATTAATCAATTAAGTGCACTGTCTCAGATGGGTGCAGTTTGTGGTGTCCCAAAACAATTACAATCATAACAATAAATATCAGTAACCAGACATCACTGTAACATATGTAATAATATTGAAAACATGTGAAATAATAAAAGAATTGCCAAAATGTGACACAGAGACACTAAGTGAACACATGCTGTTGAAAAAATGGTGCTGATAGCCTTGCAGAATTGCCACGAATCTTCAATATATAAAAAATGCACTATCTGCTAAGTACAATAAAAAAAAGTGTTGTAAAACAAGGTATTCCTGTGTCATAATTTCTGTGGAATTTAAGCTGGATAAAGAAGTAAAAAGGACATAAAAGGCATAAGGGGCAGTGAGAATGCAGAGAACTTTTCATCTGGTGAAAATGAAAGAGAATTGGCATTCAGGGAACAGAAGGAGTAACCTATACAGACAGAAAGTGGTGGTCAGAAAGTAGGACATGTGGAACTGGGATTACAGAGGAGTTGCAGTTGGTGATGATAAGGTCTAGATATTATGATGCAAGTGAATGACTAGCATGGAGGACAAAGTGACTGAAAGAGGTGAGGTCAAGGAACTAAGAGGTCAGACCCAGGATCTGATGGCATAGTGGAGGCCTTTGTTCCCTGGAATTACTCCCAGTCCACCGTGTTGTCAGATCCTGGTGTTACTCTACCTGCTTGCTGCCTCAGTTGGTGGCACTGGCTTTTGCTTCAGCCTTGGTTTCTAAGTTACAATCAGTACCTTTTTGAGTACTCTTGTCCCTTCTACTCCAAGTACTCTACTCCAAGGACTGGAGACTTGCCTTGAGGGCCAGTGTAGCTGACTGTGGCTCCACTATCTTTGGAAAAGATTCCTGGCCAATGCGTATGGTCATCCTGGCCTAGGAATTGCTCTGTTCCAGTTTTATCACTACAAGGAACCTAGCCACTTTCCTTTTGGAATCCGTAGCTCTGACAGCAGGCCATCGCCCCTGAAGCCAGTATGGCTGTCGCTTTGGGTCTCCAGAACCTCCCCTCAACTGGGCAGCTGGATGGCCTCCCCCAGGAGCCAGTCCTTATTCTGAATCTCTTTACTTTCCCATCTGCTCTTGCTGCCAAGGCCATTATGGCTTGAATTAGGGAACTGAGTTATAAAAATACTACTGAAAGGGAATCCATAAATGGACACAGCAAAGTGACAGGTGCTAGTCACACATCAGCCTTTTTAACCACATTGTGTGATATAAAGTAATCCTATGTCCAACTCCAAATCCTGTATTCCTTGAGTTTCTTCTCATAAATATTTGTAAAATACCTTTCTGGTTCCTAGGTAAAAACAAAGTACTCTGTTAAATTTTTCTTTCTTTTTCTTTCTTTCTTTCTTTCTTTCTTTCTTTCTTTCTTTCTTTCTTTATTTCTTTCTTTCTTTCTTTCTTCTTTCTTTCTTTCTTTCTTTCTTTTTCTTTCTTCTTTCTTTCTTTCTTTTTTTTCTTTTTTGGAGACGGAGTCTTGCTCTGTCTCCCACGCTGGAGTGCAGTGGTGCAATCTTGGCTCACTGGCTCACTGCAACCTCTGCCTCCTGGGTTCAAGCTATTCTTGTGCCTCAGCCTCCCGGATAGTTGGGATTGCAGGCACGTGCCACTATGCCTGGCTAATTTTTGTATATTTTTAGTAGAGACAGGTCATGTTGTCCAGAGCGGTTTCAAACTTTTGCCTTGGTTTCCCAAAGTGTTGGGATTACAAACATGAGCCACAGCTTCCGGCCCTCTGTTAAACTTTCTCACGAGGGAAAATCACATGAGTTGTATATAAAGCACAAATATAAAGCAGATATAGCTTTTCAAACTTACTGTAAGTGTTTAGAGCTAGAATAATGGCAACTTTTAAAGGAAAAAAAGAATGCTGGTGGTAAGCCGACAAGGTTGTAAATAAGATACTTCTTCTACCTGGCATAATAACATAAAGAATCTGGACTCTACTGATAAGCAGTTAGAAATGGAGAAGGAAAAAAATACTCAGTTTATAATTGTGACAAAAACTACACAATTCCTAGGAATAAATCTTAAAAGAAAGGTATAGAAACTATATGAAGCAGACTAAAATATTTCTGAAAGATATAAAATAGCATCTACATACACTGAAAGACATGTCATGTTTTAGGAGGGGTGAAAACTCAACAAAGGAAAAATGTCTCTTTTTCCCAAATAAACAAGATTAACATATTTCCATGTCTAGCTGCATCCCAGTAAGCTTTAAAAACTTGCAAAAAATTATTTTAACACCAAGAAGTAAGATTACATATTTAAAAGTGACCAATAATTTTTTTGAAAGAAGGGTTGAGAGATACTTGCTGTATCAATTATTGAAACATAATGTAAAGTGACTGTAATCCAGAAAGTATTAGCACAGGACTAGAAAAATTAGTAAGAAGGCTAGACTAGGAAGCCAATAAACAGATTGAAATATACTTGAGGATTTGATCAATAAACAGGAAAAGAGTGTCTTATATAATAAATGGTGCTGACTCAATTATCCATCTATCTATAAGAAAAGTTATGCCCTCACCTCATCTCCATGCAAAAACATTTTTCAGAAGGATTGAAGATCTTGAGTATTATAAACAAGATAATAAAATCATTAGATGAAATTTTAGTAAGAAATTCTTATTACTTAATACTAAGAATTTCTTTACAAAAACAAGAAATACAGAAAACACCAAACCCTAAAGTAAGAATAGATAAATTTGACTACATGAAAACATAAAATAAGGAACGTTGGTATGTGCCTGTGGTCCCAGCTATTTGGGAGGCTGAGGAAAGAGGATCACTTGAGCCCAGAAGCTTGAGGTTGCAGTGAGTTATCATTGCTCCAGTGCACATCAGCATGGAAGGCAGGGTGAGACCCTGCCTCAAAAAACAAAAATTCAAACTAACAAACAAAAGTAAGTATTCCTTTGTTCCACATATACAAATTGAGTAAAAAAACCAAAAAACAAAAAAGAGAGACAATCCTACTGAACCATGGATAAAGAACATGAAGAGACATTTCATTGGAAAGGAAATGAGAATTGCCAGTAAACACATGAAGCAATGATCAGTCATGGTTTAAAAATTTCAAATAAAATGAAAACAAGATTCCATGTTTTTGTCATCACTAAGCAAAACTTTAGAAGTGTCTCAGCATTTAGTATTGGTGAGGGTGCAAGAAAAGGGACAAATATTTATTATTTATGGGTTTGTAAATTATTACTAATAATTTTTAAAAGTGATTTGGGAGAGAGGTTCCAAGATGGCGTCGTAGAGGCAACTCAGAATTGCAGCTCTCAGAGAAGGCGCAGAGGGTGAGTCCTAGCCGCATTCTCAGATGGACCTTTTTTTGCCCACAGAATGTTGAAAGTCCCAGGTGTGGGAGAGACACGGGACACTAGCGCGCCCAGCTCACGTGGCTGGTTTGGCAGGCACCACAGTGCAGTGGCACCAGGCACAAAACTCACTGGTCCGGGTGCCCTGTTAAACTGGCAATCTGAGATTTGGAAGGGCAGATTGGCATGTCAATCTGATTGAATGGGACTTGGACAATAGGCCAGACCAGGAGATTCCTGGGAAACGTGATCTGAGCCGGTGCAGTGGGCAGTGGCACGGAAGATCGCATGAATCCCAGTGGCATATCAGCAGGCTACTGGGGTGCCAGTGAGAGAGTCAACCATTTAGCTTGGGGAGAGAAAGAGAGAGAGAGAGAGAGAGAGAGAAAGAAAGATGACAGACTCTGAGGCAGGGAGCTGGGTGATCGGACTCGGCGGGTCCCACCCTCACAAGGACAAGCAGGAGGGTGATTGGAGGCGCTCAGGGCTGAGAGTTTTGCTGCTGGCATCTAGGATGGTGCAGCCCAGTGGGGGAGGGGCGTCCACCACTACAGACAAAATCCACCCCTACTGAAGTACCGCCCAGGGCTGATGCAGCCTGCTGTTGCCAAGGCAATCTGCCATAACAGAGAGACTCTGCCAGCAGGGTGGAGCATGCCACAGCAGAACAGAGCCCTGCAGCAACAGGGCAGACCCACAGTAGCAGGGCGAAGCCCCAGCAGGCAAATAGTGAATAGACTGCCTCTTAGCTGGGCAGGACAGTGCAACAGATACTCATAAAAAAAGCCACAACTTACTGAGACAGACAATCCAAGGGGGAAAAACAAAGGGGGAGTTTTATGAGTTCTGTTGCAGCAGACATAAACACATACTCCCAACAACACTGAATGAACAACAAAGCTCACAGCTCAGCACTGGAGCTCCTATAAAGCACAGACCATCTCCTCAAGCAGCTCCCTGACCCCTGTATATCCAAAGAGTAACCCACAAAAAGGACTAATCAGATTGACATTTGGCGGGCATCACTCTGAAACAAAGATAGCAGAAAAAGAAACTGGTAGCATCCCTCACTGTTCTGCAGCTGCTACAGGTGTACCCCAGACAAGAAGGACCTGGAGTGGACCTCAGCACTCATACAGCAGAGGGGCTAGACCATTAGAAGGAAAACTAAGTAACAGAAATACCTCATCATCAACAAGCTGGGTGTCCACACAGAGACCCAATTGAAAAATCAGAAACTACTAAGACGACAGGTGGATAAATCCATAAAGATGGAAAGAAACCAGCGCAAAAAGGAGGAAAACACCTGAAACCAAAACACTTCACCTCCTACAAAGGACCAAAACTCCTCATCAGCAAGGGAACAAAGCTGGATGGAGAATCAGTGTGACAAAATGACGGAATCAGACTTCAGAAAGTGGATAATGAGAAACTTCAGTGAGCTAAAAGAACATGTTCTAAATCAGTGCAAAGAAACTAAAAACCTTGAAAAAAGATTTGAAAAAAGATTTGAGGAAATGATAACAAGAATGGACAACTTAGAGAGGAATATGAATAAATTGAAGGAGCTGAAAACACAACACGAGAACTTCGCAAAGCATGCACAAGTTTCAAAAACCGAATTGACCAAGCAGAAGAAAGAATATCAGAAGTCGAAGATCAATTCAATGAAATAAAATGAGAAACCAAGATTAAAGAAAAAAGCACAAAAAGGAATGAACAAAATCTCCAAGAAATGTGGGACTATGTGAAGAGACCCAACCTAAGTTTGATAGGTGTACTAGAATGTGATGAAGAGAATGAATCCAAGCTGGAAAACACTCTTAAGAATATTATCCAGGAGAATTTCCCCAACCTAGCAAGACAGGTCAATACTCAACTCCAGGAAATACAGAGAACACCACAAAGATACTCCGCAAGAAGAGCAACCCCAAGGCACATAATCGTCAGATTCACCAGGGTTGAAATGAAGGAGAAAATACTAAGGGCAGCCAGAGAGAAAGGTCAGGTCACCCACAAAGGGAAGCCCATCAGACTCACAGCAGATCTCTCAGCAGAGACTCTACAAGCCAGAAGAGAGTGGGGGCCAATATTCAACATCCTTAAAGAAAAGAACTTTCAACACAGAATTTCATACCCAGCCAAACTGAGCTTCATAAGTGAAGAAAAAATAAAATCCTTCATGAACAAGCAAGTACTCAGAGATTTTGTCACCACTAGGCCTGCTTTACAAGAGCTCCTGAAAGAGGCACTACACATAGAAAGAAACAACCAGTACCAACCATTTTAAAAGCATACTAAATGCTAAAGAGCATCAACAAAATGAAGAATATACATGAACCAATGGGCAAAACAGCCAGCTAGCATCAAAATGGCAGTATCAAATTCACACATACAATATTAACCCTAAATGGAAATGGGATAAATGCACCAATCAAAAGACACAGACTAGCCAATTGGATAAAAAACCAAAACCCATCAGTGTGCTGTATCCAGGAAACCCACCTCACATGCACGAATACACAAAGGCTCAAAATAAAGGGATGGAGGAAGATTTACCAAGCAAATGGAGAGCAAAGAAAAGCAGGAGTTGCAATTCTCATCTCTGATAAAATCGACTTTAAAGCAACAAAGATCAAAAGGGACAAAGAAGGTCATTACATAATGGTAAAAGGATTGATACAACAAGAAGAGCTGATTCTAAATATATGTGGACCCAATGTAGGAGCACCCAGATATATAAGGCAAGTTCTTAATGACTTACAAAGAAACTTAGACTCCCACACAATAATAGTGGGAGACTTTAACACTCCACTGTCAATATCAGACAGATCAACCAGACAGAAAATTAACAAGGATATCCAAGACTTGAACTCAGACCTGGAACAAGCAAACCTGATAGACATTTACAGAACTCTCCACCCCAAATCCACAGAATATACATTCTTCTCAGCACCACATCACACCTACTCCAAAATTGACCACATCATTGGAAGTAAAGCACTCCTCAGCAAATGCAAAACAACTGAAATCATAACAAACAGTCTCTCAGACCATAGTGCAATCAAGTTGGAACTCAAAATTCAGAAAATAACTCAGAACCTCACAGCTTCATAGAAACTGAACAACTGGCTCTTGAATGTCGATTGGATAAACAATGAAATGAAGACAGAAATAAAGAAGTTCTTCGAACCCAACGAGAATGAAGACACAACGTAGCAGAATCTCTGGGACACATTTAAAGCAGTCTGTAGAGGAAAATATATAGCAACAAGTGCCCACATGAGAAGAGTGGAGAGATCCAAAATGGACACCCTATCGTCAAAATTGAAAGAGCTAGAGGAGCAAGATCAAGAAAGCTCCAAACCTAGCCAAAGACAAGAAATAACTAAGATCAGAGCAGAACTGAAGGAGATAGAGACAAGATAAACCCCTCAAAAAAACAATAAATCCAAGAGCTGGTATTTCAAAAAGATCAACAAAATAGACAGACCACTAGCCAGACTGATAACAAAGAAAAGAGAGAACAACCAAATAGATGCAATAAAAAACGATAATGGGGAAATCACCACAGATTCCACAGAAATTCAAACCATCATCAGAGAATAGTACAAACAACTCTATGCACATAAACTAGTAAACCAGGAAGAAATGGATAAATTCCTGGACACCTGTGTCTTCCCAAGCCTAAACCAGGAGGAAGCCGAAACTATGAATAGACCAATAACAAGGTCTGAAGTTGAGGCAGCAATTAAGAGCCTACCACACAAAAAAAGCCCAGGTCCAGATGGGTTCACAGCCAAACTCTACCAGACACAGAAAAAGGATCTGCTACCATTCCTTCTGAAACTATTCCAAATAATCCAAAAAGAGGGAACCCTTCCCAAATCATTTTATGGGACCAACATCATCCTGATACCAAAATCCGGCAGAGACTCAACAAGAAAAGAAAACTTCAGGCCAATATCCATGATGAACATAGATGCAAAAATCTTCAATAAAATACTGGCAAATTGATTGCAACAGCACATTACAAAACTTATCCAGCATGATCAAGGAGGATTCATCCCAGGGATGCAAGTCTGGTTCAACATATGCAAGTCTATAAATGTAATTCACCACATAAACAGAACCAAAAACAAAAACCACATGATTATCTCAATCGACGCAGAGAAGGCATTTGACAAAATTCAACAGCCCTTTATGCTCAAACCCTCAATAAACTTGGTATTGATGGAACATATCTCAAAGTAATAGAAGCTATTTACGACAAACAAACAGCCAATATCATACTGAATGGGGAAAAACTGGAAGCATTCCCTTTGAAATCCGGCACTAGACAAGGATGCCTTCTCTCACCACTCCTATTCAACATAGTACTGGAAGTTCTAGCCAGAGCAATCAGGCAAGAAAAAGAAATAATGGGTATTCAAATAGGAAAGGTGGAAGCCAAATTGTCTCTATTTGCAGACAACATGATAGTATACCTAGAAGACCCCATCACCTCAGCCCAAAATGTCCTGAAACTGATAAGCAACTTCAGTAAAGTCTCAGGATATAAAATCAATGTGCAAAAATCACAAGCATTCCTATACACTAATAACAGACTTAAAGAGAACCAAATCAAGAACGAACTGCCATTCACAATTGCTACAAAGAAAATAAAATACCTAGGAATACAACTCACAAGGAACGTAAGGGACCTCTTTAAGGAAAACTACAAACCACTGCTCAACAAAATAAGAGAGGACACAAATGGAGAAACATTCCATGTTCGTGGTTAGGAAGAATCAATATCGTGAAAATGGCTATACTGCCCAAAGTAATTTACACAATCAATGCTATCCCCATCAAACTACCATTGAATTTCTTCACAGACCTGGAAAAAACCACCATGAATTTCATATGGAACCAAAGGAGAGCCCACATAGCCAAGTCAATTCTAAGCAAAAAGAACACAGTGGGAGGCATCACACTACCAGACTTCAAACTATACTACAAGGCTACAGTAAACAAAACAGCATGGTACTGGTACCAAAACAGAGATATAGACCAATGGAACAGAACAGAGGCATCGGAGGCAACACAACATATCTACAATTATACAGTGTTTGATAAACCAGACAAAAACAAGCAATGGGGAAAGGATTCCCTGTTTAATAAATGGTGTTGGGAAAACTGGCTAGCCATGTGCAGAAAGCAGAAACTGGACCCCTTCCTGACACCTTACACTAAAATTAACTCCAGATGGATTAAAGACTTAAACATAAGACCTGACACCATAAAAACCCTAGAAGAAAATCTAGGCAAAACCATTCAGGACATAGGAGTAGGCAAGGACTTCATGACCAAAACACCAAAAGCATTGGCAACAAAAGCCAAAATAGACAAATGGGACCTCATCAAACTCCACAGCTTCTGCACGGCAAAAGAAGCAGTCACTAGAGTGAATCAGCAACCATCAGAATGGGAAAAAATCTTTGCAGTTTACGCATCTGACAAAGGGCTGATATCCAGAATTTACAAAGAACTCAAACAGATTTACAGGAAAAGAACAAACAAGCCCATTCAAAAATGGGCAAAGGATATGAACAGACAGTTTACAAAAGAAGACATACATGAGGCCAACAAACACAGGAAAAAATGCTCATCATCACTGGTCATTAGAGAGATGCAAATCAAAACCACATTGAGATACCATCTCACGCCAGTTAGAATGGCGATCATTAAAAAATCTGGAGACAGCAGATGCTGGGGAGGATGTGGAGAAATAGGAACACTCTTACACTGTTGGTGGGAGTGTAAATTAGTTCAACCATTGTGGAAGACAGTGTGGTGATTCTTCAAGGACCTAGAAATAGAAATTCCATTTGACCCAGCAATCCCGTTACTGGGTATATATCCAAAGACTATAAATCGTTCTACTATAAGGACACAGCACACGAATATTCATTGCAGCAGTGTTTACAATAGCAAAGACCTGGAACCAACCCAAATGCCCATCGATGATAGACTGGACTGGGAAAATGTGGCACATATACACCATGGAATATTATGCAGCAATCAAAAATGATGAGTTTGTGTCCTTTGTAAGGACATGGATGAATCTGGAGAACATCATTCTCAGCAAACTGACCCAAGAACAGAAAAAGAAATACCGCCTATTCTCACTCATAGGTGGGTGAGAAAAATGAGAACACATGGACACAGGGAGGGGGGTACTACACACTGGGGTCTATTGGGGAAATGGGGGAGGGACAGCGGGGGGGGGGGGTGGCTTGGGAGGGATAGCCTGGGGATAAATGCCAAGTGTGCATGAAGGGGAGGAAGGCAGCAAAACACACTGCCATGTGTGTACCTATGCAACTATCTTGCACGTTCTGCACATGTACCCCAAAACCTATAATCTAATAAAAATTAAAAAAAAAAAAATAACATATCCCAGAAAAAAAAAAGTTCTTTGGTAATTTCTATTAAAGTTAAATAAGCATAGACCTTTTGAATCCGAAAAGTAATCTCACTTTTAGGATTTTATGAGATCTTTTGGGATATTTAGAGAAACAATGAAGCAATTTACAAGCACCTATGGTGAAGACATTTGTTGCAGCACTGTTTGTACTTGTTAAAACTATAACAATCTGTATTCTCTCAATAGAGAAGAGATTGAAAAAATTATATCCCTTTATTGTCCAACCCAGGGAATGCTATGCAAGTATTCCTAGAATGAATTACATCTGTAGGTACTGTTTCAGAGGCATATCCAAAATCTATTCAGTGGGAAAAGTATCAGATAATTTTCTTATGCTCAAACGTGATGTATACTATTTTAAATTGTTGCTGTTGTTTTAATAAATGTCATTTACTTCTCATAGCAACTTTATGGAAAGCTTCTCCTATTAATTTCATATTACAAAGGCAAAACTAGGCATCAAATAACATGTCTGAGATTGCTGATCCAATAAATTTGAATCCAACCAATCTGGCTTTAGAATCCATTTGTGTAACCACCAGCCTAAAAGCAGTATTCCTGGTATTTAGTATCAGTCTAATATTCTAAAGACAAGCAAAGCCAACCCTATATCTATGTTTCTCTAGGTAGATATGTATTACTACGCGAGCACTGGGGATTATTTCAGTGGGTGGGATAATAAGACAGAAGATTATGAGTAATTTCTTAATGTATCTCTGTAATGTTTTACTTGTTGCAAGGAGGAGCCTAGAATTTTTAGGGCTTCATAAAGCCCTATGAAGAAATATATTTTTAATTAAATTAAACAATTTTAAAGGGAAAGAAAAATCTGAAAACATAATGTTGAATCCTGTGTTTAATTATTCCACTTTAAAGATGAAGTATGACTTAGCATGAACTCTTTCATTTATTTATTCACTCAAGTATTCATTTGAACACTTACCCTGTTCCAGGTGTTGAGAGACAGCAGTGAACAAAATAAACCCTGCCCTCATAGAGTTTACTTCTAGGGAGGCATAGATCATAAAGGAATCACTAAGCAAACTAAAGCTTTTCAGATGAAGACAAGAGTTAACTAAAAAAATAGTAATAGTAAAGCAAGAGAAAGGATATAGGAAGTGAAGTATGAGCAGGATGGGTAGGTGAGTTGTTATTTTCTATGAAATGCTCTGAGAGGGTGTTAGTGAGAAGGTGACATCTGAGAAGAGACCTGAGGGCAGGGGGAATAATTTCTATGTGGATAAGTGTGGGAAGAAGATGACAGAAGAGGGAACAGCAAGCACAGAGGCCCTGAGGTCAAAGTCTGTTCAGTATGTTGCAGGAACAAGGCCAGTTTGAGGTGGTGGTGGTAGCCAGGGTAGGGGGTTTAAGGAGGTGGGAGGAAGAGATCATGAGAATACCATCTGGGGAAGGACTTCAGCTTTTTTTCTGAGTGATATGGGAAGTCACGGAGCCCTGGAAGAATTGTGAACAATCACATGATACGACTTGCCGACCTGCTGCTCGAAGAATCAGTGATTTAGTTGGTCATTTCAACTGTGAAGGTAATAAAGTATTTGCTATTCACTCCACACAGCAAACACAAACAATGCAGTAAGTGTCCCCCAAGAGCATTATTTGAAAAGAGGATGTGGTCTGCAAGAGTTTTCAGAGAAGTCTGAGAGGGAACTATGGGGTGTTACTGAGAACAGTTTGGAAATCCCATGCTAGGTCTCAGGTGAATAGACACTGCAGACAGAACATGATGTTTATATGGTTTATGTGGTCATGTCATTCGGAGAAATAACCTTAGGAGATTGATAGGGCGATTTTATTCCAAAAGGGGTATTATCTATTTGTTTGATAGTGAGCAAGGGGAAGAAGGTCCCCAGAACTTAGGTAAGGTCTTCCCCAGCCCCACACTAAAAAAAAGACAAAAAACAAAAACAAACAAATAAACCAGGATTTTATTTTATTTTTTAAGGAAAGCTGAGAACAATAGGGGGAAAATGATCATTTCAAATAAAACCTATAGGTACTGTGGGCACATTTAACGTATTAGGTTGGGTTTCCCAGAAGCAAATTCCAAGACAGAATGTATGTGAAAGTGATTATCAGAAAATGTTCCCAGTATGAATTCACAGAGGATCAGGGAGTGAGGCTGGGAAAGGAGGGAGCCACGCAAGGAAGGATGCAATATCCAGAAAAACCCAAAGGGAAACTGGCCCATCCCATCGGGGAGTGGTGCAGACAGGCAAACACATCTCCACACTGTCCCCATAAGTGACAGGGCTGCTGTGCCATTTACACCTGCCAGTCACAAGTTAAGTAAGGGAGGAAATGCTAAATAACTGGCACATACATCACAGAGTGGGCTAGACCGAAAATCTCTCAAGGAACAGATACAGGAATAAGGACGTTTGACTGTCAAAGGAGTCTTTGAAAACTATTAATGGAGAGTAAATCTAACTCTTTCCTTCATGCTGTTCCAAACCATCAGAATTCCACAGAAAAGTAAACTTTTACATCAAATAAAAACTTTGATGTTTGAAAGGTTAAAGCAAGCAGCTTCCCCAGGCAGAAAGGACTGCTTCTGAATTTAGAAGAGCTATCCTTTCAAAAGGTAGGGATGATATATAACACTTTTTCTGAGGCCCGATTTCCAAGTGCTGAGCTGTTCATACAGATCTACTCTGCTTCCAATGTGACTGACTAAAGAAAAAGTCACCAACTGGTGGTCAGGGGCCTGTCCTGCTCTCAGACACATTTTGTTTAGCCTGCCTAATGTTTCTGAAAGTTGGAATTGCAATGTTTATCTTCATATAAGACATTTTTTGCCATCAAGAATGTATAAAATATTTACTGTATGTCCAGTGTACCTATATCATGAACAAAATAAAAGGCTAATGATCAGAGATAATACCAGCGGGACAGCAAGTATGACAACATAAAATATCACAACAGAGATAGGAATTTCACATCCTATTAGTAGTATTCTTTTTTTTCCTTTTTTTTTTTTTTTTTTTTTTATACAGAGTCTCCCTCTGTCGCCCAGTCTGGAGTGCAGTAATGTGAACACAACTCACTGCAACTTCAACCTTCTAGGCTCAAGCCATCCTCCTGCCTTGGCCACCTGTGTAGCTAGGGCTACAGGTGTATGCCACCATGCCAGGCTAATTAAAAAGTATGTAATTTTGTAGGGACAGGGTCTCACTTTGTTGCCCAGGCTAGTCTCAAACTCCTGAGCTCAAGTGATCCTCCCACCTCAGCCTCCCAAAGTGTTAGGATTACAAGCATGAGCCACTGCACCTGGCTGATCATATTCTTAATAAAAATAATAAGACAAAGACCACATACACACAATCTGAAGTAAGACGGTAAAACTGGTTTAAAGAACATTTTAAGGTCAGGTGTAGTGGTTTGTGCCTATAATTACAGCACTATGGGAGGCAGAGGCGGGAGGAGCGCTTGAGGCCAAGGGTTCAAGACCAGTCTGGGCAACATAATAAGACCCCATTCTTACACAAAAAATTTAGCCGGATGTGCTGGTGTGTGCCTGTGGTCCAAGCTACTCAAGGGGCTGAGGTGGAAGGATCACTTGAGCATGGAAAGTCAGAACTGAAGTTAGCCATGTTCTAGCCACTGCACTCCAGCCTGGGTGACAGAGTTTTACCCTGTCTCAAAGAAAAAAAAAAAGGAGCATTTGGAAGGACTGGATGTTTTTAGGCATATAGAAATAATAGAGTAATAGAATAAGATTGTTAAATTAGATACAAACCTTTGAAGTTATTTTTCTACTGAGCTAATATCATTTGCATATCTATCAGATAAAAATCTGGTAAAAAAAATCTGATAAAAAACAAACAAATGTACACTCCTCTAGATAATTAAATAATCCTTGGCTAGGATTGGTAAATAATTTCCCAGTTTATTATTATGTCCTCTCTTCATCTTAAGTTTGGAATAATTTTTTTTAACATATATATTTTTTAATTTAACTTTTTAATTCAGGGGTACATGTGCAGGTTTATACAGGTAAACTTGTATCATGTGGATTTGTTGTACAGATTACATTGTCACCCAGGTATTAAGCCATTAGTTGTTTTTCCTGATCCTCTATCTCCTCCCAGCTTCCACCTTGGAAGGTTTTGAAAATATCTCTGACTGTACCACTAGAGATTATGATTTAATTGGTCTGAGGTAGGGCCCTAGCATAATTATTTTTTAAAGCTGTCCTAAATTCATAAAATTTGTAAAAACTACTACTATCAGTTTGAAACTGGCTACGAGGAAACAAACTGGGGTTGAATAGGGATTTACCAATTAATATGTTCTGATGCATATGGTCAAATATCATTTCTAGTTTCTATCTGTGGTAGGGAGCCGGGCTAACTAAGAGCTTGAATATGGAAAACAGGGCTGGGGCTGGGTTTATTTGGGGAAGACTGTTGAAGAGCTTATTGAGAAAAGAGAAGTGGTGAAGAAACAGCTAGGAAGACTACAGAAACATAAAAGAAGAGAAGCTGGAATATTAATTGAGATAAAGAGACAAGATGAGAATCTGACAGCCTATTGTTCATATGTTCTTATACCTTCTTGTGAGTTAGAAAAACTCACAGACACAGAATTGATGGAACAAAAGTAAAGAGCATTTACAATATTTATCAATATTGCCAAATTGCTCTCCCCAAAAAGGCTGCAACAGTTTACATTCCCACCAACTGCATATACAAATGCCTGTTTCTTACATCCTTACCAGAACTATGAAAGCAACCATTTTTTAGTCTTTGTCAATATGAAAAAGAAATAAAAAGGTATCATATAGATATTCTAATTTGCATGTATTGATTTAAGAGAGTGTTAGATTGAACACATCTCAAGTGTTTTTTTTAAATTTCTTTTACTGGCAGCCCCCTTTTTATATCTCTACAGCTTGTTTTTTTTTCCTTCTTAGTGATTCTTAGAAGCTCTTCATTTATTAAGGAGATTAGCTTTACGTTATGTAGCCAAGGAAAACATAACAAACTTAGGGAAACTTTAAGAAGCTTCTAAGTGCTTCTTTGTGAAGACAGTTAGTCACTTTTAAAGAAGAGAAAAGTCTAATGGCCCTTGAATTCTGAATAGGAGCCAGTTTTTCTTGAAACAGGGATTTTTAAGGAAGGAGCCAAGCAGGCAACCATCACTCCAAAGGAAGGATGTGACAATGTTTCTGTGGTTTAACATGAGTGCCCCAAGACAGATGTTTCTGCACCAAAGATTATTGAGTCAGGCAAATTTGCAGAGGCACGAGGATGGCTCCTGGGATGATAATATTCTCTCTTACTCAATTTTTTCCCTTTTGGGCTTTGCTACTTTTCATACTTCACTTGTGGATTAAGAGGATTGTCGAAGGAGTAGGAAACAGTCCTAAGAGCTCTGCAGGGGAACTCACTATGAGGATATCAGGTATAGAACCTGGAATCAGTATCAAGTTTCAACTCCCATGGGTTGGGGGAAAGGGAGAGGGTTGGTTTTAACACAGTGTGCAGCTATAAACAAAAGTCTCTCCTGAGCCAAACAGCCTGGAGGGCATGGATTGGGAGCCAGCTGAGGGCAAACTGAAGAGCTATTCCTTGCTTGGGCTCTGAAAATGACAGCTACCATAGCACTGTGTGAATTGGGGTCACCCTTCCTCCAATGCTTCAGCCCTCCTCAAGTTGTGGATCTCTGAGAACATGATTGCTGCAGCAGACACAGGTGTAACAGATTGCACAGGGCCAGTGTTTGACAGGAACATCAGTGGCAGTGACGGAAGTGACTGAGGTGGGAAGGAAACCTGCTGTGAACTGATTACATTTACCAGTTCTCTCTTTGCCTGGAGTTTGGAAGCAGACACCTCTGGGTTTTTGCACAATGTGGAAGTGGGAAAGAAAACGTGTTAGGCATCCTGGAAATTTGGCCAGGGGAATACTTTGAATAATTTGAACCTCAAACTAAAGAGGCAGGTCCCATTAATTGCAACATGTATGTGACAAAATGTTGGTTTTGTATCCCATTTGGATTTTCAGATTGTTTGCATGTTAGCACTATTGTATATCATATAGCGTTTTGAAATATTTATTGATCAATTAGTTCCTCTGTGGCTCCTATGTTTTGTAACAGGAAAGGTCTCCTGCACTCCAAGATATTATTTATGTAAGATATAGATATACATATTGCAACAGAAAATTTGTGAAGGACTTTTAAATGGGCAAAACAGATTATTAGATGACCTTTCAGTGGAATACCACGTAACTTCAAGGTTATTGAGAAGGATACCTAAGATATAATGGATAACTATTAGTTACTGAGGTAAATTAACTACAACCTTTTGGTCTTATTATCAAATAGGTCTCTGTTTCCTGAAACTTGCCTTAGTCTCTGCTATTAACTACAAGGCAAAATCTGGTTCTTTAGCAAAGAAAGACAGCCTCAGAGTCTCATGGAAAAGGACCGCTCCAAGTACTTTAAACTATCGAAGTCTATTCAAAGAATAGACTCGGGTACAAACCCTGAGCTGATGGTATTTAGACAGCTTTCAGTCTGTACCTGCGTAATGAGTGTGAATTTACAGGAATCTTTTTTAAGGCATAAACACATAGCTTTCTGAATACCGAAATGCTAATCCAAAATTCAGCAAAATAAAATTACAAAGGGCAGAATGAGCAGATGAGAAAAATTTTTACTGTGGTTGTGTTGATGTTGTTTTCAGCCTATATTTGCTGGATATATAAGGAAGCCGTTTCTCTTTCTTCTTAAGCTATCTTCAGTCTACAACAATTCAGTATACTCTGCTGTTGTTGCAGCAATGTGCATGGCAAATGTTAACTAAACATTTTTTTCCTCCTTCTCACTGAACTCTCCCCACCCGGAGTTTAAACACTGAGACTGAGTTACCTTTCTCAGAGCAATGTAGTTACTTGCATAGGTTCAACAAGAGTCTTTTTCTTTCCCGGTACATAACTGGACAAAATTGAATGTGTCACTGTGGCCTTACTTGGAAGATCATATGTGAGGATGTTGGTCATTTAAAAGATATGTCAAACAACGCCAAGGAACAAAGGTTAATTTTACTTCCATAGTAAATGCTTACAAAATCCTGGCTTAGTACCAACCTTCTAGGGTTGTAACCTATAGCTTAGTACTAAAACTGGTCAACAGGATGCCATTATGATGGGTGGTGACAAAGACCACTTCCTGGCAGGCCAGGAGCCCTAGTAAATTTGGGAGAACTCAAGTAGAGATGAATTCATTCAAATCTATAGATAGTATAGGTGAATATGGTGGAGTCTCTTGGGCTTACTTTCTTAATCTTGAGCTAGCAAGTGATGGAGACATTTTCCCCCTCAACCCACTGCCCTCTCACCCCATAGAGACTTTTAAAAGTGCAATTCTGTGGTTCCAGTAGCTGTTCAATACTGCATAGTTCTAGATTTACAAAAGAAACTCAAGGAAGCCTATATGGTTGATTAACACTCTTGCCACACCCATGCAAATAATCAGGCCAAGCCTAATGAGACCATTCTTTTTATGACCAAGAACAATCTTTGAGATTTTCATAGTCACAAAGAGGGAAGTTGTTAGGAAAATTGGAAAGACTTTAAAAGAGTTAAAAAAATTACTGGGTAGGCGTACTTTCAATGAAACATTAGATGCTGCTTCTGGGTTATATGATTCTATAAGAATTTTGCCCTGCACCCCCGCTTTTTGGTCTTTGAGCTACTTTATACCATCTAAATTGTAGAAAACTGAAGAGATGGAAATGATTATTGTACAGAGATACAAAATAATTCTGTCTGGTTAAGATGCAATAAATTTCCCCCTGTGGACAGGCCAGTTTTGCATCTATTAGCAAATTCATTTTAGCATTTCTGATTGCTGTTATATGTATTTGTTCTTTAAATTCTCCTTTGGACCAATTTTTAAAATATTACTTGTTCCTTAATTAATAAGCTAAATAAATTTTTGATGCATACTTTGAGTCATGGTTTCATGCTTATAAAAATAGATAATTTATCCATGTGTAATTTAAAGTCTTTAATATATCTAAATTCTCTTTAGACATAAGGGGTAATATAGAGATCTGGTTTTATTTTCTTCAAAAACTAGGTATATTTTTCTCATCATTTATTAAGTAACCTTTATTTTCCCCATTGATTTGAAAGCCCACCTTTCTGGCATTAATTTGGTCATTTATGCTTTCACTACTATGATTTATTTATTTATTTGTGCCCAGTTCAAGTCTGTTTTAGTGCTATAGCTTTATAATACATTTGGATAATTTGGCACGTTATTTTGACGTTGTACTGACTCTCCCAATGAGCAGATTATTCTACCAACTTAGTCTAAAATGTAAACTAATAAAAGATTTTTAAAAATTGATATTTAAAAATTGGCCTAGTTATTTTGGTTCATCCAATCTTTCCAAAGTAGGAAGAACACAATTATAAATCTAGAAAGAAAAGAGGATATCTGAGTTGCAAAATTATCATTAAACCCCATGATGGTTAATATTAGGTATCAACTTGATTGGACTGAAGGACACCTAGATAGCTGGTAAAGTGTTGTTTCTGGACGTGTCTGCAAGGGTGTTGCCAGAGGAGACTGACATTTGAGTCAGTGGACTGGGAGAGGAAGAGCCATCCTCAATGTGGGTGGGTTCCATCCAATCAGCTGCCAGCATGGTTAGAATAAAGCAGGCAGATGAAGGTGGGCTAAGCTGGCTTGCTGAGTCTTCTGGGTTTCATCTTTCTCCCGTGGTGGATGCTTCCTTCCATTCCTTCTTCCCTTGGACATAACTCCAGGATCTGTGGCTTTTAGACTCTGGGACTTATACCAGTGGTTTGCCGGTGTTTTCTGGCCTTTGGCCACAGATTGAAGACTGCACTGTCAGCTTACCTGCTTTTGAGGGTTTTAAACTTGGACTGAGTAACCACTGGCTTCTTTCTTCCCCAGCTTGCAGACAGCCTATTGTGGGATTTCACCTTGTGTTTGTGTGAGCCAACTCTCCATAATAAACTTCCTTTCTCATATACATATATCCTATTAGTTCTGTCCCTCTGGAGAGCCCTGACTAATACAAGGCCATAGTTTATTCCATGGGAAAGGGGGAGAATAACTCTTCCCTGATAATTCTGTGTCAAAAAGGATAGAACAGAACAGTATTAGCAAACACTCATGGAGGGAGAGTAGAAGGAAAAAGTCAGAACTATCAAAGGTGCTGCAGGACTGGTCCTTTTGATTTGGAACACAATTTGCTCATATTCTCAATAGTCTTTAACTTTTACCACTGCTTGAGTTTAAAAGTGATAATTACTCACTCACACCCTTTGCCCTGGGGTTTTGATTAAGAAGTAGGCAGAGGAGGAACGTAAGAATAAAAATATCAGCTTTATTCCTAATGAAGTTAGATTGGAGAACATGAATTGGACTCCCGCGCCCTAGGTTTCTACTTTGAGTTTTACATGTGTGCCACCAAGGTCCCGTACAATGGGCTGCCTTCACCTGGGCAGGCCAGAGGAGTTCATCAAGGGGATCTTCATCCGTAGCCACACCGTAAAAGACCCAGGCTACTCCTATGCTAACCCTGTCCACAAGAAGAACTTGCATGTCAGACTCTGGACATACTGCTGGTCTGATAAAACCTTTCAAAGATGCTGCTGATGGATAAAGAAAAGGCAAGGCTGCACTAGCTTTGCCTCAATAGCTCCTGAGAAATGAAAGTGTTGATAGAATGTCCTATTTTATAGGTGGCAGCAGTGTGGGTAGAGGAAGACTCAACTCCTTCCTACAACATAGGACAGAAATTAATACTTATAAAGGTAAACTTGACTTAAAAAAGAAAATATTATGGCCAATCTACTCTGATTATGAAGAATGGAGAAATGTGGTATATGTTTCAGACCAGATAGACTTCTATAAGAAGTATTTTTAAAAACAGTTATGTTAGGATGCTTAAATATATAAACTTCTATCATCTAGAACACTGACAAATGTGTACAAACCCTTCTCCAGCAATCCTGAATGGCATATACAGTACTCCACTGCCCATTTTAGTGTCACATTGCAAAAGCACAACACAAAATTTGTAAATACTTTTAGTTCACATTTTTTAATGTTTAAAAACTATGTTAACAGAGAAGTTATAGAAGAGAACTTATTACATTTCTTTATTTACACCACACCTGGAAAAAGAAAAACCCAGTTCTATTTGATTAACTATGAATAGCAACCTTTTGTGTCTTGTGACTCACTTAAATCACCCATCTGAAATTCATTTACAAGGTTTTTACATTAATAAAACAGTGGTGTGCTACATGTACTGGACTCAGATGAAGTCTAAAGTACACTGGACTCTAGAGAGTGGATTACATATCAACGATCAAGATTCAAGTGTTTGGGGAAAAAATTACCTAAGACAGTCTATGTTGGCATCAACACTAAAATAAAAGGCAAACATGCAAGACTTTCAAACTGTGATAAAATAATGGTTCTTTGTTTCCTTTCCTTCAAATGAGTGCTCATAATTAATATTCAGGGTCTCCCTCCCCACTTTCATAGAATCCCAAAGTTTGAAAAATGCAGCAATTCAATTGTGAAAAAAAAAAAAAAACATTCTTCTCCCCAACTTGTTTTCATAAATACTATATAGTGGTACCCATGTTAACAATGGAAGATCATTATGAAGAAACAATTTGTCATTTTGGATACATCTGTTTCTATATGACAGGATTTGTGTTTAAATATTCCTTATTTGATCTTAATGCCAGCATAAGAAATCAATGGAACTATTTCTCAGACATTTCTTTTTCTAAATAGTTAAGTAGGGTTTTAGGTTCCAACTTTACATTGAGAGAACTATGTTACCCGGGAGGGAATGTAAATTTTTCTAATTCCCAAACAAAACCACTAATATCTAGGAAACGTTTATTGTTTATATGCAGATCCTAGAGACTTCTATTTCAGTGTGGATCAACAACTGCAAAAATATACAGCCTCCTATTTATTTACAATATATTTACATACAAATGAAGTATTTCCTGCAATAAGCCTCAGCTGCATAGATTCTTCCTTTAAAAGGTAAATTTGAGCCTGTATACAGATGGGCCGAATTTCATAGCCCTTCCTTAGAGAAAAGCCTAAAGAAGATGTCTGCACCTTGTGAACTTTACATATTTTTCAAGAACTTTCTCTTTTAGATTTAGTGATAGTTTTTAGTTGTTAGCCACCCCATCTTCAGTTTGTATCTGAAAGCCTTATATCATTTTAAATAATTCACTGTAATTTAGGGGAAGTATGTCCTGTTGCTAAAGGATTCTCAGACCTGCCATCCTGAAGGAAAATCATGTATTAATATTGCTAACTGATAGCCTGTGTCTTCTTTGTTTTGAAAGTGGTTAGGTGTTTGCTGTGAACTTGAATGGGAGAATTATAATCTCAAAGTTTACATCCCCTCTAAGCCTAAAGCCCTTTAAATTGATAAACTGAGAGATACTAATAGGTTTTGCTCTAAGGTATAAAATCCAATATTTCTGACCTCCTCCCTACTCCAATTAAATGTGCCATAGTTCAACACTGTGCCCCACTGAATCGGAACTCAGCATTTCGTTCTTTTGAGAGTAGTTTGTAGCTCCTTAAACAGAGCAGATTTTCAGTAGAGAATTCTCTTTAAAAGGAGGACAGGATTATCATCACACAATCAACACAAACACTGCAGAACTTACTTCTGACGGAAATTCAGTATTTCTTCTAAGTCTGCATTTACAAAGGGTCTTTTCTTTTAATTTCTCTCACCACCACCCCACACCCACCAAAGCCTCACTTTCATTTTCTCACAGCTTTAAAAAAAATAAAATATTATCATGCCTCAGCCTGAGGTAACACTTAGTGCAGGCAGTCTGTGTTTAGGAATGTGCACCTGCACTGGTATTTTCGACCAGGGGGAGATGACCAGGTGGCAGCACTGGATTCACTTGCTTTCTTGCCATTGCAGAGATCCCTGCAGCCAGGGTCCTTTCCTCCTCTCCCTATGATACTGGTTCCTGTGTCCTGCCCCATGAGTCCTAGGAATCATCTTGTGAGGTAGGACTAATGGGAAGAAAAAGGGAAACTCATTGGCTTAGTGTGGTTCTCAAACTTGATGCACTTCAGAATCACCTGCTGAGCCCCACCCTGAGAGCTTCTGACTTGACCATGTCTGGATTGGGGGTGCGGGGCTGAGAATCTGCATTCTAACGAGGTTCCTGATGATGCTGATGCTACTGGTCTGGGGGCCACATTTTGAGAACCACTGGCTTAGAGGCATGAATCAATCTCCAGAAAGCAGTCAGTTCCAGGGTGACAGTCTTGGGTGCTCTCCGAAACACTGAGGAAACTTACCACAACACTGTGTATGCCACAAGCCCTATCCCCATCACCCTTCTGGGCCTTTTCCTCAACAGGGTTTGTAAATGTAGAAAAGGAAATGATAGAGAGCTTTTGTTTCTCCTTTTTCTTTTTTTCTAACCTTCCAGCTTATTCCTCAAAAGTTAAAACATAGTTACTAGCACTAAAAACATTAAAAGTGCTGTGCACTGACCTCAACGACTGGTACATGAGAGAAGCTCATGCACCAGCATCCTTTTCTGTGGTAGGCAGGGCAGGAGATGAACCATAGGCGCCAAAAGTCAGACAAACAGAAACAGGCAGAACAAACCTGAACTCTCTGGACAACAGCAGAGATACCAAGTGAGCGATGTCCCTAGAGGTTTCTGACCCACAAGAGGCCCTATCACCCTCCTTCACCCTCCTCTTATCACCAGGCTCTCTGGGAGTCATGGACTCATTCTTCCCAATTTTTGCTGGACACCCTGTTTCAGGCCACTCTAGTCACCTGTAGTCCGGTAGCATCTCTAACCCCCTGTCTGGTAGGTGGTATGTGGCTGGGATGGACAGTTCAGATTCTAGTAACAGGCAACTCTGAACAAACACCCTCCTGGAAACAATGTTATATTTGATGGTTAGATTTTTTGGCAAACCTATTACATTATTCACTTTCAGCTAAACTATGGGTTTGATCATCTTTTTCGGCTGGTCTAGGGGACTAACCACCATAGATAACCTGGTCTGTAAAGGAAAATACATTCCAGGTTGCAAACAACCAACTGACAACTTTTTGGAATATGATCTCTTTATACACTGGGACTGCCTGTGCCTAAACAGAGTAGATTTCCCTCCTGTGTGTGTTTCACCAGTCCCACTTCCAATAAGTAACATTAAGTAAATTAGGGATTGACAGTATTCTGTGTTACAGTAACTAGAGAACAGTTCTAAATTCAAATTCAAAATGTGAAACTGGCACTGTTCACTAGTATAGATATCCTACCTACCAAGGGAAAACGTGCTGCTCCCCATGGCTAAGGTGTAGTATTCTTTAATCTACTAATTTAGCAGAAAATCTTCCATAGCCCTTGACTGTGCTTTTTTTTTTTTTTTTTTTTTTTTTTTTTTGAGATGAAGTTTCGCTCTTGTTACCCAGGCTGGAGTGCAATGGTGTGATCTCGGCTCACCACAACCTCTGCCTCCTGGGTTCAGGCAATTCTCCTGCCTCAGCCTCCTGAGTAGCTGGGATTACAGGCATGCGCCACGATGCCTAGCTAATTTTTTGTATTTTTAGTAGAGACGGGGTTTCAACTTGTTGACCAGGATGGTCTTGATCTCTTGACCACCTCGGCCTCCCAAAGTGCTCTTTAAATTCGACCTAACATCTGTGATACATGTATTTTTGGCTACCAGTTCACTATTCTGAACAAGATTAAGAGCAGTACACTTTACAGCTAATCCCACACAAAGGATGTAACTAATTATTGATATTTGACAAATTATGGTAGAGTCTATTATATTCAGTCAACAACAAATTTAGATAAACATACAAAGGTTTTTAAAAATATGTGTGTTTATCACACACATCAACAACAGTGTGCCTCCTCTAAATAAATGTATTTTAAGTAAATATTCCTTATATTGACATATGAAGTCCAGAGGCCCAAAAATATGACTACACATCCCAGTTAATGATCATGTTCTAAATTGACTTTGTGAGTGTAAAATGAATTGCTATAAAGTAATGAGGAAAATAGAAAGTAGCATAATATAGTTTGCAAACTAAATTAACATATTTTCAAAGGTAAGTTCATCCCACTACCTGGTTATGAATCTTGGTTTGTTCTGTTTCTGTCATTGCTAATATGATATGGAAAACATTTCTGAAACGGACAGAGATGGCTGTGGATATGGCTAGGTTAGGTATTCATATCTAAATATCTGAACTCTGACCTAATGTGGATATAATTCTGTAGCATTATATTAAAAGCTATGATGATGCAATGCAGGAAATAACCTTTCATTCTCCCTGCAAGAGGATCATGACAGGTGCTTCAATGCCTGCCTTATCTATGGGACATCAGTCTGTAAAGGGCAAAGACAGTTCTGTGTGATTCTCAGTGAGTGTGAAGGCCTTTGGGGATTTGAGTCAGGAAGGGAACACGGCTAAGTGCCTGGAAACTCTGCCAACAGTCTGCAGTTAGATTCTACTTATCTCTGGATAAGAAATCTGTGCTCAGTGAACTTATGTGTTTGGAAAATTCAACCAGAATATAGAGGAAATATAAGTCCTGTTTCAAGAGACCAGATCACAGAGCATGCATATTTCTCACCGTATGTTAACTATGCACAATCCAATCACAGGGGATGGTCCCACTTAGGGAAATGCAGTTCTGGGTTTCCTTGCTATCCCCATTCCTTTTTCAGCTACAAACTGTCTTCTTTTTCAGTCTTTTCACAGTTTTCTTGTGCTCCCTTTAGGAGAGGGACTAGGGTAAAAGTACCAGGCACCTCTGTCCTCCTGCATGGATCAGTTGGGATGGGCAGTAATGGCACAATCCTTGGTTGGGGAAGAGAAGAGGAGACAGCACAGACACTGAGACCCCCTTGTCTTTCTCATCTGGGGGAAGAAAACTTATTTCAGAATCTGAATATTTAATAAATAAACAAACATGATTGCTTTTCATGTTTTCAAGTACCCCGTGATTCTGTCAAAACTCTTCGCAAAGACTATCTCTGAGGATTCTTTTTTCCCGCAAGACTCTAGATGGAGAATTAACAAAGAAGAAATAAAAATGAGGCTTATTTAAGGTACAAAAATCTTGTATTTGTAATAACCTAGATTTATAGATATAAAACAAGTCTTTTAAAGACTTCCCTAAAATACTCAATATAAAACAGGAGTTACTTATCCTAGATCATCCTTAGTTAGATACACATGATTCTCTGTGCAACTAGCTGGTGGACATGAATAAAAGCTGATTGGCCTTCGTTGTACTAAAACATTTTCTCCCTTCAACAAGACAGGTATAGGAATGAAGGCTAAATGCATCAGAGGAGTATTTTCTTAGGCATTTTGGACAATCTTTTTGCAGTAGGTTCCATTGGTCTTCCCCATCGAAAGTTGATTCAGACAAGAGTAGCTCTGACACAAGTTGCCAAGAGGGAAACAATACTTCATTTGCTAGATTACTCAGATGTGTAGCTTCATTTAATTACAAAGGTAAGTAATTAAATGAAGTTCTTTTCAGCTGAGAACACTTGCCAGAGAATGTCTCTGGATGTGAATGGGATGTGGTACCAGCTAGGCCACTGGACTGCCTGAGCTCAGCTGCCAGGCAATCAGAGCCACCTCAAATATTGAGCATGCTCTGATTCAGCAGTGGCAGTGCCCTATAACTTTCAGATGATTATCTCTGTGTGCTATGTTAACCAAAATAGGCAAATTATTTACGAAACCATTTTTTCTGTAAAGCAAAATAAATATATACAATTCAAGATTCTTTTCTCTTCTAAAAAGGTACAGATAGTGTGAGCTGAACATCAGTAGGAAAATTATTTCAGAATCTGGATGTATAATAAATAAACATGATTGCTCATCATGTTTTCAAAGTTCTAAGAGACCACGAAGCCACAAATCATAGAATTAGATGGGTAAAAACTGACTGTGAAAGGTACTGGGAAATATGATTGTATGAAATTTGAAAAAAAAATTGACAATCCCTAAATTGATCCCAGATCTTGGAGGGACATGTTATAGAAACATGTCTCTGTTTTGGAACCAAAGTGTTATTCCATTTTAAGTATCCTGTACATTTCTGTTTGCTTCTGTAAACTTGCAAAAGAAGTGATGAGAGATTGCCGATGTGCGGGGACTTGACTGAGCAGACAACAGGAATATTTCTTTTTCTCAGCTGGTCTCAGTGGCCTTCATCACTACTCGATGAGCAGGCCCAGTCATAGATGACCAAGGGAATGCTGACCAAGGAGAACAACACCCCCAGGCCCAAGAAAAGAGCAGCCTATAACAACAGAAAAAGCAAGGGTTATTTTCAGTGCAGCAAAAATTTTCCACATGTACCTGGGGGAAAAAAATAGAACTGTTTCCCTCTCCCTTTGTGTCCTCTGGTATTTGGAGTTTGTTACAACCATAGCTGAACTGTGAGACTCTTTCTAAAAATTTATCAATCTGATTCTACAAGGATGGGAACATAGAAAAAAACAAGCTAAGCAGAGTAGTCTTCTATGCCCCGTTCTTTGACTCCATATTCACCTCAATTGTATGTATCCATTCTACAAATGACTGGGTATCCTTATGGCTTCTCTCAAATTAAGATTACAACCAAAGTGGGGAAAAGGCCTTAGAAAATATCCAGGTCATTTTGTTATTCATTATCTACCAACCTAGCTTATCACTGGCAAGCAAACATTTCTGTTTGAAAAAGTGGGAAAAAACATACGAAAGTAAAATAGATTTGATCAAGTGAAACAGGAAACAGGTGTCAAAAACTAAGTTACCTGAAAGGCTGATGACGGCCATAGGTAAACAGATGATTATATGGTTTGGCTGTGTCCCTAACCAAATCCATCTTGAATTATAGCTCCCATAATTCCCATGTGTCATGGGAGGGACCCAGTGGGAGGTAATTGAACCCTGGGGGTGCATCTTTCCCATGCTGTGCTAGTGATAGTGAATAAATCTCATGATATTTTATGTGTTGATAAAGGGGAATTCCCCTGTACAGGCTCTCTGCCTGCTGCCATGTAAAATGTGACTTTGTTCCTCCTTCACTCTGTGCTGTGATTGTGAGGCCTCCTCAGCCATGTGGAACTGTGAGTCAATTAAACCTCTTTCCTTTATAAATTACCCAGTCTGGGGTATTTCTTTATTAGCAGTGTGAGAACAGACTAATACAGATTACAAAATCCAAAATCCAAAGAACACAAGATTTCGTGGGCTGGAACATGTTCAGTGAGAGCTCTACAGGGAGAAGGATGATGCATTCTGAGAGCCAATGGGCCTAGACTGGAAACTGGAGGAGAAAAAGCTAGAGAAGGAGAGGAGCGAATTGGGGGTTGAGATGGCTGCATATGGCATGCCAACCTGGGTCCAGTCTAACTTCCAGTGGTCCCTACACAGATGGAGCCCTTGTCTAATGCCATTTGGCAGACCCTACTACTAGTTTCATTATGGGACCAGGTTTAGAGAGGCTCAGAATTCATGCACAACAGGCCTCCACCATTTTCAGATTTAAACTGAATGTATTTGTCCTGTTTTGCCAGAGTGACTGCTCCTTTCTCTCTGTCCTCATGAAGCCCTAATAGGCAAGGCTGGAAGGATTTGGGAATTAAAGTTACAGGGGTGATCATGTTGGGGAACTGGATGCTCTATGAGCATCAGTGCTGCTTCTCCTAAATGCACAGGGAGGACCCTTGTGCCCATACCTCTCATCTGGATCTTTTGACTCAGGTAATAGGTATGATTTCAGTGCTCACACTAGCTAGGGGGGCAGCTGAGAAGCCTTCTCCAAGGCCAAGCAAAATGGAACTCCAAAAGGGACTCAGATAGCAGCCACTTCACCCCTGCCTCCCTCACTGTTTCCAAGTACACCACCTTCAAGATGCCCTTGAATTTCACCAGACCTGGAAACAAGAATCCTAATATAGAAAGGTAGGTTTTGAATCCAGATCTGTTGTTCCAAAGCATATCTGTCAAATAATAAAAAGACTCTTTAACTCAGACATTTTAATTAAGGCATTGCATGTTCCTTGGGCTATAGGGAGGGGTTACGTGACTAGAAATCATATGGAAACAGTAGACCGCATAATAGCTGCAAGTCCTTTGTGACTTCCTCTCTTGCTAAAGACTAGACACCATCCTATAGAGACACAGGAGGATGAATGTTCATTCTTCTAACTGGCCATCCACTAGATCAGAACAAAAGCTGAGGCACAATGAGAGTAAAACCAGAAAAGATATTTGCAGGGACAGGAGAAGATTCTGATATATTTTCATTCTCTCCTAAGTAGGAAAGCTACAGGGCTTCTGCCTCCCTTCAGGACAACTGAAAGTAGTCTTGATAGAGAGGTGAACTATTTATTTGGTAAATTTAAATGGAAAACTAATTAGAAAAGTTAGAGTGGCTGGCAAGAGACATACCCAAATTCTTTGAGTTCCTTTATCTCCATCCTGGTCTGTGATTTTTAAATAAAGAGATGAAGGAAGAATAAAAATAAGCATATTAGCAGATGTAACTCCTGTAAAATAAGCAAAAAGAGAAAGTTTAGCATTGCTATTGTGAAATTTTCCCTCCAAACAGCTATTGTAGAATGATAAGCAAAAAGTCATGAAGCCATACCTACGACTCCAAAAATATCTTTCATGGAGGGTATGAAGATCACCAACAAGTTGATAATAACCAAGAGTATGCAGGTAACGACGATATGACGACATAAATTAAACTTTGTTTTCTTAGCCAGTTCAAATAAAGATGAACGAACCTGCCAGAAAAGAAAACAAAGATTCTGTAAGTGCCTACAGCATGCCAACACTGACATTTCTCAGCAGAGTAACTGATTTATTGGTGTACACAAATTTGTGAGATGTTTTGTATGCCTAGTGAATTTATAGATAGCTTAACAGTTTTGGAAGTATAGGGTCTTAACTGAAGAGGGAAAATATTTTTATTTATGAATAGTAGAGTTTTCTTGTAGGAGGTGGAATTTCTGCTTTCGTTTATCTAAGACTCGAGTGTTCATTTCCCTTCTTTTTACATTCTCTCTTCATGTCTGACTGAGATTTGAACATTCTATTGTCAGTTCTTTGTAAAGAACAGGGACAGATTAATTAGAATGAAGATTCATTGCATCAGAGGCTCCCTGATGCACGGAATGCCACTTGCTTTTCAAAGAGCCTGAACAGAGTCTTGGGATCATTTCCAGATGCAGTTTCAATAACCCAGGAAAGTTACCTGGGGCAGGCTTTCTCTGGAACAGGCTCCTGCAGGCAGGAGGAAAGCCGAGACCTCAGCTTTTCTCATATTTCACCAAGGCCTTACTCACTGTGAAAAATAACACCGGCACTGTGAGGATCACAGCGACAATGACAGCCAGCCGCACTGTCAGGATGAGAATGTCATCTTTACTCTGGTACTTGTGAAGGAGGTCTGACTGAACATTGTCTGAAATAATGGAAAAGTAAGTGGGTCTTAAAAGGAGACAGAGTACATAGCTAAATGACAGTTTTTCTGAACAACAAAGAATTTGTAAACTAAAGAGAAAGAAAAGCAATGCTTTGAAATGTCTATTAAAACAATTAATTAAGTTGGAAAGAAAAATCTGTACGTGAGACATGCTCTACTGTGCATATGTGACTTAGCAAAGGAATTTAAAGTAATCTCTAAAAGAAGCTACATGGAGTGGGAATGCTTAATTTAGACTAAATTAAACCTAGGGGCACATTGGCCTTGAAAATGAAACACACAGTTGAAGTGCAAAGCTGCTTTTAATCTAGACTTTCCCTCTACTCTTCAAACCACACCAAACTGCCACAGACTTGCTGGGGGACAGGGGGTGGGAGGTGCCTGCAAGCCACATTGGAGCTCGTTTTAAACTCTTCTCTTGTTAAGTCAACTTCAAGTGGCCAAGCAGCAGAGGCACTAGCTGAAATTTTACCACCAGGAAATAATTCCTCTTTTCCATGCATGTTGTTCTTGTAAAAAAAAAAAATAGTGTTTAAATACTACTCTGTGTGTGTGTGTGTGTGTGTGTGTGTGTGTTTGAGATAGGGTCTTGCTCTATCACCCAGGCTGGAGTGTGGTTTCACTAGTGCAATCTTGGCTCACTGCAACCTCTGCTTCACGGGGTCAAGTGTTCCTCTTGCCTCAGCCCTGCAAGTAGCTAGGACTATAGGTGTGTGCCACCATGCCCAGCTAATTTTTGTATTTCGTTTTTGTAAAGACAGGGGTCTAATTATGTTGCCCAAGCTAGTCTC
Source organism: Saguinus oedipus (assembly GCA_031835075.1). Lineage (NCBI taxonomy): Eukaryota > Metazoa > Chordata > Mammalia > Primates > Cebidae > Saguinus > Saguinus oedipus. Next base: position 32,957,140 of record CM063177.1, on the reverse strand, counting down.
GAACTTTTGGGCTCAAGCTATCCACCTAACTTAGCCTCCCAAAGTGTTGGGATTTTAGGTGCAAGACACCACCGCTGGCCTTACGTACTACTTTGAACTTCTTCTCAACTCAGAACTTCAGAAAGTGTTATTTCAAAGACTAACAAAGCTAGAATGGCAGTCACATAGAGTATGAAACTGTTCACTCTTTTAACAAAAGATAACTTCCCCTCCTGTCTCCTGCAAGGGCTTCTCACTATACCAACCTCAAGGTTCTCAGCATGGAATTCAAATGCTAAACTGTACCATTGAGCTTGGTCTCAGTTTCCAAAAAAGATTCATAAGTTATAATACAAATCTCACTAGTTCTAATTTTCTTAATTCAATCTAACCAACCACTTAAAAATAGCTGAGCCTTTTTCTTTAACTCAAGAGTAATAAAAGCGTTTGGTATTCTATTCTATGTGAAAAATAATTCATTTACAAAGAAAAATCATAGCTTAAACAAGAAAACAGCGAGACTTTAACTAACATGAAACTCTACCCCCGCCATATCCACCCCAGCCCTACAACTCTGCATCCACCTTAGCAACACCAATTTTATACAAACATTAAATAAGGTATTTATGAATTCATTAGACAATGGTATTCTCTATTGCTTGTGAAAACAATAATAATAACATCCGTATAATCAGAGTAGCCTTTTTCTCCAGGCTGAATTAATAAATTTCAAATGTGTTTAATTTTGAGACATTTGTGTTTATGGAAAAAAGTCCCAAATAATTATTATTTAGTAGAAAAGATGTTGAAATACATGCATATATATTTAACTTTGGTACGTACGTACAAAGATACTGAAAGATATTAAATAAAGCTTCAGGATAATTTGAATAGGAGAGGATGAAGAAGCAGTAAAAGCCAGTAAAGTGTTCATTCAGGGTCAGTAAAAGTTACATATGAAATCTTGATCACTTTTTCAAATTTCACTTTTAAAAATTTCTATGTCATTCCTTTGGATCTTTTCAAGGCTCGGATCTGACTTCCAGTGAACAATTAGGAGTTTCATTTTTAATTAACTCAGAGTGTCATGAGTGTAGCACTCTGCTCTTTCTCACTTTCAGCATCTGCTTCTGTCTCTCTATTCTATTAATGGAATATGACCTAATTTGCAGTGTCAATTAGGAAAGCCTTCTCTGATGTAGTTTTAAACTTTCCTCAGTAAAGGTAGCATGCTTCTAAAATGCAATTTCCTTTAAGGACACCGTTAGGATAAAAAAAATTATATTGTTTTAGTAACTATTTTATTCTGCAGTCTGCATGAATAATAAAGGAAAGATCACAATTGCTTTAAGCAGAAGAAAAAACTAGAGAAACCAATGAGTAGCTTTGTTGCTTTCTTTACCTTTCACATTAAAAGTTATTTCAATACTTATTTTTACTAATTTGTTTACAAATATTTATATTTATGTACCAGCATAAATTACTTACCATAGAATGTCAAGTAACCAAAAACGGCAGTCAAGAAGTACATAACAAACATGGCGAAAAAGGAGATGTTTGAAACCATCTGCATTTTTTTCTGTGATCGGCTAAAAAAAAGAAATTTTAACAATTAAAAATCATATCACTGAATTTAAGTGGCAGTGTTAACACTGAAGAATACTAATTTAACTTTGCTGCTAGCAGATTAGGGCAGATCTGAACAGGTGAAGTTACCCCTGGCAGTTATGTCAGTTTAAATTAAACACTTATACTGAATTGGTATTGAGAGTGAGATCCATGGAACTACACTCCCTTAAGTTTCTTCCCCATTCTTTTAAAAGAATATCAAGTTCTCATCTGAAGGGCAGACAGCATTTTTTAAAATATTTGTGCTTGATATTATCTCCACACTAGCTGGGCAAAGGTAAAAAGGCAGGAAAAAAAAATGGATGCTGTTCTCCTAGCTCCAGAGATTAGTGGCAGAGCTGGAACGTGACCTCAGGTGCTCTGTCTCTAAAGGTGCTTTTTTAGGTTCTGATTTTCCTGTTGGGTGGCCTCAGGGATACACCTGGAAGTCTGTAGGTCTCCAGAGCACCAAGTGTCCAAGAGATCACAGCTGGAATGATAAAGGGCTCTATCTCTTCAGTCAAGTTCACTATGGGGTTGGGATGACCCTCTAAGTTTCTTTAACTGCCCAAATAATTAATCTGCAAGACTTGTATTCAATAACAGACCACAGATAGTCATAACATTTGGCTGTGTCATAGCAAGGAATCTGGGATGCATTGGGAGTACGGAAAACAAGAAAAATTGAGATATAGGCTAGGCATGGCAGCTTATGCCTGTAATCCCAGCACTTTGGGAGGCTGGGGCAGGCTGGTCACCTGAGCTCAGGAGTTTAAGACCAGCCTGGGCAACATGGTGAAACTCTGTGTGTACAGAAAATACAAAAATTAGCTGGGCTTGGAGGTATGTGCCTATAATTCCAGCTACCTTGGAGGCTGAGGTGGGAGGATTGCTTGACCTTGGAAGTTGAGACTGAAGTGAGCTGAAATCACCCTATTGCACACCAACCTGGGTGACAAAGCAAGACTCTGTCTCAAAAAAAAAAAAAAAAGTAAAGAAAAATTGAGACGTATACACTTGAGAAAATTAAAAACTAAAACTAAAAGCTGAACTATTAAAAGATGTCAAAGATATATTTAAATTTTAGAGGATCACAAACTAGGAGTGATGTATATATACACAGAGGTAGATAGTTTAAATTTTAGCCATGTATCAATTAAATATAAAAAAAATGAGTGAATGCAATGCTAAATAACACCAACTTTGTTTCAAAATGGAAATAAATACCAATATTGTCTTCTTTTAAGTTTTTAAGATCACACCATGGTGACTATTTTTTTATATGTTTGATAACTGTAGGCTAAAAAGAGAACACATGAAGTTTATAAGGAGGGCTTAACTTTCTCAAAACAAGCAATCAAAAATAAATCAATAAACCCATAGAATTTTCTTAATAGTTAAAATTAAACAGCAATATTCTCTTTTCCTAGTTTGTGGTCTTAACATTGATTTCTTATTGTCTGATTTACCAGCCTTTTCACCCAAACCAACAGGCAAATCAGAAACAATGTATTTAGTAGTTTATAGATAAATCTGATGATCATCACCGACTTGCAAAATACGCATAGGTGATGGAAAGCAATACAAATACTGAAACTCTCCTCGGTGATACAGTATTTGAAAAACCATATTAATAAAATAGCCCACATGGTTGACTCCTTTCTGTATTTATGGCCCCACAAAATATTGAAGTTTCTGATTTTTCATGCTTTTCTTGTTTCTTAAAATAAAATACTTGTTCAAGAATGGCAGAACGTGAATAAATGTTGAAGCTGGGTGATGAATCTGCCAAGGTTCATTAGACAAGTCTAATTTTAATTTTATATTTGCCTATTAATGAGGGGATATAAAATAATTAAGATAAATTAAACAAATTTCTTACTCTTTAAGCTCACTGTAAATTGGCAGGACTGATGGGTGGCAGACAAATGCAAATGCAATGGTTGGTAAAGCATACACGGTCTATTTGAGAGAAAAGAACAGACATTAGGGAAAAAAGCACTTTTACCATAAAAATGACACAGCTCCAGTATTTCTAAGCTGTCTTTTTATCTGACAGCTCTTGAAAATCCCTGGATTATTCAGTTATTAGGAGGGTTTTGATCTCTAAAATAGAAGCAGCTTTTCTAAGAGAGCTTATCTAGCTGGAGCCATTAGCCACTCATCACAGAGGGACTTTGGATCTGGCTCACCTACAGCGTATTTTATGTACTCCAGGTATACAACATCCCCTGTTTATACAGCATGAGCCAGTTACGTGGCACTCTTCCTAGGATAGCTCGTTGGATCTCCACAGCAATCCCGAGCAGTAGGCAGACGGTGGCTGTTCTCTTGGCTCCCTCCAATAGGTCAGGCGACTGGCCCAGCACTCCCACCTCTAGTTAACTTCTCTTTGCTCTATGTCAGGTGCATTGAATGAGACTTAAAAAACACCCTCTGAAAAGAAAATCTCTTTCACATTGCACTACTTTGGCTGTATTCTTACAATCAGAGAGAAAGAGAGAGATTGTGATCTATTTAGTTTTCTTAGACAAGGCTGTTTGAAACTCTCAAACTCAATCTAATTTCCTATGCAAAAAGAGGTGGGGGAAAGGAAGGAAAGCTAACCTATCTTATGCCCTAACTCTGCTGATGCACTATGCCAGGCACATTCTAACAAAACCTTGTAAGATACAGAACAGAGCCCTTATTTTTACTCAAGGGGTTGGGTGACTTGCCTGAGGATTCAAATCCAACCCCGACTGACTCCATAATCCTCTGTTTCCCATAGTATCAAAAATATTTTAATAGTATGAGGGTTTTCTAAGTCCCAGTTTATGGTGGCACCTATATTTCAGCTGTGGAAGCTGAGGAAGTCTGCATTATTCCCTTCTGTCATCACCATATAAGAAACAGGGGGCTAAGGATGTTATTAATCTGTTTTTAAGCATCAACCAGTCCTCTACACAGATAAAGCTGAGACCATTATCCAGAATGGGATTTTGACAGAGAATGCTTAAGGGTAAGAGAGAATGTAAAATATAATATTTGTATATTTCTCAAGGATCTCTTCATAGATTGTGTATCTGGAAGCAATGGTACCACGTAGTGCAATTACAAGTATAAGAAATAGAATGCTCTTAATAAAAGTGCTCCTTTAAAAATCCCAATCCTTTTATCTGCAAAGGATCAGAAAACTTACCTTTGAATTGAAGGTAACATATTTTGGTGTACACATGTCAGCATTTGTTGAATTAGCATTTATTGTTGAATTTAGCTCTGGAACAATGCAGGGAATTTGAAATTTCTTGTAAATAACCTGGTATTAAGAAGTATAGTAGAAACAATATAGACTTTAGTAAAGCCAAATAATGACTAGTACTATCACAAAACCAAACCAGCCATTTCAATCAGCACTTACCACGATTAGGAAAAAAACCATGCAGCTCAAGGAAAATCCACTAGTATAGCCAAGATACCCTTAAAAAAAAAAAAGTAAAAAATAAATTATTTCTTTTTTTCTGTTTTTTAAAAAATTGGAGCTACCCATCATAAACTGTTATTACTTCAAAATTCATCACCTTATTTATTTCAATGCATTATTACAAGCATATTTTAGAGCTCCAACAATAAACACACATGCCCAAGTGAATACAAGATTTATTATTTGACAGTGCTACTTTATTTGGCAAAAAATGGGGCTCTGAATAAAAACATTACATTATGTGCTTTGATATCCAACTCTCTCTGGCACACTAGAGAATACAGATTCCCAGAATCCAGTGGAAAAGAGCCTTCCAATTTTTGCCATAAGTCTGTGCTGGTGAACTCTGATGGAGTCCTATGGGCAAACCACTTACTCCTTGATCCCCTCAGTTATACACTTACTGTGTGCATACTGAATGTCAATTATAATAATTTTCTCCCCAGATGAGAGAATAGATGACGCAAATTTCTAGAATGGCTGGGAGATCTCCAACTGCCACTGAGACCTCCAAAAAGTTAGAGTTAAGTAGCCTTTCGGGACTGCATTATTCTCATCCCTGGGGAAGAGCCTTTCTCTACTTAACCGAAAAGAGCTACCTCTCTATAGGTACAGAAAACACAGATGCAGAAACCAGAAAAAAGGTTTGGATATAATGTATCAGACCTCTGGAGCTGTTCTGTGAGGTTTATACAGAGGTCTCTGATATATCCAAAACGAAACAAAAAACTGTGGCTCATAATTATTGTTTGAAGAGCTTTTATCCAAACTTCTGTTGAAATTAGCCCAGAATTAAAGTAAATACATTTTACAGGTTTTTGACTGGATGGCAGTCTGGACACATTATTCAATGTATAAAATTCCCCGAACATCAGGCATTCTTGTTTCCAAATACAAGCATAAAAACAAGTAGTAGATCAAAGCCAAATGGATATGACTTGGAGATTATCCACTACTTCTGACTTTTGATTTCTCTCTCCCGCTTCAGAGAGAAATAATTGAGACTGGTTAGACTAAATTTATGCAAGATTCCTAATAGTTAGGGCTTTAAATCTAGGCAGCTGTCTCCATATTAAATTTGAAAATGTATTTACCTAAATAATGAGGGTATTTAAGACTTCATACAAGGAGAATTCCATTTTCTGGACCTTTCTTAGAGTAGCATATAAGTTGTACTATTGAAAATAGCCCTGTTTGTCCTGGCCCCACAACCTTCCTTCTCCCCTCCACAGCTCAGTAGAGGGATTGTTTAGGAGGTCACATACTGACTATTGTTTTTATCCCATATTAAAGTTAGGCCTGATTAATACTTACAATTTATCATTAATGCATCACTAATCTTTAAGTGCATGCAGAGGAGAAGCAGAGGGCAACACTGTCCATTTTTATTCAGTTTCTGATTCACTTGAGCACTGCAGAATACTATGAAAACAAAGTCTGTCCTTACCTAAGTTCTTCAAGAGACACAGAGGGAGAATTATGCCAAAGGTAACTATTACCACCAGAAGTCGGCCATCCACGTACCAGGCTCTGAAAGGCATTTAAGTGGTTAGGTTATATTTTTTTAGAAAGTGACTTTTGTCCCCTCCAATGTAAAATTTTTATTAATTTTTGCTATATCCATTAATTTTTAAAATCATTATTCAGGTCTTATCCAAACACTTCAACCCAACCACTACTTATTTACTACAGCTTCACTCCCACGTAATGGAAGAAGGAATATTTTTTTTTCCTTTCCCATTGGCTAAATGTGGCATTCCTTTGAATTATTTACATGGTTTCAAAGCCGAATGCATACATTGCATTCTGTCAGATTACAACTCATCTTATCAATTATTTAAAGAGAAAGCTCCTTTTTGTTTTGCTGGGCTAGTATCAGCAAGAAACAAGTCACCACAGGTAGGCATTTCTCTCTCCCTGATCCCTTGGATTAGACCTTGAATCCTGAGAACACTAGAAACTCTGGCTTCTACGATTCTCCCTCGAAAGAAAACAGAAAAACTAAGGCAGACAAGAACTGTTAAACAAGATAGAGTCAAAACACAATTGTGCCAAATGTAGCTGCAACATTTTCCAGGGTTAGCTACATCTTTAATAGGTTGGCTCATGTAAATTTTGCTCCCAAAATGCTATGTCCCTTCTTTAAGCAAGAGGCTAGGGTCTTAATTTTTTTTTTTGCATGTTCCACTTTTGTATTAAAAATACTCCATATCTGTTCTATTTCACAGAAACCAGATATAGATTTCAGGCTCTTGGGAAAATGCAGTGTCAACTGCTCACAGCCTAACAGATAAATCTACTTTTCAAATGTTCATATTCAAATGGCTCTCCCTGCTTCTTTCATTTATATAGCCCCAAAGAAATTTACTGTTGAAACAACAAACAAACAAAAAGCATCCTAGAAAAAACTTTCTGCAATATTCATAAAGCAAGAATTTTGGTTAGCCCATATTTAAATTAAAAACATTTTAGTTATACCATTAAAAAATCGTCTATAACTTACGAAAATGCCTCTTCCTTTCCCATTAGAAACTTTATGGCAGAAGGTAGTTCATTTTTTACTATGAAGAGGTAGCTCAGCATTGCTGGAAGAAAATGAGAACATTTTTAGCAAGAAGATATGAAGACTTATGTTACAAGCTATATTAAAAGTTATCAGCCTGTTCTTAGACCAACCGTCAATAAGACACAAAGGGAACTTTAGCTACTGCAGCAGGATTTGTGGCTTTAAATAAGTGACTGCTGTCTCTACTTTACTTTCCCTGTGCCATTTTAGCAATGAGGATGATAACTGTTTGAATTACGTTAACATTCACGTGGCCACCCAACCACCAGAATTAGTTTCAAGTTATGTATAGAAAAGCATGTTCTTTTTACCTCCAGTGTTCTGAAGAGAGGTGGCTCCAAAGATTACGAACTTCCCTGTGGTGCCAAAAACTTGTTCCCCCAGCTTTTCATATACCATGCAGCCTATTTAAAAATCAAATTTGAGAACACAAAAAATGACAGGGTTAAGAAAGTTAAAAATAGTCAAGATTTTGTCATTCTATTGACTGTTCCCCAAGTTATTGTGTGCCTTTCTCAGACTCACACAAATAGTCTTCTTGGTTTTGCAGGGGTTAAGGCATCCTCATTATAAAACAAACTCTTGATATTTTAAAATGTCAGACACAACCATCATTTCTCCTTTTTCAAGTTGGCTAACAAAGCATTACAATTAACCTATTAGGTCATAAGGCTTATTTTTAACTACCTGTATCTCACAAAGGGGAAATTCCTTCTGTGATCTTTTTCGAAGATCTGGTATATACCATTAATATGCATATTTGATTTAAAAAGATCCTAAAAGTTGAGGCAAAAAGATTCCTTTTGAATTAACTACCTTAACTGATTAGGCTAACAAGGAATTATCTTAATAACATCCCATCAATGCCTCCATGTTCTAAATGTAATAACAAGCTTGGAAACATTTTAATAGCCATGACATATGAAATGTAATCATTCATAAAATGTAGTTTATGAAACTCCCAAAAGACAGCAGAAGACTAATCTGTCAAAAGCATATTTCATCTGTAGCAAAATTTGAAAGTGTTCAACTAACTCATCTCAATAAATACTAAAATTCTAAACCATTTATTTTTTAAAAAGTGTTTATATTTCTTTATAACTGTTCAGTCCATGTTTTCAAAAGGTTCACAGAGAGCAATATGTGACAGGCTATAATTAAACCTTTGTTTAACCTCTCAAAAGACTGGTGTTTAAACTAGACAATGGTCAGCTCCTCAATTTATTACAAAATGTTCCAGTTAAATTGAGTCATGTATATACAATAATAGTTGGCCAATGTGGTTTTAGCTAATGTAAAAGTCAAAGAATTGCAAACATAATCCAGTGTCCCAGAAATAGAAAATAAACACTTCAGGTATTACACTGCCCAGAGTACTTGAAGGCTCTTCATAGCTTGCTCACTCCCACAGTGCCTCAGGAGTAACATTTTCTCCTTGGAATAGGCACAAGATAATGAAAAGTCTGTTTACTTTCAAAACCTTGGAAGTTTTAATATAAAAACATGGGATCTTTGCTCTGGATATATAAAGACCTAAGGAAAAACTGAAACTTTTAAAATGAAGTCATTTTAAACTAGAAAAAAAGGCATAATGGAGGGTTCACTTTAAGTGACAACATTATTTTGCTCATTGTCCATGCCAATTTAATTTATATATTGCTGCAACTGTTTCTCTAGACAAATACTTCCAAAGGTCTTCCAATTATTCTAGGTCAAAGTAGTCTTTCTTTCTTTCTTTCTTTCTTTCTTTCTTTCTTTCTTTCTTTCTTTCTTTCTTTCTTTCTTTCTTTCTTTCTTTCTTTCTTTCTTTCTTTCTTTCTTTCTTTCTTTCTTTCTTTCTTTCTTTCTTTCTTTCTTTCTTCCTTCCTTCCTTCCTTCCTTCCTTTCTTTTTCTTTTCTTTCTTTCTCTTTCTTTCTCTCCTTCCCTCCTTCCCTCCTTCCCTCCTTCCCTCCTTCCCTCCTTCCCTCCTTCCCTCCTTCCCTCCTTCCCTCCTTCCCTCCTTCCCTCCTTCCCTCCTTCCCTTCCTTCCTTCCTTCCTTCCTTCCTTCCTTCCTTCCTTCCTTCCTTCCTTCCTTCCTTCCTTCCTTCCTTCCTTCCTTCCTTCCTTCCTTCCTTCCTTCCTTCCTTCCTTCCTTCCTTCCTTCCTTCCTTCCTTCCTTCCTTCCTTCCTCTTTTTGAGACAGAGTGTTGCTCTGTTGCCCAGGCTGGAGTGCAGTGGCATGATAGTTCACTGCAGCATCCACCTCCCATGTTCAAGCGATTCTCCTGCCTCAGCCTCCTGAGTAGCTAGGACTACAGGCAGGCACCACCACACCCAGCTAAATTTTTGTATTTTTAGTAAAGAAGGGGTTTCACCATGTTGACCAGGATGGTCTTGATCTCCCGACCTCATGATCCATCTGCCTCATTCTCCCAAAGTTCTGGGATTATAGGAGTGAGCCACTGCATCCAGCCCCAGTCTTTTTCTTTAATAGTCAAATTGTTGTACAGAGAGAGCATCATTTGTTCATAAGATCACCATAAAAATAATTCACCATGGTTTTAATGAAATCAAACATATTCTCAGCTTACCTGTTTCTTTTGAACAAATCAGTAGGAGGTTTATTGAATATATAGACAGCAATGTCACTGAAGTCAAAAGTACCCTAAAGCAAAGAAAATAAATCTTGTTGTAATAACTAGAAAAGAATATATTCTGACTTTACATTTTAGAAGGGCAAAGGTTTATTTGTATAGTTAACACTATTTGTTAATAGTATCCAAATTTTGGAAACTATTAGTCATCCCTGTTTTAAAATCCACAATAAAAATGTCCTACCAAATAAAGAAGTGCTCATTAGAATCTGAGTAACAGTTCAAATCCTTTACGTAATTCAAAGTCCAAATAGCTCTCTGGGAACATTTCAGTTGAGATGACTTTAAAACAACATTATGAAAGAAAGCTTTTGTAGTAAATGATGTAATCTCTATTACATCTGGATGAGAGAGTGTGAGAATGGGATGGGAGGGACAAAAGGGAAGGCTGGTAGTGACCTTAGGAGAATGACCACCTGACTTTGGGCAACTTGCTTAACATTTCCCATCTCTGGATTCATTGCCCAAAATATAAAGATACAAGCCAAATGATGTCTGGGCTCTTTTCAGCTATTACTTCATGGCTATTTTAAAATCTATATATTAGGCCACTAATGTAATTGACTTTTTTTTTGTACTTGGTTCCTCTTAGATGAATAAGCACCCTTTGCTAAATAGTGGGAAAATTTGACAAGCATAATGAAAAGATTTTCTGAATGATGAACTCATGTTTTTGTTTTAGTACATCTGGCTCATTATCAAACACTTCTCAAGGAAAAGTGCAGTTAAAATAATGTGGGAGATAATATGGATGATTTCTGAAACATTTGGTTAAAACAGACATGATAACTGAAAATAAAGCCTATTTATTAAAAAGAAGAAAAAAAAATCCAGTCCCCAATTGAAACTGTTCACTTCCTGATGTGGGAAAATATATCCCCAGAACAATACATTACTGCAATTGACTCTATGTTTGAGTCATTAAAGGCAATTATTTTTCCACCAAGTGCTGTTGAGAGGCACTTGGCACATCATGCAGTTCGCTCTGTGTGGGCTGCCTCCTCCTGGCCCTTCTCGCTCCCCGCACACCTGTTGAAGCCTGCTTAAGGCCCCAGCTCAGATGCCACCTCCTCAGTTGCCTTCCCTGGCCCCAAGCAGAATGACTGCTTCTCAGCTGTCTCTGATTCCACAGCATTTTGCTTCTCCCATATATGGGGCAGCCATGAGGAGATAAACCAGGAGTACAGAACAGTCAATAGCAGAACAGATGGACTGCCAGAAACTGGCCAGCAAACAAAATAGGCACAGAGCTCAGCAAAGGCAAAACAAACACTAGGAGAAAGAACAGAAGACCTAACACTTTGGTTAAAGGCCCAACTGATCTGCCAATAAAGGGGAACTTAGGTTAAGATATGACTGGTTAAGGAAGTGCATTCAGATCTATACTTATTTCTCCAAAATCCTTGAGTGAGGAGGCTGACTGATATGGTTTGGCTGTGTACCCACCCAAATCTCATCTTGAATTGTAGCTCCCATAATTCCCATGTGTTATGAGAGGGATCCGGTGGGAGACAATTGAATCATGGGGGTGGTTTCCACCATACTGTTCCTGTGGTAGTGAATAAGTCTAACAAGATATAATGTTTTTTTAATAAGGGGAAACCCCTTTCACTTATCTCTCAATTCTCTCTCGTCCGCAGGCAAGTAAGACATTCCTTTTACCTTCTGCCATGATTGTGAGGCCTCCGCAGCCACATGGAACTGTGAGTTCTTTAAGCCTCTTTTTCTTTATAAATTACCCAGTCCCAGGTATGACTTTATCATCAGCGTGAAAATGGACTAATTATTATCTCTTCAGGTTGAAGGATGTAAGAAATGAAGAGCAAGCATTTATTAGCCAACCCAGTAGTTCTGAGATATGTAACAGAACATGATTTGATATGCTCTGCCACAGAATAAAATACAGAACCTAATTGTGGCATGATTTTGCTTCCATTATATAAGATAAGCATTATTTTACGTAGAAGAAGTAAGCTTTGAGTTTCTTGCAAAGTTCACTCATGTTTTGAGGGACACACACTAAGTAGCCATTTCTATACGTACATGTGACAGGTCCTAGAGGATTTCCATGTGGCACAGAAGAGCACAGGCTTCCTAGTGGGGATAAAATGGGTGGCATCTTAGGAGGAGTCAGGTACTAATCTGGAGTGACTATGTGCCCTGTTGGGTCTACTCTGCTGGGACCAAAAGTGACCAAAAGGATTTTCCCATGGTCCCAAGGATAATGTATAAAGAGTATGAACTTGTACAAACTATGTGCCTAGGAGGAGGGCATAATTATGAATATCTACATAATGATTTACAAAAGGCCTTAACCCTGGAGAACTCGGTATTTATTAGCAAAAGAAATATTCTAAGGAAACATTTGCTGTGTTCCCTCAGTCAGTAGCCCCTTGAACCATGTGGTTCTTGCAAATGGTTGTGTCTCAACACATTCTACATGTTGAATCTCTTTGCAGATGATGTTCAGCTGGCATCTGGCCCTTTGAGCATTAGAAACTGCTATCCCTCTTTTTTCAAGTAGGAGAAAAGTGTTGATTAGGGAAGATTTTAGTAGTGTTCACTTATCTTCTTTCTCCTACTTAAACACAACAGAATGAGGTACTCCCACAGTGATGAAAACAACCTCTTCTCCCATGTTTAAGAGACATAACATTGCACCCCAGAGTACTAAGAGTCTGATGGCTTTTGTCTTTAACTGTATGATTGGCAAAGACTCTTTTCTTAGTCCCGTCTGAAATGTAGACCTTCTCTTCCAAGACTGAAAACTAATATAAAGTAAAACCGCCTTTTCTATCAGATCACTAAGAGGCAAACTGTAAAAGCAAAATTCTAAGAATACTTCAGACTATACCAGAATCTGGCATTAATAGAATTAAAATTTAGAAAAGTACACCTCTTTGTTCAGATTCTTACAAAGAAGCAATATGTTGTCTAAATGACTCTAATGGGTTAGAAAAATTAAATCATAGATGTTTTGAGACAGAGAGACCATGATATCTAAGAGAAAGAAGAAAGAGGAATAACTGGAGAGAATGTCTTGGACACTTCCGTTTAGAGCATGATTATGCCCCTCAAAGTCCAGGTTTCCTGGAAGAGAAACACATGCTGGGATTCTTGTGCTAACACCAAGGAACATAAGTGATTCCTTTTTAAAATTTCATCTAGATATAATTTAAGCTTCAAGTTTATTAACCATCAACCACAAGTATTAATATGGGTGGGGCAAAAATCGGTTGCTGAAAAAGGCATACTTATGTAAGGACTACAGCTCAACAATTAGTAATAGGGCTGCTGAGATGTTGATAGTTCAGACTTATGTTCAACTTTGAGGAGAAGATCTAGAGCATGTAACTGTACATGGGTCATGGGGAAGGTGACCCTGTCAACTGTACATGGTGAAGGTGTGGCAGGAGAGTTAGAATGGTGAAGAATGTGGTCAGGAACCTTCAAGAGTCTTTGTGTCAGCAACATTTTGAAAGATGTGGTGCAGGACATCCTGTATATTTTTGAGTCTCCTGAGAAGAAACTTAGAATTCTAGACTCCTGAAGAAGGGAGGGACTTTCAGAGAGGATCTAGTTCAGCACAGGGTTTTCACCCAGGACAGGAAACCTCTGTGCTTCATGCCAACACACTGGCATCAAGGTCTGCAAAGTGTCTTTTAAAAGGGGACACATTATGCAACCCATTCATTTATGTAAAGTTCTGTGCTTTGTAACTGTGGCTGAGCTGAAATCACTATTGCTACTTCTATCCTTGGGTCCTCATTTTACCTTCTGGACCTATTAGAATCTACTTGAAATCTAACACCTCTCCTACCTAACAGTCCTGAGGGTGCTCATTTGAAAACTGTGCTTTTTAACTCAAACACCTTTAGTTCTTTGAACTGTTCATCTTGTGATGAAGTGTTTGGGCTATTTACATCTCAGTCATGGTCCAGTTCCTCAACCATCCTTTTTTAAAGGCTGTGTACTGAGATGAGCCCAATGCTATCATATCACATTTGATCCAGATAGCGCAAAGCATGACAGGATTTTTAATTTCTCTGAGTTGGACATCTTTCTTCTTTCAAGGCATTCTATTTTGGAATTGATTTTTACAGCAACTCCCACACACTTTTCATTATTTGAGCTTCTGGTATGAGTGCTACTAGGCTGTCTTCACGATTCTATCTTCTGTGCTTATTTTGTTTGTTTTTGATGCTAGGTGCAAGACCTATATTTATTTCCATTACATTTTATCTTTCAAGTCTCGTGATCTCTTCTTAATTGTTGATCCTTTTTACTTATATTTCAACCACTGCATCCAACTTCATATCTTGAGTGTACCTTCATCCAAGTCACTGGCATCAATTTTGAATAGAATAAGATCTGGAAGTGGCCCATTGTTCAGCCAACTGCTTGAAGCCTGGAAGTCATCCTTATCTATCACCTATTCCTTCACCCTTTATATCTAGTTCATTGGCAAGTGCCCTATCATTACTACCCCCAAAATTTATCCCAAATCCATAGTCATTTTTCCCCATCTCCACTGACCCCACTCTAGTGTGAGCCATTGTCTTTAATTTTTGGATAACTGTGATCATCTTTACTTATCTCGTCTTGCCTCCTCACATCCATCTTCCACCGAGCAGCAAAAGGAATCTTTTTATTTTAATGCTTTATTATGTGTCTCCATCACTAGACTGTAAGACAGGCCATGACAGTTTAATTGACCTATTCACCTAGTTACAGTCAGCATCAAACACACACATAACAGTCTTTGCTGAGAGTAAGTGAATTTACAAACATTAGAACCTCACCAGCAAGTGATGTGAGACTATGCCAAATATCTTAACTAAAATCAAGATTCCCTCTATTAAGATAGTCCCGTGATCTACTTAGCTCACTCTTAACTCAAAAGATGATATTAGTTTATTGACTATCTAGAAAAACTCTGTTGGCCTCTGCAGAGCAATCTTTTCTGCAGTCATTGCACATTCACAAGCTGATTAATAATTTTCTTTACACTAATGACTGGCATCTACTTTTTGCTATTTGTGAAAGTTGGAATTAAATTAGCCTATTTCCAATTTTCTGAGGATATTTGTGATATCCATGATTTTTAAAAAGATTTCTGATAGTATCTTAGACAAAGTGGCATAAAGAAAAAAAGAAAGGAAAAGATTTCTGACAGTGGTCCTAGATATATTTATTCTTTTTGCTGCAAGAAAATTTTGACCCATTTTTTAAATAACGAACATCTAAACATCTATTTAAAAAACATTATTTGTCATTGTTTTGAATCATATTAACAGGATTGTAATTATTTGGTCTTTCAAAATTTACCCAAAGATTATATAAATAATGTTATTAAATTCATGTTTAAAATTACTATACGCCAATAAAGTAGAAAGCTGTGACAACAAATAAAACCAAAACATTTAATTTGATTGAAATGTTCTATACCATGGTCGTGATGGTGATTTCACAACTGTATTTGGGTAAACTTAACAAATCTCACCCTTTAAATTGGAGAATTTTATTGTATATAAAGTATACCCCAAAACCCAAAACCCATAACCCAACCCCCACAAAAAAAACCCAGCCAACAAACAAAAACCAACCTCAGGAAACTTTAAGGGAGATAAGATTATATTTTAAAAGCCTAGCTACACAGCAACAAATCATAGGACATCCTTCCAACACAGCATCAGAGCCTTTGGTAGGGGTGGAGGTAAAGCAGCCGTCACTGCTTCAGATCCAGAAATAGCTCAGATGGATGTGTTTGGGGCTGCCATGCAGCTGACTGCTTTCAACTCCTCCAGGACCCATTCCTCCCAAAAGGAGAGAGAATCATTACCAGCACTCCCTAGAACAATTCTCCCTTGCAAACTTGAAAGCAGCTATTCTCAAACTTTAATGTGTGTGCGAATTAAGTATCTTGTTAAAACCGATAAGGTTATGGGGTTGGGACCTGAGATTCAGCATTTCTAACAAGCTGCCAGATGCTGCTTCTGCTACTGGTCCACTGACCTCACTTAGAGCAGCAAGACTGAAAGCCCTGAGCTCTGGCCCTGTGGCATATACATCCTAGTTCTTTCTGTTTCTCACTGCACTGTGCTGTTGTATCACCCACCACATTGTCTGCCTTGAGGTGCTGTGCCAACACTGCAGCTCAGTTACCTGTAAACACAGACCCCATGGCTACCCAGGTAAGGTGGCAGTGAAGAAAAGCACCTACAGCTGAATCATTCTCATTGTGTGGGATGCTGACTAGCTTCCAGTGTGAAAAGTGAGGTCTCATCTACTTCTTTCAGTTGACTTCTTCAAGCATTACTTCTTTTGTTTTTTCTTGAGACAGTCTCTGTCACCCAGGTTGGAGGGCAGTGGCGTGATCTTGGCTCACTGCAACCTCCACCTCCCAGGTTCAAGAGATGCTCCTGCCTTATCCTTCCAAATACCTGGGATTACAGGTGAGTGCCACCATGCCAGGCTAATTTTTATATTTTTTAGTAGAGATAGGTTTTACCATATTGGCCAGGCTAATCTCGAACTCCTGACCTCAGGTGATCTGCCCAAGCATTATTTGCTTGTCAGGATATATATTTAAACATTAATTTCAGCCTCCCCTCCCCCATGTTTCACTCCTTCTGAAATCTGATGCTTACTAAACCTCTAATTCTTCCTCTTCTAAATCGTTAGAAGTATAAAACTTTTACCTTCCTCAATTAAACAAGCAGGATAGTACATATAAAAACTCCTTAAGCTGGGGTAAAAGTGATCTTTATTACAAGTTCTCCTTTGATCTGTCACTGTCTCCTACTAACCCACAGCCCTCACTCCAAAACTAACAGACATACTGCTGGTTGAGGCAGAGTATTTACAAAAAAATTTTAAATCCAGGACAAGGGACTTAGACAAACGATAGGAAATGCATCGGTTCTGGGCTAGCCTAACCATCATTCTCCACTTTTTTCTGCTGTTTCTGGCCTCTCCCTCACCCTTTTCTACCTTTAACTTCCTGTCAAGCTTTCTGAAAGGTCTCAACCCTCCTTCATCTTCACCTTGAACTTTCCTGTTCATTTTTCACCTCCGCCAACTCTCCCTGCTTCTCCATTCTACTTCCAATTATTCTAAGAGAAGTATCTGTGTAAAGATTTGAAAACACTGTTGAAGAGACTAGAACACTAGCTGAAAATGATGGAGAAGCTGGGTGATGGGGAGGACCCTGCTAAGAATGCAGACCAAGAATTTAGTGTCACCTTGTTTATGTGGTTGGAAAGCTCACCTTCAGGGGTTTTCCAGGCCAGTGTGACAGACAGCAAATAGAAACAGGAAATAGAGCATAAGTAGATCATTTAAGTGAAGGACCAGAGGCTCTCAGTCCTGCCTTGAGGACAGGAATAGTAGTTTCTGGCCTGGGGAAGCCATGCCAGTGGAGACTAAAGTGATGAGGAAAGAGACGCAGAAGAAGACTCCTTTATTTAATGAGAGCTCAAATGGAGAGGCAGGCCTAAAAGTGCAGAGAGAGGGACAAGGTGTTCTGAGTCCCTAAATTCATATGAAAACGTTAAATATTTTGAAAACTTAAAAATAATCTTTTATATGAAAATGAGTTTTATATCTCTTTAATTTATCTTAAGGGGATTCAATATAATTAACAAAACACTTTATTGATAATTAATCATATCAAATGTTGGGGTATTCACTGTATGTCAGGCCCATGCTAAGCACTTTTAAAAATACTTCACTATGTAAGGACATGGATGAATCTGGAGAACATCATTCTCAGCAAACTGACACAAGAACAGAAAAAGAAATACCGCATATACTCACTCATAGGTGGATGAGAAAAATGAGAACACATGGACACAGAGAGGGTGTCTACTACACACTGGGGTCTATTGGGGGAAATGGGGGAGGGACAGCGGGGGGGGGCTGGGGAGGGATAGCCTGGGGATGAATGCCAAGTGCGGGTGAAGGGGAGGAAGGCAGCAAAACACACTGCCATGTGTGTACCTATGCAACTATCTTGCACGTTCTGTACATGTACCCCAAAACCTATAATGCAATAAAAATTAAAAAAAAAAGAAAGAAAAAAATTAACCACCTATTTATAATAAAAACTTTTTTTAAAAGTTAGGAAAAAAAATACTTCACTATGAGTAGTACTATTACTATCATTATTTTACAGATAAGGTAATGGAAGCCCAGGAAGGTTAAGTATTTTGGCTAAGGTCACACAGCTATTGTCAGAGCTCTTAAATCCTGGTAGTATGACTCCAAAGTCCCTACCCATCATGCTGCATTGTCTGTCAAAGTCAAACATCCAGAGAGGAATAACACTGTAAAAAATTAGGCCTAACATTTCAATGTACTTCATTCTAAGGTTTTAAACATCAGAGTTTATCTAAGGTGAGCCTGAACACTGAACAGAGACTTTGAGTGATTTCTTTATACTTTATTTTATTTATTTTATGCATTTTCAAAATGGTTTAATGATTATCTTAGTTTTATAATAAAAATATAAAGAACTTTTCAAGTGACAGAATTATTATTTTAACCCATTTTAGGGGAGAGTTGCATTTGTTTAACTCCCAAGCTCATTAATAGAGTCTTTGTTTCATTAAGAAGCTCACAAAATACTTACAGAAAGGAGTAGAAACATATAATTTTTCAGTGCCAAAGTGGACTTCTTAGTGACTAAATTCTGACCAAATTTCAAAATTCTGAGGGTCAGAAAACCAGCACACGGTGACCTTGTAGCATGTATTATGTATATACATGTATAATGCTTACAAATTAGATTAGGAAATTAAATAGGTAGTTTTAAAAGGCCATGCAGGAAACAGGCGGAGAGCAATTATTTGTACAGTTCCTTCCGTTTCTTTCCTTGTAGATACATCTAAGTTCTTTGGTGCAAACCTGCTCTTAAATTAGCCTCACTGTCAGTTAGGCATTTTGTTTTGTCTAGAAAAAGAAATATGCATTGCTAATGGCCAATTCAAATAGTATCTAATATAATCGTAAAAAGAAAGAAGAATTTAAAAGAAGTATGCTGGTAGAAATAAAATTTTAGTTTAGTTGGTTCTTTGTAAAGGCAAAAGAAAAGTTAAAGAGGTCTGAGTTTGAATGAGGAAGTTGTACCAGTAAGAAAGAGAGCCATGTTCCACTACCACTTCCTGTTTTTAACCTATAGTGGGTAGAGGGCTGTGGGTTTTGTGGGGACTCCACTTATAACTCTTGACACTGTTGATGTATCTTCGTTCCTCTTCCCCCATTCCACAAAGACAACTCATTTCTCTTCTCCTTAAACCTAGATCCTTACTCCTTATCATACTCAAAAGATATTAACTCTTGAGTGACAGAAAAATCCCGTATGACCATTGAAATAAAAAATATGCTCTTCTGAGTGGGTATTTGGGACTTTTGTTCCAGTAGAAAGGTGGATTGGGAGCTTCGTTCATATTTTTCCATTCTGTTTTTGTGGTAACAAAGCACATTTAAGGAGAAATAGGAGGTTTAAGAGGAGCAGCCAATGGACTTGTTGCTCTCCTCCCCATAGATGTCAGTCATTTTGGGCAAGTTATTTAGCCTCTGTTAATTTCAGTTTTGTAATTGCCTTGTAGGTTCACCTTTCCTGCTGCCTTGACAGAACCAATTTATCAAGACAAGGGAATTGCAAAGGAGAAAGAGTAAGTCACACAGAGCCAGCTGTGCAGTAGACCAGAGTTTTATTATTACTCAAATCAGTCTCCCAGAGCATCTGGGGATCAGCGTTCTTTAAAGATAATTTGGCCGGTAGAGGCTTGGGAAGTGGGGAGTGATGACTGGTTAGGCTGGATATGAAATCATAGGGGGTCGATGCTGTCTTCTGTTTGTGGGTGCGATGGTAGAACTGGTTGGCCCAGATTACCAGTCTGGGTAGTGTCAGCTGATCCATTAAGTACAGCTCTCCAAAATATCTCAAGCATTGATCTTAGGTTTTAAATAATGATGTTCTCTGAACCTCCCAAGAGAAATTTGGGAAGGTTCAGACTCTTGGAGCCAGAGGCTGCATGACCCCTAAACTGTAATTTCTAATCTTGCAGCTAATGTGTTAGTCCTGCAAAGGCAGACTGGACCTCAGGCAAGAAGGGGATATTTTTGGGAAAGGGCTGTTATCAATTTTGTTTTGGAGTCAAACCATGAACTGAATTCGTCCCAAAGTTAGTTCAGCCTACGCCCAGGAATGAACAAGGACAGCTTAAGGGTTAGAAGCAAGATGGAGTTTGTTAGGTTTTACTTCTTCCACTGTCATAATTTCCTCGGTCATAATTTTGCAAAGGCGGTTTCAGTTTCTTTATTTATAAAATGGGGGTGATAAACAGGGTTGTTATAAGGATCCCATGGAAAAATGTATACTTTATAAGTATCTTTTATTTTTTATACTCCTGTATAAAATTAAAAGTCACTCTTACCTAGCTGGCCACACAAAAGGAGGCTGCAGGTGGCTTTGGTCTGTAGGCTGTCCCTTGCTGACCCCTGATATAAATGCACATATTTGATATCATGTGCCTGACATAATGTTAAGTCTGTGGCCAGAGAACAAAGCAAAACTGACCCAAAAAGGAGCAGTATTTCAATTAAACCAACTACCACTCTGTGAGTAATAATTGTCAAGCTAACCTTGAGAATCCAACTCTCTGCACCATACTTAACCTGCTCTACTGTGCTGACATGCACTTGGCCTACTGTAAACCAGATGAGTGAATAGAGAAGGCATTCTATGAATCATGGAAGTGAATAATGCTGTTTAAACCATAGCCAGTATAGTTGTCTGTTGCAGGCTAAGAAAAATAAACTGTACCAAAATACAGCTCACACTGTTGTCCTTGGATAGCACCAAGGCACCTGATGCAACTCAATATAAATATGATTGACTGAATTAAGTGTATATACTCTTGTGCACTGGCCATGCACACACATGCACACATGCACACACACACACACTCACACACACACACACACACCCCTACCTCTCTCTGGGGCCAAGAGAATTGAATTCTTGGAACTCCCTTATTAGACGCATCACAGGTGACTCATAAACTAGCAACAGCTGCTCAACTTTTAAAAACAATGGGTGGTACTCATCTCCTACGCATGCCAACTCTTTGTGTTTACAAAATAGGCACTCATTGTTAGCACAACACTAACCACTTTCCAATCTCCCTATTTCTGAAAAGCTTCTTAATCTAGTGGATTTCAATAGAGTTCAATGGCACTGCCACTGTCCTTTTTCCATGTATTTCAAATGCTGGCAAGCCTGAATGTGCCATTTCTCCCTCTCCCGGGTTATTACTCTCAAACAAGAGACTCTGATGCCAGTGATTTTTGCTCCCAGCCAAAGGACAATTTTCTCTTCAAATCATTTCTAAGGAACTGTAACTATAACTCAAAGAATTTTAAAAACAAGAAACTGATTGGCAAGAGGAAGGATGAATGTGACTAGCCCCATGGACCTCCTAGGATCATCCGGAAAAGCAGAGTTTCCTTATTGACTTCCTCTTAACTGCTCTGTGTCTAGACCACAAGGCCCAGTTTGGTCTTTCCTAAGGAGGCAAAGAACTGCTCACTTAGGAATGCACAGAGGAGATGACTTACCATTTATAAGGAATAAACTTGATAAATAGCACACAGACCATCTTCGTTGCTACTGAGAGCAAAATTATCTTGGTAGGTGTCATTCAAACTTTTTGGAATATATATAAAGTAGTAAAGCAATGACAGTTCAAGAACAAAGGTACACTACAATCTCATTGTTACTTAGTGGAATTTTCTGAAAAATATTTAGAGACTCAGAAAGTGATGCTGGTGCAGTTGGTTAAGACTATAATTTTCCTGATAGAATGAGAAGACTATTTTTGTGATGGGATAATAATGATCAAATTCCTATAATGTGTGAACAAGGAGTTAGGGCAATATGTTGATGAATCTATAGCTCTATTTCTATTTACCTCTATGTAGGCTCAGTGGTAAAATATGAAATTTAGAGAGACAAGGGACCTGGTAGTATAATCTCAGTTTGCAGAGACACTCATATTTTTAGACTTATCCTTACCGGAAGGGGTATTTACTGGTTTGTTTGTAAACATGGATCATAGACAATACAATGGTGCATTGTTTTGATGGTAGAATAATTACAAATGGTCCACAATGGCAAATATTGAGAGACAGACAGAGAGACAAGGAGGGAGAGAAAGCCAGAGGATTCACCTACAATTATGTAAACAATCCACCAAAGAGGAGGTAATTGCTATAACTGACAATGACAATCACCACTATCCTTTTCCCAAATAGCAATGTTAAATGTATGTTCTGAATGAAGAGACCCCCCACAAACAGGCTTTATGTGAGCAACATTGTTGTTTATTCACCTGGTGCAGGTGGGCTGAGTCCAAAAAGAGAGTCAGCAGAGGGTGGTGGGATAGGAGTTGGTTTTGTAGGTTTGGGGTAGGCAGTGGAAAGTTACAGAAGTTACAGTTCAGGGCAGTTTTTGCAAGCTGGGAGGGGGTCATAGGGTCTGCAGTCATGAGGTTGACCTATTAGTTGAGGAAGGTCAGTTACAGAGTCCAGTTGCCTTATCAGTTGAGGTGGGAATAAGGAACAGTAGAAGAATGTCTTAAAGTTAATTAGGCACCACTGGTGTTGATTATTATTCTTTTTATGGTTTTCCAGTTACTTCAGACTTTCTAGTTCCAGGAACTCATCTGGAGTTTACATATAGGTCACAGAGGTTACCATGGCATAGTCCATGTTTTTCCTTTTTTTTTTTTTTTTTTTTCCATGTTAGTAATATAAAGGAAAAGAAATGAAAAGCAGAGGGCAGTGAAATATTAGGAAGGCCGGCACAGAGGGATGATGAGGTGATGTTTCTTAGGGCTTCTCTGAGTGGCATTGGGGTGGCACAGAAACCTAAAAATGGGAAATAATTTAGACTGCTGGGAGATCTCAGGGCAAGGGGTAATAATGTGGGGTTGTTAGAAGGAGCATTTGTCATATTGACTGATGGTTATCACTTGTATACAATTTTGTAGGAATTGAGAGATTAATCTGAAAACATAGGGTTCAAATAAGAGAAGGAGAAAGTTAGATATCAGAGGACTAAGGACTGGAAGAAGCTATGACACCCAGTTAGAGAGTGTCCAGTGAGTCCAGCCAGGTCCATAATAACCATTTGCCTGATTAGCAAGCTTTTGGGCTCTGTCTTTTAATCTATTGATGGCATCATATATGAGGCTGGACAGATCTACATAAAAACAATATTCTGCATTTAGGAATAGGCAAATACTTCCTTTTTCAGCAGTCAGTAAATCAAGACCTGTGGTTCTGGAGAAAAACTGCAGTTAGGGAATTTAGCTGAGCTTGAAGAAGGGATAGTGATTGAGTTAATTCTACAATGCTAGCAGAGAAATCATTAGAGAGGCTACGGAAGGTGACAATTGAAGTGGTTAGGCCTGCTATGCCTGTACCAAGTAACCCTACAAGTAAGGGGATCAATGGAATAATCTGCTTGTGTCATGTTGGGACCACAAGGGGGACAGGGCAGCTTTCATCTCTGTTGGCAAACTGAATTTGGGGAGTAAGGAAAACTAGGATACAAGTGCCTATCCAGTTGGTAGGAAGGCAGATGTAAGAAAAACCACAGAGGAAAAAAAGTCCTTGGCTTAGACAGAACTGAAGGTGTAAACTGAAAAGAGAAAGTGTTCTGAGGGGGCTGGGGCCTTGGATCCAAATGCCAAGGGAACCAGCAAGGGCTGCAGCTGTTAAAGGTTGTAGTGGGGTTTGATAGGAGAGGCAATCATTCATCTTTATTAACAAGGCTAGGTATAAGCAGGCAGGAAGAGGGGTCTGGAGGAGAGTATGATGAACAAAGGGAGGGCAGCCAAGGATGGAGTGAGAGAGAGGGTAAATGCCTACCTAGGCAAAACTTGAAGTTTATTTGCCAAACTTGTGTAGGGGAATATCCATGGGCCTGATGTGTAGAAAAAGGAGGGGTTCTGAGAAAGCCCTGAAGAGGAGTAGAGTGACAGATAGAACATTGAGATGTAATTGTTTTGAGAATGGACTTCCATGATGGAAAAGAAATAAGGGGTGTTAATGATGAGTCAGGGGCTTGTACTTTACGTGGAAATGGTTATGAAAGGATGAGAAAATAGTGAGCTTGTAAGGCAGGAAGGAGGAACTTCCCATGGTGTAAGAAACATTTGCGGCCGGGCGTGGTGGCTCAAGCCTGTAATCCCAGCACTTTGGGAGGCCGAGGCAGGTGGATCACGAGGTCAAGAGATTAAGACCATCCTGGTCAACATGGTGAAACCCCATCTCTAAAAATACAAAAAATTAGCTGGGCACGGTGGCGCGTGCCTGTAATCCCAGCTACTCAAGAGGCTGAGGCAAGATAATTGCCTGAACCCAGGAGGCGGAGGTTGCGGTGGGCCGAGATCACGCCATTGCACTCCAGCCTGGGTAACAAGAGCGAAACTCCGTCTCAAAAAAAAAAAAAAAAAAAAAAAAAGAACCATTTGCCTTGTATAGGAAGCGACTGGTACAGCGAGTTTTTGGAGGAAGAATAGGTAAGGGAGATAGATGAGAAGAAAAAATATTGGCCTTGTAGGGGAGATAATGGGGTGTTCACTGCTTCTTTGGCTGTTTTGTTGCCTAAGGCATTTCCCTGGGCAATGGGATCTGATGGTTTTTGGAGTTCTTTGCAGCGGATAACTCCAGCCTTGGCTGGGAGGAGAGTGGCCTTAAAAAGGGCCTTTATTAAGGGGGCATTGATAATAGAGGATACCTGTGCAGTGAGAAAATCTTTTTCTGCCCATATGGCAGCATAGTGGTGTAGGATGTGGAAGGCGTATTTAGAGTTAGTATAGATATTGAAATGTAGTCCTTTGGCAAGAGTTAGAGCATGGGTTAAGGCAATTAGCTCAGCTTGTTGAGAAGTGGTGGAGTGAGGAGTATGGCAGCATCGATAATAGATGAGTGGGATACAACAGCATAAGGAGCTTTGGCCAGTGTCAACCGACTGGGCTTAGAAGAACTGTCACCAACAAACCATGTATGGTCTGGGTCTGGAATAGGAAAGAGAAATATGGGGAAATGGGGAGGATGCTATATGGATTAGGGAGATACAGTCATGGGGTTCAGGGTTTGTGCTGGGTATTAAGTGAGAGGCTGGGTTAAAGTCTGGACCAAGAGCAATAGTTACTGTGGGTGTTTCAGTGAATAGTGAATAGAGTTGGAGGAGGCGAGGGGCAGATAGTATGTGTGTAAGGTGTGAAGAGGAAATTAAACTTTGGAGGTTGTGAGAGCTGTAGAGGGTTAAGTGGAGTGTAGCCTATACTTTAAAGGGATTCTGGGAGTATTACAGCTGTGGCACGTAAACATGATGGCCAGCCTAGGACTGTGAGGTCAAGCTGTTTAGACAAGAAGGTAACTGGTTGTGGGCCTGGCTCATGTGTAAGAACCTCAACTGCACAGCCTTTTATTTCTACTGTGCTAAGGGAGAAGGGTTGGGAGGAGTTGGAGAATGCTAGTGTAGGGGCTGTTTCTAAGGCTTTCTTTAGAGAACAAAAGGTAGAATGGGGGAAGGATTTGGGGTCTTTAGGGTCAGCTAAGTTTCCTTTTGTAAGTTTATAAAGTGGTTTGGTTAGGAGGGCAAAACCTGTTACGCAGAAGCAAAAGTATCCTCTGAAAGGGCTTGGTGAAAGTAATGAGGGCTATCTTGGAAACCTTGGGGAAGAATGGTACAGGTTAACTGCTGGGACTGGTGGGTGTCAGGGTCGGTCCAAGTAAAGGTGTAAAGAGGCTTAGAAGAGCGGTGTAAGGGGATGGTGAAAGAGGAGTCTTTCAGGCCAATGGAATAGTGGAAGGGGTATGAAAGACAGGAGAGTATAAGGGTTTGGTACAACAGGATGGATGGGAAATACAATCTGATTAATGAGGTGGAGGTCTTGGACTAGTCTGTTGGATTTGTCTGGTTTTTGGACAGGTAGAATACAGGAAATGTAAGGAATGTTAGTGGGAACTAAAAGGCCATGTTGTAGTAAATGAGTAAATAACAGGCTTCAGGCCTTTTAAGGCTTGTGCTGAGATGGGGTACTGGCACTGGGCAGGATGAGGTTGGTTAGGTTTTTTGAGCAACCTGTAGCAAGAGATGGGGAGGTGGTGTCCTGCAACCTAGGGTTAAGGCAGGGGGACATAAGGGGAGCTATCGAGGGAGGTATAGGTTCAGGGAAGAGGGTGGCAATGACGTGTGGCTGTAGCCCAGGAACAGTTAAGGAGGCAGACAATTTTGTTAGGATGTCGGCCTAACAGGGGAACTGGACAAGTGGGGATGATTAGGAAAGAATGTGAAAAGGAGTGCTGGCCTAATTGACACCAGACTTAGGGAGTTTTGAAAGGCCTGGAAGCCTTGCCATCAATTCCCACAACAGTTATGGAGGCCAAGGAGATAGGTCCTTGAAGAGAAGGCAGCGTGGAATTGGTGGTCCCTGTACTAAGAAGGGGATGGACTTACCCTCCACCATAAGAGTTACCTGAAGCTTGGTGTCCGTGATGGTCCAGGGGGCCTCCGAGATGTTCAGGCATGGTATAAGAACTTCAGCTGCTAAGTCAGTATCAGGAAAGGAGTCAGCCTGAGGGCCTTGGGGTTGGGCTCCTGGAGCCTTAGTGACAGTGGTTTGAGTTGGGCAGTCCAACTTTCCATGGGGCCCTGCACAGATGGGACACAGCTTGGGAGGAATTCTGGGCTGTGAGGATTTCTTGGCCCAGTGGCCAGGTTTCCGACACTTGAAGCAAGGTCCAGGAGGGGCTCTGGATGCTGCAGTCTGGGTGCTTTGAAGTCTTTATGAGCCAGTGGTATGGCTGGGGTTTGTCTTACAGAAGAGGTAAGCATCTGTAGTTCTAAGATGCACTGCCGCTGGGCAGCCCCTTTGCTATTATTGAACACCTTGAAGGCAAGGTTGATTAATTTCTGTTGTGGGGTTTGAGGACCAGATTCTAATTTCTGTAACTTTTTACTATCAGGGCTTCAGGGGTGAGAGTAGAAGTAAGGATGACATTTAAGTCACTCCAGGTGAGATTATAGGACTAGATTAAGTATCAGAGGATCTGATGAAAAGGAGCCGACTTGGGAAAGCTTGGATAAAGAGAAATAATGTGCATGCTACTATGCCTTTAGCTCCAGCCACCTCTTGAAAGAGGAATTGTTGGGCAGTAGCAGAGGAGTTAGCAGTGGGTCTAAACTGTAAGCTGGACCAGGAATGAGGTGGGGAGGTGGCAGTAGAGGCATAAGGAGGTGGGTTGTGGGCAGAGGAAGAGGAGGGTGGCTCTGGGGGTTTAGGGCCGGATTGGAGTTTTCACACAGGCAGGGAGGAGAAAGGTCAGAAGGGTTGATGGACAAGGAGGATTCTGGGTCAACAGCAGAGTCAGGAGGGGCAGGCAGAAGGGAGAGAAGGAAAATTTGGGGCAGATTGCATTGAAAGCAGAGATTAGGGAGGGATTGAAGTGTAAAAAACTGCCTGGAGGTTGGGCACCTTAGACCATTTGCCCATTTGTTGACAAAAATTGTTTAGGTCTTGGAGAATAGATGAATTGAAAGTGCCATTTTCTGGCCATTTGGAACCACTGTCTAATTGTATTGAGGCCAGGCCATGTTACATTAAAAAAAAAAATTAGGAGGGAGGAGGCAAGATGGCGTCATAGAGGTGACTCAGGATTGCAACTCTCGGTGAAGGTGCAGAGGCTGCTGCAGGTATACCCCAGACAAGCAGGGCCTGGAGTGGACCTCAGCACTCATACAGCAGAGAGGATAGATTTGAGGGAAAACTAACTAACAGAAATATTTCATCATCAACAATCTCAGTGTCCACACAGAGACCAAATTGAAAAATCAGCCACTACTAAGACGACAGGCGGATAAATCCATAAAGATGGGAAGAAACCAGCGCAAAAAGGAGGAAAGCACCCAAAACCAAAACACCTCACCTCCAAAAAAGGACCAAAACTCCTCACCAGCAAGGGAACAAAGCTGGATGGAGAATGAATGTGACGAAATGACGGAATCAGACTTCAAAAAGTGGATAATGAGAAACTTCAGTGAGCTAAAGGAACATGTTCTAAACCAGTGCAAAGAAACTAAGAACCTTGAAAAAAGATTTGAAAAAAGATTCGAGGAATTGATAACAAGAATGGACAACTTAGAGAGGAATATGAATGAATTGAAGGAGCTGAAAAACACAACACGAGAACTTCGCGAAGCATGCACAAGTTTCAACAGCCGAATTGACCAAGCAGAAGAAAGAATATCAGAAGTCGAAGATCAACTCAATGAAATAAAACGAGAAACCAAGATTAAAGAAAAAAGCACAAAAAGGGATGAACAAAATCTCCAAGAAATGTGGGACTATGTGAAGAGACCCAACCTACGTTTGATAGGTGTACCAGAATGCGATGAAGAGAATGAATCCAAGCTGGAAAACACTCTTCAGGATATTATCCAGGAAAATTTCCCCAACCTAGCAAGACAGGTCAATACTCAACTCCAGGAAATACAGAGAACACCACAAAGATACTCTGCAAGAAGAGCAACCCCAAGGCACATAATCATCAGATTCACCAGGGTTGAAATGAAGGAGAAAATACTAAGGGCAGCCAGAGAGAAATGTCAGGTCACCCACAAAGGGAAGCCCATCAGACTCACAGCAGATCTCTCGGCAGAGATTCTACAAGCCAGAAGAGAGTGGGGGGCCAATATTCAACATCCTTAAAGAAAAGAGCTTTCAACCCAGAATTTCATATCCAGTGAAACTGAGCTTCATAAGTGAAGGAAAAATAAAATCCTTCATGAACAAGGAAGTACTCAGAGATTTTGTCACCACTAGGCCTGCTTTACAAGAGCTCCTGAAAGAGTCACTACACATAGAAAGAAACAACCAGTTCCAGCCATCCTAAAAGCATACCAAATGCTAAAGACCATCAACAAAATGAAGAATGTACATGAACCAACGGGAAAAACAGCCAGCTAGCATCAAAATGGCAGTATCAAATTCACACATAACAATATTAACCCTGAATGTAAATGGGCTAAATGCACCAATCAAAAGACACAGACTGGCAAATTGGATAAAAAACCAAAACCCATCAGTGTGCTGTATCCAGGAAACCCACCTCACATGCAAAGATACACAAAGGCTCAAAATAAAGGGATGGAGGAAGATTTACCAAGCAAGTGGAGAGCAAAAAAAAGCAGGAGTTGCAATTCTCATCTCTGATAAAATAGACTTTAAAGTAACAAAGATCAAAAGGGACAAAGAAGGTCATTACATAATGGTAAAAGGATCGATACAACAAGAAGAGCTAACGATTCTAAATATATATGGACCCAATGTAGGAGCACCCAGATATATAAGGCAAGTTCTTAATGACTTACAAAGGGACTTAGACTCCCACACAATAATAGTGGGAGACTTTAACACTCCACTGTCAATAGCAGACAGATCAACCAGACAGAAAATTAACAAGGATATCCAGGACTTGACCTCAGACCTGGAACAAGCAAACCTGATAGACATTTACAGAACTCTCCACCCCAAATCCACAGAATATACATTCTTCTCAGCACCAC
Source organism: Saguinus oedipus (assembly GCA_031835075.1). NCBI lineage: Eukaryota > Metazoa > Chordata > Mammalia > Primates > Cebidae > Saguinus > Saguinus oedipus. The sequence continues at coordinate 32,927,241 of CM063177.1, read as the reverse complement.
ATCACACCTACTTCAAAACTGACCACATCATTGGAAGTAAAGCACTCCTCAGCAAATGCAAAACAACTGAAATCATAACAAACAGTCTCTCAGACCATAGTGCAATCAAGTTGGAACTCAGAATTCAGAAAATAACTCAGAACTGCACAGCTTCATGGAAACTGAACAATTGGCTCTTGAATGTTGATTGGATAAACAATGAAATGAAGGCAGAAATAAAGAAGTTCTTTGAAACAAATGAGAATGAAGACACAACATACCAGAATCTCTGGGACACATTTAAAGCAGTCTGTAGAGGAAAATATATAGCAATAAGTGCCCACATGAGAAGAGTGGAGAGATCCAAAATTGACACCCTATCGTCAAAATTGAAAGAGGTAGAGGAGCAAGATCAAAAAAGCTCAAAACCTAGCCGAAGACAAGAAATAACTAAGATCAGAGCAGAACTGAAGGAGATAGAGACAAGAAAAACCCTTCAAAAAATCAATAAATCTAAGAGCTGGTTTTTCGAAAAGATCAACAAAATAGACAGACCACTAGCCAGACTGATAAAAAAAAAGAGAGAGAACAACCAAATAGAGGCAATAAAAAACGATAAAGGGGAAATCACCACAGATTCCACAGAAATTCAAATCATCATCAGAGAATACTACAAACAACTCTATGCACATAAACCAGTAAATCAGGAAGAAATGGATAAATTCCTGGACGCCTGTGTCCTCCCAAGCCTAAACCAGGAGGAAGCCAAAACTATGAATAGACCAATAACAAGGTCTGAAGTTGAGGCAGAAATTAGCCTACCACACAAAAAAAGCCCAGGTCCAGATGGGTTCACAGCCAAATTCTACCAGACACACAAAGAGGATCTGGTACCATTCCTTCTGAAACTATACCAAATAATCCAAAAAGAGGAAACCCTTCCCAAATCATTTTATGAGACCAACATCATCCTGATACCAAAACCTGGCAGAGACTCAACAAGAAAAGAAAACTTCAGGCCAATATCCATGATGAACATAGATGCAAAAATCTTCAATAAAATACTGGCAAACCGATTGCAACAGTACATTAAAAAACTTATCCATCATGATCAAGTAGGATTCATCCCGGGGATGCAAGGCTGGTTCAACATACGCAAGTCTATAAATGTAATTCACCACATAAACAGAAGCAAAAACAAAAACCACATGATTATCTCAATTGATGCAGAGAAGGCATTTGACAAAATTCAACAGCCCTTTATGCTAAAAACCCTCAATAAACTTGGTATTGATGGAACATATCTCAAAGTAATAAAAGCTATTTATGACAAACCAACAGCCAATATCATACTTAATGGGCAAAAACTGGAAGCATTCCCTTTGAAATCCGGCACTAGACAAGGATGCCCTCTCTCACCACTTCTATTCAACATAGTACTGGAAGTTCTAGCCAGAGCAATCAGGCAAGAAAAAGAAATAAAGGGTATTCAAATAGAAAACGTGGAAGCCAAATTGTCTCTATTTGCAGATGACATGATAGTATACCTAGAAGACCCCATCACCTCAGCCCAAAAGCTCCTGCAACTGATAAGCAACTTCAGCAAAGTCTCAGGATATAAAATCAATGTTCAAAAATCACAAGCATTCCTATACACCAATAACAGACTTAAAGAGAACCAAATCAAGAACGAACTGCCATTCACAATTGCTACAAAGAAAATAAAATACCTAGGAATACAACTCACTAGGAATGTAAGGGACCTCTTTAAGGAAAACTACAAACAACTGCTCAATGAAATAAGAGAGGACACAAACAGATGGAGAAACATTCCATGTTCGTGGTTAGGAAGAATCAATATCGTGAAAATGGCTATACTGCCCAAAATAATTTACACAATCAATGCTATCCCCATCAAACTACCATTGAATTTCTTCACAGAACTGGAAAAAACCACCATGAATTTCATATGGAACCAAAAAAGAGCCCGCATAGCCAAGTCAATTCTAAGCAAAAAGAACACAGCAGGAGGCATCACGCTACCAGACTTCAAACTACACTACAAGGCTACAGTAATCAAAACAGCATGGTACTGGTACCAAAACAGAGATATAGACCAATGGATCAGAACAGAGGCATCGGAGGCAACACAACACATCTACAACCATATTATCTTTGATAAACCAGACAAAAACAGGCAATGGGGAAAGGATTCCCTATTTAATAAATGGTGTTGGGAAAACTGGCTAGCCATGTGCAGAAAGCAGAAATTGGACCCCTTCCTGACACCTTACACTAAAATTAACTCCAGATGGATTAAAGACTTAAACGTAAGACCTGACACCATAAAAACTCTAGAAGAAAATCTAGGCAAAACCATTCAGGACATAGGAGTAGGCAAGGACTTCATGAACAAAACACCAAAAGCATTGGCAACAAAAGCCAAAATAGACAAATGGGACCTAATCAAACTCCACAGCTTCTGCACGGCAAAACAAACAGTCACTAGAGTGAATCAGCAACCATCAGAATGGGAAAAAATCTTTGCAGTTTATACATCTGACAAAGGGCTGATATCCAGAATTTACAAAGAACTCAAACAGATTTACAGAAAAAAAACAAACAAGCCCATTCAAAAATGGGCAAAGGATATGAACAGAAACTTTACGAAAGCAGACATACAGGAGGCCAGCAAACATATGAAAAAGTGCTCATCGTCATTGGTCATTAGAGAGATGCAAATCAAAACCACATTGAGATACCATCTCACACCAGTTAGAATGGTGATCATTAAAAAATCTGGAGACAGCAGATGCTGGAGAGGATGTGGAGAAATAGGAACACTCTTACACTGTTCTTGGGAGTGTAAATTAGTTCAACCATTGTGGAAGACAGTGTGGCGATTCCTCAGGGACCTAGAAATAGAAATTCCATTTGACCCAGCAATCCCATTACTGGGTATCTATCCAAAGGACTATAAATCGTTCTACTATAAGGACACATGCACACGAATGTTCATTGCAGCACTGTTTACAATAGCAAAGACATGGAACCAACCCAAATGCCCAACGATGATAGACCGGACTGGGAAAATGTGGCACATATACACCATGGAATATTATGCAACAAAGGACAGAGTTTGTGTCCTTTGTAGGGACATGGATGAATCTGGAGAACATCATTCTCAGCAAACTGACACAAGAACAGAAAAAGAAATACCACATATACTCACTCATAGATGGGTGAGAAAAATGAGAACACGTGGACCCAGAGAGGCGGTCTACTATACACTGGGGACTGTTGGGGGGAATGGGGGAGGGACGGGGGGGCTGGGGGGGATAGCCTGGGGATGAATACCAAGTGTGGGTGAAGGGGAGGAAAGCAGCAAAGCACACTGCCATGTGTGTACCTATGCAACTATCTTGCTCGTTCTGCACATGTACCCCCAAACCTATAATGAAATAAAAATTAAAAGAAAAAAAAAATTAGAAGTTTAGGTTTCAGATTGGATGATAGTTGAAGAGGTTTTGGGTTTTTTAGGACACAGCCTAGAGGCGAAGACAGAAGAATAGAGGGCTCAATATTGCCCACAGCGAAGGAGATAAGTTTCAAAGAAAGGAGTAGAGACAAGAAGAAGGAGCAAGCAGCTACCAGGGTTTTCAGTAGGCATCCCTGACTGATTCCTCAGCTCTAATGTGGTTGAGTGATCAAGGCAGGTGTCCCCACGATTGACCAGACACCAAGGGAAGACTGACTTCTTGAGTCCATGACTGACATCGGAGTTTTTGAGGGCACAGATAAAGAGTGTCTCCTTTGCCTCTACTAAGAGAGTGAGACTTGTCTCTGAGACTTGTCTCCTTTTCTCTACTTAGAAGGAGAAGATTTAAAGGAAAAGAGAGAAACAGGGAGTGACTTGTCTCCTTTCTCTAAAGGAAAAGAGAAGGAAAGAGGGGGAGAGAGAGACTGATTACCTGATCTGAAGATGGCAAGAGAGCTGTTCTACATGCTAAGTGTGAGCTGCTAGTCTGGTCTCATGTGTTGAGGTCTCAGGTGGATCTCTTCCCAGGGTAGGAGTGGGGACAGGGTATGGGTCTCCCAAAGGAGTACCCTTGTCCCAAATTTCAGCACCAAATGTTAAACACGTGCTTTGAATGAAGAGACACCCCCAAGCAGGCATTGTGTGAGCAACACAGCTGTGTATTCACCCAGGTGCAGGTGGGCTGAGTCCAAAAAAAGAGTCAATGGAGGGTGGTGGGATAGGAGTTGGTTTTATAGGTTTGGGGTAGGCAGTGGAAAGTTACAGAAGTTACAGTTCAGGGTAGTTTTTGCAAGCTGGGAGGGGGTCATAGAGTCTGGAATCACAAGGTTGACCTGTCAGGTGAGGAAGGTCAGTTACAAAGTCTAGTTGCCTTATCAGTTGAGGCAGGAAAAAGGAAAAATAGAAGAATATCTCAAAGTTAATTAGATGCCTCAGGGGTTGATCATTCTTCTTTTTGTGGTTTTCCAGTTACTTCAGACTTTCTAGTTCCAGGAACTCATCTGGACTGTATGTGCAGGTCACAGAGATTACCATGGTGCAGTCAGTCAACCTAAAAGACCTTTCAAGCAATTCAACAACAAATGCTGTTTTGCAACACCAACCTCATCTAGTATTTCTTAGCATTCTCAGAACTATTTTAAATTTTCAAATGAAGGAGGTCTTCCTAGGAAAGTAAATAATAAGCAGCCAGTCCCATCCTGACTTTGTGATTGTTACCACATCTCCACAGCCTACTAAAAGTTTGAGGGTGAACTAAACCTTTTCAGTTGATTTTTTCCTCCCTGACAAATTTGCAGCAATCATGAGAGCCACTGTTTTGCCCTAAAGCCTTGTTTTTGATTTTGCAAAATCTAATTCTTACATATCCATTCACTCATTTCAGTAAGACTTTACTGTGAAGCAGTGCAAACACCGTTCTAGATCTTGTTACGGGGAGGAGGATGATTTCAACAAGAAAGAATCTGGCATTAATCCTGCCCTTGTAGGGCTCAGCATTCAATTGAAAAGGTAAAATGTGTGCCTAAATAGTGGAAGTGATACTTACTCTTAAAAAGATAAAAATTACACTGAAAGGAAAGGAAGAGAGATCTTCCTTCCACCTGGGAGGATTAGACAAGCAGTTTTGGAGAAGATAGTATCTGATCTAAGCCTTACAGGACCATGAGGATTCAGAAGACAGAGAAGAGACTGGGTAGGAGTGGGCTTGTGGAAAGACCAAGATAATGGTTTTGAGGCAGGCAGCCACTACAGAAAATGGAGGATTAGTGTGGCAGAAGCTGAGGTCATCTGAAGGGAGAAGAGGTTGAAAACACAGTCTGGAACAAGTGGCACAGCATTGACAGAGTCTTCATTCTAGCTCTCATGGTCTAACTATCTATACCAAAAATATATTTTCTTTCCCAGGTTTTTAGTAGGTAAAAGGAAAAGGAAAAAGTCTTATTGCACTGGTGTTAAGTTCTTCAAAAACCAATTTTTTTCTAAATAGCTCTTTTTCCTCTAAATGCCTGTGATAAAAATAAATTTAAAGAGTCTAAGCTTTCCCTCTCTACTCCACCTCTAGACACTTTCTCACTCTCCAGAAGTAACCAATATCAACAGTTTTCTTATGTACCCTCCCCAAATATTCTGGCCTATATAATGTATACATATAGACCCACCCTCCTTCCATGCTCACTTCCACCCAATATTCAGTTTGTGTTTATGTAATAGTACTGTGCTACACAGTATTAATAATACTATGTTACACAGAAACATAGTGTTACACACTGTTCCCAGCTACAATCTAGGAAATTTTTCCTCACCTGTTCATATAAATCTATTCTACTCTTTTAAATAGTAGTCTAATATTCTATTTTATGAAAGTACCATGATTATTTGACAAGTTTCCTAGAGTTAGACTTGGAATTATTTGATTTTGCTATTATTTTGTGTTTAATTCTTAATAACAAAATGTTTAGTTACTTCTTTGAAAGGAATTGAGTTCAAGGGCTCCTGAAAGCAGTGGGAAATCTTAAATTGCACATGCAGGAAGCCACATGACAAATACGAAGCAGCTGAGAGGTTTATTGTTTTGCAATATACTTTAGGCATACATTTTACTTATTGTGAACAGGAACCTGATATCCCTGGACTACAGTTTGGTACATTTGATATTGCCAAGCTATTTTCATGACAATAGAGGGGAAGGCTATTGGTGGAACACTAGCAAGATAATTCAGGAACACTGACTGATATTATAAGGTGATTTTAAAGCTCCATTATTTTGGAAAGTAAAAGGTAAGTACCAACTTGCAAGCATCCATTGAATAAAGTTTTTCTCAAGTTGCATAGTAATAATGCAAGTTTGGTGTCTGAAGAAGGCATCACCAAAGGCAGTATAGTGTTTTAGATCACATGGCTCTAGAATCAAGCAAGCCTGGATGGGACCCTGGCTCCCCTACCTTCTAATGTGTGATCACAGGTAAGTTATTAAGCCTTATTTTACAGTTACTTTTTTAGTAAAATGGGGCTAATACCTATTTCATAATGTTGTTGGTGGGAATTAAGGTAGTATAGCATATATAGATACTGTACAATAAATATTAACCATTATTTAGTGACTACCTAATGCTAACTGTAGTATTTTAACAAATACCTACTATACAGTATGTACTACATACCACACACTACTATTACTCTCTCCATCTCTCTGTTTCATATTCACATACATACATACACACACACACACACACACACACACACCCCACTCATTTATTCCTCATAGCAGCTCTATGCATTAGTACTAATAAAAGTCTTCTTGCATGCCACTTTTCAGAGTCTTCTTTTAGATAAATTATCTTTTTCATTCCCAAAACCACAACACAAATCAGATAGAAAATGGAAAACAAGAATCCAAAAGGTCTGAAATTATAGTCAACCAAATAAAGTTTAAACTGTTGTTTTACACACATTGTACTATTGTTTCACAATTAACATTTCAAAGAGATTGTTCACAAACTCGGTGTTAATAATAAACTGATATCTCAAAAGTGGCATGAATTCTACCTTCACTTTTCATGGTTTTCAACTTAGTGACTACATTATTAAAATAACAATACATGTTAAGAAGTTATGGAAAAATAAAAAGCATTCATTGTTTTATCAGTTTCTGTGTAGGGTAATAAACATCACACTTACCTAGTAATGTGAAGAGATGTATTCTAGACATTAATTTTCTTTAAAATGTCTGCTTTACTAGAAATCTTTAGAAAATATATTCTTTCATGTCCATATTGATTTTTAATCCCTACTTCTGCTATGAAGAAGCTATGAGGAAAACTCAAAGAGGAAGTTATGGTGGCAGGAAATTTCTTCAGCATCTATTGCCTTTTATTAGGGTCCTCACTTCTAGGAAAACAGTTCAACAAGAACTCTTTACCCCGAGATACTTGTGCCTCAGTACATCCCTGACTTGCAGCCTCAGGATCCAGCCCCACTTTGTTCCCTATAGAGCATATATACCTGCAGAACAATGATAAATCGAAAGTCCCCACCAGCATCCTCAGAATTCAGGAAAATGCAAAATCCAGCACCATTCTTACAAAAGGGCAGGACTCACTGAATCTAACTGAATTAGAGTGTGTTAAACAGGGAGGACAGCCATTATAAGTAGGTCAAATAAATGAGGCACAACCTCATCCAAGAAAAAGAAATCACACCAACAAGTTTCCAGAGGACCCCAGAGAAGGCTCCACACCCAGCCTCAGGGAGACACTGAGGAGCCTTCCCAGCTGCCGGTCCAAAGAAGCCTGGACAGTCTTGGACTCCTTTCCTGTGTTGGCCAATGTGAGTCTGGAATGGAGCCCTGTACCAGATAAAATATCTTAATCCTGCCAACTGCTTCTTGGCTTTGAGCAGCTGTAGGAACAGCTGGTTTTACAACAGTCACAGACTGAGTCCTTGTCCTGAGGTAGGAGAGTCCTAAGTTTAGTAAGAAACTTAAAATTTGAGTCTTTGTACAACAAACTTCATAAGCTTCAGCCTGAAGTCTTGATGTGTTGCGCTTGTTATCCATGCATCTTGCAAATAACTAAATGATCTATAATTGTTTCATTCAGGAGAAATCTTCCTTCAACTATAAAATCAAATTTTTCCAATTCCCAGCTTTAATTAGACACTAAAGTGTCTAATTTTATGACAGGAGATCAGTTATTCCTCAGCCAGTATAGTTAAAAATCAATTGAATTCCAGGAGTGCAAATTGAATACAAAAACTTACTCCTGCTCCCTTGATCTCCCAATAAAAAGATTTAATTCTTCTTTAAGTCATAAAGCTTCTAGGATAGAACATAAGAGTAGAAAATAATGAAATTTTGAAAGCTGGAAAGCAGACAGAAATGAACCATAAATTGACAGTGGAAAAAGCCAAGACCCACTCAGTTTACCTCACAGAATATCTAAAAGGCACAGCTGGCATGACTGAAAGTAGGGGACAATGAAAGGGATGAGCTAAAATATTGAGGCTCTGTTGAACTTCTTTCAAGAAATAGCTAGATTCCCTAGACCAGGTTCTACTCTATGAAGCTGAGTGGTTGGTCCACTCCCATCCTGGAAACAATCTGAAGATACGTTCTCTGGAAAGTATAAAAATATATGTTTCTAGGTGAGAGATTAGGCACAATTTGTGAGGAAGTTTTTATACTCTAATAAAAACTGGGAACTGGGTGAACACATGTCAGTTGGAATAATTATTCCAGCCCTTTCCCCCCATTGGTTCCCAGAAGGATGGTAGTGAGGTCCAGCCCCACAGAACAAGGGATTGGAAGCTCTTCTCTGGGTGATCTGAACAGCCAAAGAGGAGGGCCCTAGACAAACTGACCCTGGTGGTTCCCAAGTAAAGGGCTCGAGAGCATCCTAAGTGAAGCTATTGTGAATGAGCCCCATTCATATATGCCAGGTTCAAATCAGCCTTGTTTTCCCCCATTCTTGAAGGTAGCAGACAAAGAAGACCCATCTGACATCTGAGAAAAGAGTCTAAAGTGAAAGAGCCCCAAACAAACAAAAATCAGATTGTATCTCAGGGATACAAAGAGCAAAATCCAGATTGTGGAAAACTTTACACAAATGGCACAGTTTCTTAAATAAATGGCACCAAATGAAAGTAGAGAAATGGGAAAATATAAATGTACAAAGACTTAAAACACGTATCAACCAACTGCATTGTATGAACCTTATTTGAATACTGATTTGAACAACCCAACTGTTTAAAAACATAACATGATCAGAGCAATTTAAATACTGATTATATATTTTATGATATTAGGGAACTGTTGTTGACTTGTTTCTAGGTATGAAATATTGAGTTGAAAGAGTCCTTATATTTTATTGGTATATACTAAAATATTTAGGGATGAAATAATAAAATAGTTGAGATTTGCTTCAATATAATCTTGGTGGGAATTGACTAAAGCAACCATCCATAGAAGGAAAGAAACATAGAAATATTTTTCTATTATTCTCTCTACTTTATGTTTGAAATTTTTCACAACGGAGAAAAAACTATCATTAGAATCCTCAGAGAAGACAATGAAACTATAAAACAGAACCAAAGTAATATTAAAAAGAAACATTAAAGTCTCCTATAAATAAAAAATAGTAACTGACAAAAAACATTCAATAAAGAGGGGAAAAATTGAGGACATATACTAACAAATACAGTGAAACATTATAGAAATGGAAATGAAAGATTAAAAAACTAGAGGACCAGTACAGAAGGTTCAAAATCTGGGGGGTAGTTCCAGAGAGAGCAAAGAACAACAGAAGGGAGGAATCCATCAACACAATAATATAAAAAGAATTCCCAAACCGAAGGCCCCAGATTTCTTTCTATTTTTTTTTCTTTTGTTTTCCCTCTTGTTGCTTAGGCTGAAGTGCAGTGGTGCAATCTCAGCTCTCTGCAACCTCCACCTCCCAGGTTTAAGTGATTCTCCTGCCTCAGCCTCCAGAGTAGCTGGGATTACAGGCACCTGCCACCATGCCTGGCTAGTTTTTTGTATTTTTGGTAGAGACAGCATTTTACCACATTGGTCAGGCTGGCCAGGCTCTTGTCAAACTCCTGAACTCAGGTAATTCACCTGCCCCTCAAAGTGTTGGGATTACAGGTGTGAGTCACTGTGCCTGGCCAAGGCCAAGGCCATGGATTTCTAAAAGAAAAGAATGCAGCCAGTGCCTGACACAAGTGATGAAAACAGGCCCACATCAAGGCACATTATTGTGAAACTGCAGGACATTGGAAACTAAGAGATTTGGCAAGTTTCCAGGAAAAAAAAAAACTAACAAAACCTGGCTATACATAAAAGATCAGGAATCAGAAGCATATAGGACTTCACAATGGAAAAAATTTAGAAGGAAATAGAGCAATACCTTCAAAATTCTGAAGGAAAAGTATTTCTAGAATAAATTTCTATATCCAGCCAAACTACAAATCAAAGGTAAAAGTAGAATAAAAATATTTTTCAGATATAAAGGTTTCAAAAATTTTATTTTCAGTCACCTTTTCTGAGCAGTAACAGCAATAAATAAATCCAGAGAGAGGAATAAATGGAATATAGGAAACAATGGATCTAGCAAAAAACGAGAGGTAAAGGAAATCCCCAGAAGGGTGATCAAGAGAGATTCCCAAATTAAAGTTACCCTCTATGCCTCAGTTTCCTTTTGTGAAACAGGAAACTAACAATAGCGGCTACTTCATAGAATTATTGTTAAGGATTCTGCATAAAACACTTGGAGTAGTGCCTAGCACAAAGTCAGAGCTATGAGAGTTACTGATGATTGTTACTGTTGTTACAATCATCAAAGAACTGACTTTTTACTCTAGGTTAACTTATAAGTTGATATATTATAATAACTTTAAAAAAATCAGTGTAATACACATTCTGAATTGAACATATTCCCAGCTTTGGAATGACAGAAAATATTAACAGAATCATAGTCTTTTAGAGGTTGGCCTGGTTTTAAAATTTTTCTTGCACAATTTCCTTGTTTTGAAGAGGAAAAAACTGAAGCTCAGAGTGGCTAAGAAACTTGCTTAAAACTACTAGCATGGGGAGAAATGCCAGATATAGGTGATGAGGAAGGCAGCAAATCACACTGCCATGTGTGTATCTATGCAACAGTATTGCATGTTCTTCATGTGTACCCCAAAACCTAAAATGCAATTAAAAAAAAAACTACATAGCCATTTAGGAGTTGGGACTAGCACTCAGGCGTGTCATGTAAATACACTGAAAACTTGAAGTGTAGCTCCTCAAGCTATCTAATGTCCTCAGAGAGTCAGAATTACACATATACCAAAAAAAAAAAAAAAAAAAATCACCATAGAAATATGTTATGCAATTCTGCCATGTTATTCTAAAACCTAGCACTCAGCTCAAGCAGCAAAGGCAACATAGAAAGATGCATTCAGGATGACAGAGGAGGCTAGAGTTAGGTTCTCTGAATTAGGCTGACAATATGGAAAACAATGTATGAAATTCACCATCTTACACAGTCTTTTAATTTTGGAAAGGATATGTTAGTTTACACACAAAAGAATGCCTAACACACGGCAGTGTGGATGGGCATTTCTGTTCCCAGAATAATGAGATGGGCAGTAATATTCTTCTGTATTTTTGATGCGTTTTTTTTAATACTTTTGATGCGTTTTTGAAAGGATATCCACAGTTTGTAGGATTAGTAACCATTTCGGTCACTGCTTCTAAGAAAATGATGCTTCTGTCAAAAGGACATGGCAACAAGGACTATCTAGCCAGGCCAATGAAGAGCATGAGTTTTAAGTCAGGGAAAAAAAGGCAAGATCCTGGGAGAAGTGCTTTCTCCCTCCCCTCACCACTGACACTCATGTGATGCTTGAGAGGGAATCAGGTTGGATGAGAATTTTCTTAGCACAAATTCTATCATCTGTCTTAATCTTGTTTCAACTAAAAGTAAGCTCTCCATACATTTCAGAAAGTCCTATGTAAAGTTCTTTTTAAATAACTTTATCTCAAACTGTTGAGATAAAGTTATTTAAAAAGAACTTTGCCCATTTTCTTTTCATTGAATCTCAGCAGGAAAGTACATGCTAATTTCTCATCTTCAAAACACTGAAAATTTCTAAACTTCTTGAGTATTTATTACAAACAAATTTGTAATTGCCCTTCAATGTAGTACACATTTCACAGCAATCCAAATGCCAAAGTGGTGACTGGTGGGAGTTAAACACCTCTTAATATTTTAACTGAGATTTAAAGTAACAGGTAGACTCCAAAAATATCAAAAAAGTTATTTCCAAATGTTTTAATCCTTTTTACAAATGCTTATTTTGGTATTTTTGATTAATAAAAAGATTTTCTCCTTCTTCTTTGTTGTAACCATTAGGTACATTTTGGAAAATCACTCAAGCAATAAATATCAAAGTATGTACTGGTAACTTAGCCAAGTTAATAAAAAAAAAGAAATAAAACTATTTATAAATATTTCACATTTCTTCTATGTAATAACAGAAACATACAAAAAGTTCAGTTTTAAAATGGAAAATAGTGGCACATCAATACTCACAGAAAAAGTAGGATTCCAGTGTTTGCCAGGGCAAAGGCAAGTCCCAAAATCCCACTCCCCATAATGGCGTTGCTTAGGTTAAAAACAGACATGCCTAAGGAAGTTGTACCTGGAATCTGAATAAAGAAACAAACATTGACACTAAGGAAAATAATCCCCAAGAAAGTTCATCAAGCCAAAGTCTTTAATGCACTCTCAGGAATCAATATGAAAATAAAATTCAAGAAAATCCTTTCTTAGTGATCTAGTTATTTCCTTTAATGGGTTTCAAGGGAAAATACATTAGGTATGAGGAATATCTTGGTGAATACAGGTAATTATGCTTCTTTTGTTATTATGCTACTTGAATTAAAAAGATCTGTCCCAATTTATATGATTAAGAAAACATACTTCATTATAATGATACTTACATATTCATCACATTTCTTTTTTTCCAAATGGCTGTTTGTGAGACTTCTTCTACTTTCACGATCAGAAATAAACTTGCTGTAAAGATATGCATAACATATTTAACCTTACGATAATGATTTGAAGCTTGACATCTTGACTAAATGATTTATTACTCACCAAAACATACATGAACAGTTACCAGTCAGCTCTCTAAGAGTTTACAGCCCTATTCAACCACCAACTGCCCCCAGCTGTTTTTTGTTTTGTTTTGTTTTGCCAGTGTAAGTTGTCCACATTCTCGTTTTACCAAACAAACTTTAAGTGCCCCAAGGGCAGGCACCTTGCCTCATTCATTTTTATATCCTTCACCCTACCTAGTACAAAACAATGCCAATAATCTGTGCTCATCTTGAGATGAAATAAAAGACAACCATAAGTCAAAAACAGCTAAGCATTTTGAATCATTTTAATAATAAATTTAAATACTATGTATAACACGAATTAATTTTTGTATAGTTTTTCCTCTAAGTAGAAAATTAGATAATATCAAGACTACTATAAACCTGGTATTTAAAAGGATACTAGAGGCAGGTTTTCTTTTGAGCTCAGGTTCTTGGACTACAAAATTATTAAACAGGAATTCCCTCTCCCTTGCAGAAAAGAAAACAGCTGCTTCACCATCAAATATTCCTTCAGCAACTGCTATTTGCAAGTCACTGGAACAGGCATTGGGGAAACCTAGGGGTATGTAATAAATGATGCAAGTAGGAGGTTATGGGAGTTCAGATTAGGAAATTATGGTGAGGAGAGAGGAATATGGTCCATGGTTAGGGTCAGAGCCAGGTCTTTAAGAAAGCAAGGAAATTAGAACTTGAGTTCAAATCCTCTCTATCTTGGAGGGCCTGAGCATACTACCTTAGTTTCCTCATCTGGGAAACAGAAGTTAACACTATTACATTATCTTACCAAGTTATTGGGAGAATTAAATGAGAGGGCACATGTTAAACATCAGCACCTGGCACAGAGTAACAGCAATAGATGTTAGATATTCCTCTCCATCGGGGAAATGGGACTTGAAATGGGAACAATTCAGACAGACTACATGGAGTAAATGATGTACAAACATATAGAAGTAAGAATTTAAAATGCTTTAAGAACCACCACAGGATCCAGATCCAAGATGGTGGTTTAGGAGCAACTCAGGATTGCAGCTCCCAGTGAAAGCGCAGAGGGTGAGTGAATGCCACATTTCCAGATGGATCTTTATTGCCCACAGACCAGGAGATTCCCAGGCAGAGGAGCCCCATGGGTCACCAGTGTGGCTATTTTGGCTGGCACAGCTATTTTGCCAGTGCCCCAGCACAGCAGTTCTCCGTACAAAATACACTGGTCTGGTTGCCTTTTTAAGCTGGCAATTGGAGCTCTGGTAGTGCAGAGTCATTGCCCATTCATCTGATTAAACAGGGGAAAGAAACAGGGAGCCAGGCCAGGTGATTCCCAGGCAGCGCCGTTGTTTCAGCCAGCGCAGTGGGTCACAAAACAAGAAATCACACAGATCCTGGCACCTTTCCAACAGGCAACTGGAACAACTGGGAGAGAGTCAACCATTCAACTTAAAAAAAAAAAAGGCTTTGAGGCAGGGAGCCAGGTGATCAGGCTTGGCGGTCCCACCCTTACCTCCCCAAATAAAAACAGCAATTGGAAACTCTCTGGGTTGAGAGTTTCATGGCAAGCACAGTTGAACACGGTACAGTCTAGCTCTGTGGGGGAGGGGCATCCACCATTACTGAGGCATTCCACCCCTATGGAGGTAGTCTGCCATGGCTGAGGCAGCTGGCTGTTGCCAAGGCAACCCACCACTACAGAGAGATTCCACCATTACAGAGGTGGGCCACCATTGCCAAGGCAATTCTAACCACACCCATATAAACAGGACTGCAGGAAAGTTCACATGGCAGTGGGGCAGAGCCCATGGCGGCTCAGCAAAGCCTCTGCAGGCAGTGACAAGGCAGCCTCCTTGCTAGGCAGGGCATCCCTGAAAAAAAAAGGCAGCAGCACAACAGAAACTCATAAATAAAGCCCTAACTCCCCAGGACAGAGCACCTGGGGGACAAAAAGGGGGGTTATGAGTTCTGCTGCAGCAGACTTAAACGTACCTGCCTAGCAGCTCTGAACAACAGAGCTCACAGCTCAGCACTTGAACTCCTATAAAGGACAGACTGTCTCCTTAAGCAGCTCCCTGACCCCTTATATCCAGAGTCACCTCACAAAGGACTGATCAGACTGATATTTGGAGGGCATCAGTCTGGGACAAAGATAGCAGAAGAAGAAACTGGTAACAACCCTTACTGTTCTGCAGCAGCTGGAGGTGATCCCAGGAAAGCAGAGCCTGAAGGGGATCTCAGCAGTCTTAGAGCAGAGGGGCCAGATGGTTAGAAGAAAAAATAAGAAACAGAAATAACTTCCTCATCAACTGGACATCCACTCCGAGATCCAATCTGAAAATCAGCAACTATACAGATGACAGGTGGGTAAATCCACAAAGATGGGAAGAAACCAGTGCAAAAAAGGAGGAAAACACCCAAAACAAGAACACCTCTCCTCCTACAAGGGATCATAACTCCTCACCAGCAAGGGAACAAAGCTGGATGGAGAATGAGTGTGATGAAATGACAGAATCAGATTTCAGAAGCTGGATAATGACAACCTTCTGTGAGTTAAAAGAACATGTTCTAACCCAATGCAAAGAAACTAACAATCATGAAAAAAGATTTGACGAAATGCTAACAAGAATGGAAAACTTAGACAGAAATATGAGTGAATTAATGGAGCTGAAAAACACGAGAACTTCACGAAGCATGCACAAGCTTTAACAGCCGAATTGACCAAGAAGAAGAAAGGATATCAGAGGTTGAGGATCAACTCAATGAAATAAAATGAGAAACCAATATTATAGAAAAAAATGCAAAAAAGAATGAACAAAGTCTCCAAGAAATGTGGGACTATGTGAAGAGACCTAATCTATGTTTGATAGGTGTACCTGAATGTGACAAAGAGAATGAATCCAAGCTGGAAAATACTCTTCAGGATATTATCCAGGAAAATTTCCCCAACCTAGCAAGGCAGGCCAATATTCAAAATACAGAGAACACCACAAAGATATTCCGCAAGAAGAGCAACCCCAAGGCACATAATGGTCAGATTCACCAGGGTTGAAATGAAGGAGAAAATACTAAGGGCAGCCAGAGAGAAAGGTCGGTTATCAAAAATAGAAGCCCATCGGATTCACAGCAGATCTCTCAGCAGAAATCCTACAAGCCAGAAGAGAGTGGGGGCCAATATTCAACATCCTTAAAGAAAAGAACTTTCAACCCAGAATTTCATATCCAGCCAAACTAAGCTTCATAAGTGAAGGAAAAATAGAATCCCTTGTGAACAAGCAAGTACTCAGAGATTTTGTCACCACCAGGCCTGCTTTACAAGAGCTCCTGAAAGAGGCACTACACATAGAAAGGAATAACCAGTACCAGCCACTCCAAAAACAAACCAAATGCTAACGAGCATAAACAAAATGAAGAATCTGCATCAACTAATGGACAAAACAGCCAGTTACCATCAAAAGGGCAGTACCAAATTCACACATAACAATATTAACCCTAAATGTAAATGAACTAAATGCCCCAATCAAAAGACACAGACTGGAAAATTGGATAAAAAGACAAAACCCATTGGTGTGCTGTATCCAGAAAACCCATCTCACAGGCAAGGATACACAAAGGCTCAAAATAAAGGGATGAAGAAAGATTTACCAAGCAAATGGAGAGAGAATAAAAAGCAGAAGTTGCAATTCTTGTCTCTGATAAAATATACTTTAAAGAAACAAAGATCAAAGAGACAAAGAAGGACATTACATAATGGTAAAAGGATTGAAGCAAAAGAAGAGCTAACAATCCTAAATATATACGGACCCAATACAGGAGCACTGAGATACATAAGGCAAGTTATTAATGGCTTACAAAGAGTCTTAGACTCCCATACAATAATAGTGGGAGACTTTAACACCCCATTGTAAATATTAGATGGATCAACCACACAGAAAATTAACAAGGATATCCAGGGCTTGAACTCAGACCTGGAACAAGCAAACCTAATAGACATTTACAGAACTCTCCATCCCAAATCCACAGAATATACATTCTTCTCATCACCACATCACACCTACTCTAAAATTGACCACGTAATTGGAAGTAAATCACTCCTCAGCAAATGCAAAAGAACAGAAATCATAACAGTCTTTCAGACCACACTGCAATCAAGTTAGAGCTCAGAACTCAGAAGCTAACTCAGAACAGCACAGCTTCATGGAAACTGAACAACTGGCTCTTGAATGTTGACTGGATAAACAATGAAATGAAGGCAGAAGTAAAGACTTTCTTTGACACCAATGAGAATGAAGACATAACATACCAGAATCCCTGGGACACATTTAAAGCAGTCTCTAAAGGAAAATATATAGCAATAAGTGCCCACATGAGAAGCAAAAAGAGATCCAAAATTGATACTCTATCATCAAAATTAAAAGAGCTAGAGGAGCAAGATAAAAAAAACTCAAAACCTAGCAGAAGACAAGAAATAATTAAGATCAGAGCAGAACTGAGGGAGACAGAGACACAAAAAAACCCTTCAAAAAATCAACAAATCCAGGCACTGGTTTTTTGAAAAGATCAACAAAATAGATCTTTAGCCAGATTAATAAAAAAAGAAAGAATAATGAAATAGATGAAATAAAAAATGATAAAGGGGATTTCACCGCAGATTCCACAGAAATTCAAACCATCATCAGAGATTATTACAAACTCTATGCACATAAACTAGTAAACATGGAAGAAATGGATAAATTCCTGGACACTTGCCTCCTCCCAAGCCTAAACCAGGAAGAAGCCAAAACCCTGAATAGACCAATAATAAGATCTGAAGTTGAGGCAGCAATTAAGAGCCTACCACACAAAAAAAGCCCAGATCTAGAGGGGTTCACAGCCAAATTTTACCAGACACACAAAGAGGAGCTGGTACCATTTCTTCTGAAACTATTCCAAATAATCCAAAAAGAGGGAATCCTTCCCAAATCATTTTATGAAACCAACATCATCCTGATACCAAAACCCAGCAGAGACTCAACAAAAAAAGAAAATTTCAGGCCAATATCCATGATGAATATAGATGCAAAAATCTTTAATAAAATACCAGCAAGCTGATTGCACCAGCACATCAGAAAGCTTATCCACCATGATCAAGTAGGGTTCATCCCAGGGATGCAAGGCTGGTTCAACATATGCAAGTCTATAAACGTAATTCACCACATAAAGAGAACTAAAGACAAAAACCATTATCTCAATTAATGAAGAGAAGGTCTTTCACAAAATTCAACATCCCTTTATGGTAAAAACCCTCAATAAACTAGGTATTAATGGAATGTATCTCAAAATAATAAAAGCTATTTATGACAAACCAAACAGCCAATATCATACTTAATGGGCAAAAACTGAAAGCATTCCCTTTGAAATCTGGTACTAGACAAGGATGCCCTCTCTCACCACTCCTATTCAACATAGTACTGGAAGTTCTAGCTAGAGCAATCAGGCAAGAAAAAGAAATAAAGGTATTCAAATAGGAAAGGAGGAAGCCAAATTGTCTTTATTTGCAGACAACATGATTGTATATCTAGAAGATCCCATCGTCTCAGCCCAAAATCTCCTGAAACTGATAAGCAACTTCACCAAAGTCTCAGCATACAAAATCAATGTACAAAATTCACAAGCATTCCTATCCCAATAACAGACTTAAAGAGAGCTAAATTAAGAATGAACTACCATTCACAATTGCTACAAAGAGAATAAAATACCTAGGAATACAACTAACAAGGAATGTAAAGGAGCTCTTCAAGGAGAACTACAAACCACTGCTCAACAAAATAAGAGAGGACACAAACAGATGGAAAAACATTCCATGTTCATGGTTAGGAAGAATCAATATCATGAAAATGGCCATACTGCCCAAAGTAATTTATAGATTCAATGCTATTCCCATCAAGTTACCAATGACCTTCACAGAACTGGAAAAAATCACCATGAACTTCATATGGAACCAAAAGAGAGCCCGCATAGCCAAGTCAATTCTAAGCAAAAAGAACACAGCAGGAGGCATCACACTACCAGACTTCAAACTATACTACAATGCTACAGTAATCAAAACAGCATGGCACTGGTACCAAAACAGAGATATAGACCAATGTAACAGAACAGAGGCCTCGGAGGCAACACAACATATCTACACCATCTGATCTTTGATAAACCTGACAAAAGCAAGCAATGGGGAAATTATTCCCTGTTTAATAAATGGTGTTGGAAAAACTGGCTAGCTATGTGCAGAAAGCAGAAATTGGACCCCTTCCTGACACCTTACACTAAAATTAACTCCAGATGGATTAAAGGCTTAAACACAAGACCTAACACCATAAAAATCCTAGAAGAAAATCTAGGCAAAACCATTCAGGACATAGGAGTAGGCAAGGACTTTATGACCAAAACACCAAAAGCATTGGCAACAAAAGCCAAAACAGATAAATGGGACCTAATCAAACTCTACAGATTCTTCACAGCAAAAGAAACAGTCATTAGAGTGAATCAGCAACCAACAGAATGGGAAAAAGTTTTTGCAGTTTACCCATCTGACGAAGGGCTGATATCCAGAATTTACAAAGAACTAAAACAGATTTACAAGAGAAAACAAACAAGCCCATTCAAAAATGGGCAAAGGATATGAACAGACACTTTACAAAAGAAGACATACATGAGGCCAACAAACATATGAAAAATGCTCATCATCACTGGTCATTAGAAAAATCCAAATCAAAACTACATTGAGATACCATCTCACGCCAGTTAGAATGGTGATCATTAAAAAAATCTAGAGACAACAGATGCTGGAGAGGATGTGGAGAAATAGAAACACTTTTACACTGTTGGTGGGACTGTAAATTAGTTCAACCATTGTGGAAGACAGTGTGGTGATTCCTCAAGGACCTAGAAATAGGAATTCCATTTGACCCAGCAATCCCTTTACTGGATATATATCTGGAGGATTATAAATTGTTCTACTATAAGGACACATGCACACGAATGTTCATTGCAGCACTGTTTACAATAGCAAAGACCTGGAACCAACCCAAATGCCCATCGATGACAGACTGGACAGGGAAAATGTGGCACATATACACCATGAATGTTATGCAGCCATCAAAAACTATGAGTTCGTGTCCTTTGTTGGAACATGGATGAACCTGGAGACCATCATTCTCAGCAAACTGACACAAGAATAGTAAATGAAATACCAGAAGTTCTCACTCATAGGTGGGTGTTGAACAATGAGAACACATGGACACAAGGAGGGGAGCACTACACACTGGGGTCCGTCTGGGGGAATAGGAGAGGGACAGTGGGGGGTAGGGAGTTGGGGAGAGATAGCATGGGGGAAAATGCCTAAAATGCAATAAAAAAAGAAAGAAAATTATATGGAAGAGAAAATATATTTGCTAATCATTAAGTAGAAGTACATCATCATAAAGGTCAAAAAAAAAAAAAACCCACCACATACATTCAGGATGAATATCAAAACTTTGTAGCCTAAATATTTAGTTTTAAAAAATTTGTGATTAGAAAACAAATAATTTTGTCAAAGGACATCCAACAACAGTTGTTGTCAAGGATGTGGAATAAAAGGAACACTTACACACCATTTATAGGGATTTAAATAAATACAATCTCTATGGAAAACAGCAAGGAGATTCCTCAAAGAACTAAAAATAGATCTACCATTCCATCTAGCAATCCTGCTACTGGGTATCTACCCAAAGGAAAGAAAACTATTATATCAAAAAGATGTCTGCATTCATATATTTATCACAGTACTGTTCACTTTAGCAAAGTCACGGTATCAACCTAAGTGTCCATCAACAGATGATTAGATAAAGAAAATATGGTATAGATATATACCACAAAATACTATTTCACCATAAAAAAAAAACAATAAAATCATGTCTTTTGCAGCAACATGGATAGAACTGAAGGCTTATATGAAATGATTCAGAAACAGAAAGTCAAAACCTGAATGTTCTTACATATAACTGGGAGCTAAACAATGGGTCCATATGGACACAGAGAGTGAAAAGTAGACACTGGAGACTCCAAAAGGTGGGAAGGTGGGAAGGTGGGAGGGAGCAGGGGATAAAATACTACCCACTGGGTACAATGTTTACTATTTTAAAAGCCCAAGCTTTACGACTACATAATATATTTGTGTAACACAACTGAACCTGTACCTCCTAAATCTATAAAAATATAAATTACATTAAAAGTCCATGCATAGGCAAACTGCTGCATGTATTAGTAAGATATGTTAGAAATGCTTTGTGACTCTTCTAGGTCTGGAAATTCAATGACCTGATCATGGTTACAACTAATGACAGTGAATTTTTTATTAATAAATGTAAAACCACTTGAACTGGACTAGTTAATAAAGCATGCATATTTAAGCTGTATATTATATTTTCATATACCTTTTTTTTTTTTTTTTTGAGACAGAGTGTTAGTCACCCAGGTGGGAGTGCAGTAGTACTATCTCCACTTCCCTGGCTCAGTGATTCTAGTGCCTCAGCCTCCCAAGTAGCTGGGATTATACCTGTGCACCACTGCACCCAGCTAATTTTTATATTTTTATTAGAGACATGGTTTTGCTATGTCAGCCAGGCTGGTCTTGAACTCCTGGCCTCCCAAACTGTTGGGATCACAGGCATGAACCACTGTGCCTGGCCTCATACACTTTTTTCAATGATGCTATATTTCATAGGAAAATATTTTTAAATGAAACATGTATCATTGATGCTCATTTTAACTTATCTATGTTTTTCAACTTTAATCCACGGGATCTGGTTCTTTCAGGCATTATTTCTACAAATTTGTGTTATTTCATCAGGATATCCTAAAGTTATGCAATATCCTTACTACAAACTTACTCTGGGAGTATCACTGGGTATAAGCTTTACAATCTGTGGACACTGCTTTTGGTTAGGACCTACTAGGAATCAAAGGATGTGGAAGAAAAACCTTGGTCTCCTGAAACATAGGAGCTGACATTGTGGCTAAGGAGAGACATACCAGCTAACACCAGTATAGGAACATCAGGCTGTGCAGATTAAGATGAGGTGAAGAGTCCAGAGAAGGAAAAAAACAGCATTAACTGGGATTAGCCAGAGAAAAACTAAAAGACAGAAACCTCAGAAATAGTTTAGAATGTTCTTAGCAAGAGACTGACGTAATAAAAGCAGTATCTTTGCAGACAAACTCTGGTGGTTGTATATAGCATTGCTACTAAGGACTAGTTTGGCTTTTCTTCTGTCTTTAATGTTTTGAATCATTCCACAGAATTAAGGTTTACAGACCTGGCTGCACAATGGCAGGGGAAAGCAGCCTTCCCTTTCATACAGGCAGCCCTAAGAAAAGTGGGCATTGGACTTTCCAAAATGAAATTGACTGAAAATATTTAAGCATTGTTGTCAAAAGACTGTACAGTGTCCTTGGTATTTGTAGGAGATTGGTTCTAGGCTTCCCCTCACCCTTCTGCAGATACTAAAATCCAAGGATGCTCATTTCCTAATATAAAATAGCTGTAGAATTTGCATTTAACCTATGCATATCATCCTGTATACTTTAAGTCCTCTCTAGACTACTTATAATACCTAATACAAATGCTATGTAAATAGTTGTTATACCATGCTTTAAAATTTGCATTTTTAATTGTTGCATTGTCAATTTGTGTTTGTTTTTCCAAATATTTTCAATCCTCAGTTGAATCTGCAGATGCAGAACCCAAGGATATGGACAGCCAACTATATGTAATTAGGCTAATTTTATTATTATTATTATTATTTTAGAGACAAGTTCTTGCTTTGTTGCCCAAGCTGGACTGCAGTGACAAAATCATAGCTCACTGTAACCTAGAGCTCCTAGACTCAAGCAATCTTCCTGCCTCAGCCTCCCAAGTAGCTGGGACAACAGGCACACATCACCACACCTAGCTATTTTTTTTTTAATTTTATAGGGATGGAGTCTTGCTGTGTTGCTCAGGCTGGTCTCGAACTCCTAGGCTCAAGTGATTCTTCTGACCTCACCTCCCAAAGTACTGGGATTACAGGTATGAGTCACTGTGCTTGACCTAATCTGTCTAATTTTAATAACCAACTTAATTCTATCAAGTATATCCAGTGGTCTCCCTTTGCCTTTCTTGTGGAGGGACTTGTTTTCCAGAGAGAATTTCTATTATATTTAAATGAATAGAAAATTGTGAACATTTTCAAACAAAGCACCAATAAACTGCCTGTTATAACAGATCTAAATTCCAGGTCTGGTAACACTCCCCAGGGTTGGTGGCAAAGTATAGGTGAGCAGAGAAGAGATACAGGTACTGTGACATGAGGGTACATTCAGTCAGGTCAAACATTGTGTGGTTGAAGCAGATAAAATCCCTGTATGACTGCCAGCTGTTTCCTGCAGAACTTCTGCAGAATGAGAATGATATTGAATGACAGAGCTATTTCAATGAATAACCATTAAAAAGCATATTAAAACCCATTATTTGTAGAGTGCCTCCTTGATTCTCTCTTTCATTCCATTTTCTGCAACAAGACGTAATAGGTTTTTCCAAAAAATCTCCACTGGCTCCACCACTGAATACACTTCAAGCACAAATTCATCACCCTGCAATTCCAGGTACTGCTTAATATGATTTTGCCTCAGTAATTCAATCTTAGCTCCCCCTGCTCCTCCTGAGAGGAGCTGAGGGCTGAGATAAGACCAGTGCATTCTGAGAACAGAGAATAAAAAGCTAGATGGCAATAGGAATTCACTTTCCCTTGAGGAGGTCCTCTTTCTTCCTCTCAGACAATCTTTTTCTGTCAGTTCAAAACCCTCATCATCCACAAGTCTTCCACACTCTAGTTTGGAGTTTTTGGACTCTGA
Source organism: Saguinus oedipus (assembly GCA_031835075.1). NCBI lineage: Eukaryota > Metazoa > Chordata > Mammalia > Primates > Cebidae > Saguinus > Saguinus oedipus. Next base: position 32,903,185 of record CM063177.1, on the reverse strand, counting down.
CCTACTTATTTCTTTATGTGTAGTGTATACTATCAACACTGAACTCATCTTGCATTGTGGTTGTCCAGTGCTGTCTCTCAGCTCCTTCTAATGTGTACCTACCCACATATTAGCAACTCAGAGGAGCTCTCCACCAACTGAATATGCATCTTCTCTTTAGAAATTAGGGACATGTTTAGAAATTAAATTAGATGTTTAGAAACATCTTCTGTTTAGAAATTTCGCTTAAGCTGCAGGGAAATTTGGCTCAATAAGAATGAAGTACTTAAAGCCTCCCTAATCTCTTTATGGTGTTTCACCTTGTCTTCTAGGTCTTTAAATCTTTGCTTTGCATTTCTATACATTTGAAAATATATAAAACCAACCTTTTGTAATAGAAAATTTCATTCAAAATAACTAGGTTAAGCAGCTTATCACAAGTTTCTGTTATCTCACCATTTAAAAGATGCACTTGCTTGTTAAAAAGCATGATCTCTGGCAATAAAATAGATGTAATATTTCTCTTTTTCGACTTAAAATGTGCTATGGGGGGGATTTCCAAGATGGCATGGTAGGAACAACTCAGGATTGCAGCTCTCAGTGAAGGTGCAGAGGGTGAGTCCTAGCCGCATTTTCATACAGATCTTTGTGGCCCACAGAACAGAGAAATTTCCAGGTGTAGAAGGGACATGGGACACCAGTGCAGCCCTCTCGGCTGGTGTGGCTGTTTCAGCCAGTGCCACAGCACATCAGGACCCTGCACAAAACACACTGGTGTGGCTGCCCTGTTAAACCAGCAATCTCAGATTTGGGAGGGCAGATTAACATATCCATCGGATTAAATGGGACTTGGACAGTGAACCAGACCAGGAGATTCCCGGGAAGTGTCATTTGAGCTGGTGCAGTGGGTCACTGCATGGGAAATCACACAGATCCTGATGCCCTATCAGCAAGTGACTAAAACACCTGTGAAAGAGTCAACCATTCAACTTAAAAAATCAGAGGCAGGGAGCCAGGTGATCAGGCTCGGCAGGTAACACCCCCACAGGGACAAACAAAACGATGATTCAAAATGCTCGGGGTGATGGGAGGGGATTTCCAAGATGGTGCGGTAGGAACAACTAAGGGTTGCAGCTCTCAGTGAAGGCACAGAGGGTGAGTCCTAGCTGCATTTTCAGATGGACCTTTGTTGCCCACAGGACAGGGAAATTCCCAGGTGTAGGAGAGACATGGGACACCAGCACAGCCCTTTCAGCTTGCACGGCCATATCAGCCAGCACCGCAGCACAGCAGCAACCCGCACAAAACTCACTGGTCTGGGTACCCTGTTAAACTGGCAATCTGAGATTTGGGAGGGCAGATTAACATATCCATCTGATTAAACGGGCTTGGACACTGAGCCAGACCAAAAGATTCCTGGAAAGCATGATTTCAGCCAGTGCAGTGGGCCATGGCACAGGAAATCACACAAATCCCAGTGCCCTATCAGCAGGCGACTGAAACACTTGTGAGAGAGTCAACCATTGAACTTAAGAAAAAAAAAGAGAGAGAGAGAGAAAGGACTCTGAGGCAGGGAGCCAGGTAATCAGGCTCAGTGGGTCCCACCCACACAGGGACAAACAAAATAATGATTCAAAACACTCAGGGTTGAGACATTTACTGCAGGCTCAGCTGAATCCAGGATGGTGCAGCTCAGTGGGGGAGGGGCGTCCACCACTATGAATGCATTTCACCCCTACTGAGGTACATGCCCATTGCTGAAGCAGCCTGCTGTTGCCAAGGCAACCCACCATAACAGAGAGACTGTGCCAACAGGGCAGAGCCCACCACAGTAGGGCAGAGCCCCATGGCAGCAGGGTGGACCATGTGGTAGCAGGGCAGAGCCTCAGCAGGCAAATAGTGACTAGACTGCCTCCTAGCTGGGAAGGACAGTGCAATGGATACTCATAAAGAAAGCCCCAACCCCCTGAGAAAGAGCATCTGAGGGGAAAAAAAGGGGGATTTTATAAGTTCTGCTGCAGCAGACCTAAACACACCCGCCCAACAACCCTGAATGAACAACGGAGCTCACAGTTCAGTTCTGGAGCTCCTATAAATTACAGACCATCTCCTCAAGCAGCTCCCTGACCCCTGTATATCCAAAGAGGCACCTCAAAAAAAGGACTAATCAGACTGACATTGGGCGGGCATCATTCCGTGACAAAGATAGCAGAAGAAGAATCTGGTAGCATCCCTCACTGTTCTGCAGCTGCTACAGGTGTACCCCATACAAGCAGGGCCTGGAGTGGACCTCAGCAGTCGTACAGCAGAGGGGCTAGACTGTTAGAAGGAAAACTAAGTAACAGAAATACTTCATCATCAACAATCTGGGCATCCACTAAGCGACCCAATCAAAAAGTCAGCAACTACTCAGATGACAGGTGAATAAATACACAAAGATAGGAAGAAACCAGCACAAAAAGGACAAAAACACCCAAAACCAAAACACCTCACCTCCTACAAAAAACCAAAACTCCTCACCAGCAAGGGAACAAAGCTGGACAGAGAATGAGCATGATAAAATGATGGAATCAGACTTCAGAAGGTGGATAATGAGAAACTTCAGTGAGCTAAAAGAACATGTTCTAAATCAATGCAAAGAAACTAAAAACCTTGAAAAAAGATTTGAAAAAAAATTCGAGAAATTGATAATAAGAATGAACAACTTAGAGAGAAATATGAATGAAATGAAAGAGCTAAGAAACACAACATGAGAATTTAGTGAAGCATGCACAAGTTTCAACAGCCGAATTGCCAAAGCAGAAGAAAGAATATCTGAAGTCAAAGATCAACTCAAAGAAATAAAATGAGAAACCAAGACTAGAGAAAAAAGCACAAAAAGGAATGAACAAAATCTCCAAGAAATTTTGGACTATGTAAAGAGACCTAACCTACGTTTGATAGATGTACCAGAATGTGATGAAGAGAATGAGTCCAAGCTGGAAAACACTCTTCAGGATATTATCCAGAAAAATTTCCCCAACCTAGCAAGGCAGGCCAATACTCAACTCCAGGAAATACAGAGAACACCACAAAGATATTCCATAAGAAGAGCAACCCCAAGGCACATAATCATCAGATTCACCAGGGTTAAAATGAAGGAGAAAATACTAAGAGCAGCCTGAGAGAAAGGTCAGGTCACCCATCAGACTCACAGCAGATCTCTCGGCAGAGACTCTACAAGCCAGAAGAGAGTGGGGGCCAATATTCAACATCCTTAAAGAAAAGAACTTTCAACCCAGAATTTCATATCCAGCCAAACAGAGCTTCATAAGTGAAGGAAGAATAAAATCTTTTGCCAACAAGCAAGTACTCAGAGATTTTGTTACCACCAGGCCTGCTTTACAAGAGCTTCTGAAAGAGGCACTACACATAGAAAGAAACAAACAGTACCAGTCATTCTAAAAACATACCAAATGCTAAAGAGCATCAACAAAATGAAGAATCTGCATCAACTAACAGGCAAAACAGCCAGCTAGCATCAAAATGGCAGTATCAAATTCACACATAACAATATTAACCCTAAACAGAAATGGGCTAAATGCACCAATCAAGACACAGACTGGCAAATTGGATAAAAAACCAAAACCCATAGGTGTGCTGTATCCAGAAAACCTGTCTCACATGCAAGGATACACAAAGGCTCAAAATAAAGGGATGGAGCAAGATTTACCAACCAAATGGAGAGAAAAAAAAAAAAAAAACAGGAGTTGTAATTCTCATCTCTTATAAAATAGACTTTAAAGCAACAAAGATAAAAAGAGACAAAGAAGGACATTACATAATGGTAAAAGGATCAATAAAACAAGAAGAGCTAACGATCTTAAATATATATGGACACAATACAGGAGCACCCAGATATATAAGGGAAGTTCTTAATGACTTACAAAGAGACTTAGACTCCCACACAATAATAGTGGAAGACTTTAACACTCCACTGTCAATATTAGACAGATCAACCAGACAGAAAATTAACAAGAATATCCAGGGCTTGAATTCAGACCTGGAACAAGCAAACCTGATAGACATTTACAGAACTCTCCATCCCAAATCCACAGAATATAGATTCTTCTCAGCACCACATCACACCTACTCCAAAATTGACCACATAATTGGAAGTAAAGCACTCCTCAGCAAATGCAAAACAACTGAAATCATAACAAACAGTTTCTCAGACCATAGTACAATCAAGTTAGAACTCAGAATTCAGAAACTAACTCAGAACCACACAGCTTCATGGAAACTGAACAACTGGCTCTTGAATGTTGACTGGATAAACAATGAAATGAAGGCAGAAATAAAGAAGTTCTTCGAAACCAATGAGAATGAAGACACAACATACCAGAATCTCTGGGACACATTTAAAGCAATCTACAGAGGAAAATATATAGCAATAAGTGCCCACATGAGAAGAGTGGAGAGATCCAAAATTGACACCCTATCATCAAAATTGAAAGAGCTAGAGGAGCAAGATCAAAAAAACTCAAAACCTAGCAGAAGACAAGAAATAACTAAGATCAGAGCAGAACTGAAGAAGACAGAGACAAGATAAACCCTTAAAAAAATCAATAAATCCAAGAGCTGGTTTTTTGAAAAGATCAACAAAATAGACAGACTACTAGCCAGACTGATAAAAAAGAAGAGAGAGTACAACCAAATAGATGCAATAAAAAACGAGAAAGGGGAAATCATCACAGATTCCACAGAAATTCAAACCAACATCAGAGAATACTACAAACAACTCTATGCACATAAACTAGTAAACCTGGAAGAAATGAATAAATTCCTGGACACCTGTGTCCTCCCAAGCCTAAACCGGGAGGAAGCAGAAACTATGAATAGACCAATAACAAGGTCAGAAGTCGAGGCAGCAATTAGGAGCCTACCACACAAAAAAAGCCCAGATCCAGATGGGTTCACAGCCGAATTCTACCAGACACACAAAGAGGATCTGGTACCATTTCTTCTGAAACTATTCCAAATAATCCAAAAAGAGGGAATCCATCCCAAATTATTTTATGAAACCAACATCATCCTGATACCAAAACCCAGCAGAGACTCAACGAGAAAAGAAAACTTCAGGCCAATATCCATGATAAACATAGATGCAAAAATCTTCAATAAAATATTGACAAACCAATTGCAACAGCACATTAAAAAACTTATCCATCATGATCAAGTCGGATTCATCCCAGGGATGTAAGGCTGGTTCAACATATTCAAGTCTATAAACGTAATTCACCACATAAACAGAACCAAAAACAAAAAACACATGATTATCTCTATTGATGCAGAGAAGGCATTTGACAAAATTCAACAGCCCTTTATGCTAAAAACCCTCAATAAACTCGGTACTGATGAAATGTATCTCAAAGTAATAAAAGCTATTTACGACAAACCAACCACCAATATTCTACTTAATGGGCAAAAACTGGAAGCATTCCCTTTGAAATCTGGCATTAGACAAGGATGCCTTCTCTCACCACTCCTATTCAATATAGTACTGAAAGTTCTAGCCAGAGCAATCAGGCAAGAAAAAGAAATAAAGTGTATTCAAATAGGAAAGGTGGAAGCCAAATTGTCTCTATTTGCAGACGACATGATAGTATACTTAGAAGACCCCATCACCTCAGCCCCAAAACTCCTGAAACTTATAAGCAACTTCAGCAAAGTCTCAGGATATAAAATCAATGTGCAAAAATCACAAGCATTCCTATACACCAATAATAGACCTAAAGAGAACCAAATCAAGAACGAACTGCCATTCACAATTGCTACAAAGAGAATAAAATAGCTAGGAATACAACTCACAAGGAATGTAAGGGACCTTTTTAAGGAAAACTAAAAACCACTGCTCAATGAAATAAGAGAGGATACAAACAGATGGAGAAACATTCCATGTTCATTTTTAGGAAGAATCAATATCATGAAAATGGCTATACTGCCCAAAGTAATTTATAGAATCAATGCTATCCCCATCAAACAACCATTGAATTTCTTCACAGAACTGGAAAACACCACCATGAACTTCATATGGAAGCAAAAGAGAGCCCACATAGCCAAGTCAATTCTAAGCAAAAAGAACACAGGGGGAGGCATTACACTATCAGACTTCAAACTATACTACAAGGCTACAGTAATCAAAACAGCATGGTACTGGTACCAGAACAGCATGGTACTGGTACTGAAACAGAGATACAGATCAATGGAACAGAACAGAGGAATTGGAGGCAACACAAAATATCTACAACCATACAATCTTCGATAAACCAGACAAAAACAAGCAATGGGGAAAGGATTCCCTGTTTAATAAATGGTGTTGGGAAAATTGGCCAGCCATGTGCAGAAAGCAGAAACTGGACCCCTTCCTGACACCTTACACTAAAATTAACTCCAGATGGATTAAAGACTTAAACATAAGACCTGACACCATAAAAACCCTCGAAGAAAATCTAGGCAAAACCATTCAGGACATAGGAGTAGGCAAGGAATTCATGACCAAAACACCAAAAGCATTGGCAACAAAAGCCAAAATAGACAAATGAAACCTAATCAAACTCCACAACTTCTGCACAGCAAAAGAAACACTCACTAGAGTGAATTGGCAAGCAACAGAATGGAAAAAAAATCTTTGAAGTTTACCCATCTGACAAAGGGCTGATATCCAGAATTTACAAAGAACTCAAACAGATTTACAGGAAAAAAAAAAAAAAAAAAAAAAAAAAAAAAAAAAAAAAAAAAACAAGCCCATTCAAAAATGGGCAAAGGATATGAACAGACACTTTACAAAAGAAGACATACAGAAGGCCAACAAACATATGGAAAAATGCTCATCATTACTGGTCATTAGAGAGATGCAAATCAAAACCACATTGAGATACCATCTTACGCCAGTTAGAATGGTGATCATTAAAAAATCTGGAGACAACAGATGCTGGAGTGGATGTGGAGAAATAGGAACACTCTTACACTGTTGGTGGGAGTGTAAATTAGTTCAACCATTGTGGAAGGCAGTGTAGCGATTCCTCAAGGCCTTAGAAATAGAAATTCCATTTGACCCAGCAATCCCATTACTGGGTATATATCCAAAGGACTATAAATCATTCTACTATAAGGACACATGCACACGAATATTCATTGCAGCACTGTTTACAATAGCAAAGGCCTGGAACCAACCCAAATGCCCATCGATGATAGACTGGAGTGGGAAAATGTGGTACATATACACCATGGAATATTCTGCAGCAATCAAAAATGATGAGTTCGTGTCCTTTGTAAGGACCTGGATGAATCTGGAGAACATCATTCTCAGCAAACTGACACAAGAACAGAAAATGAAATACCACATATTCTCACTCATAGGCAGGTGAGGAAAAATGGGAACACATGGACACAGGGAAAAGGGTACTACACACTGGGGTCTGTTGGGGGGAATAGGGGAGGGATAGTGGGGGGGAGCTGGGGAAGGATAGCCTGGGGATAAATGCCAAATGTGGGTGAAGGGGAGGAAGGCAGCCAAACACGCTGCCATGTGTGTACCTATGCAACTATCTTGCACGTTCTGCACATGTACCCCAAAACCTAAAATGTAATAAAAAATTTAAAAAAATTTGCTATGGAAGAAGGTGCCTATGACATGTGGTCTCAAGATGATAAAGGTATTATTAAAAAAGAGTTCTCACTGAGTGAGTCTGTACACATAGATCAGAATTTTATTAACCCTTTGGTAGCCAATTGCTCTGTGAACAAAACAAAACAAACAAACCCTACAATCGGTGATTGGATGACCCTGAACAAAGCCTTAAAAAATGTTGTAAGCTGTTATACTGAGGTACATGTAAATAAAGGCAAGCAGCAGAAAGCTGTTATTTAAAACCAGCGGCAAATCAAGAGTAACAATACAATTAAGGATGAGTTGTACAACAGAAAGATAATCTTCCTGTTTTAATCTCTACCAATCAGTTCTTACTAGATTATACTCTATCATCCGAGGATTCATAACATAAAAGAGATGAGTTGTTGAACTTAAGTGACCTTTCCTACTCCTTTTCCTGAAATGCTAACATTCTATTAGACAGGAGAAAAAAAGAAAAGACGAACAAAGAGACTGGAGAACATGAAAAGAAAAAATTGAAGAAACAGGAATCTTAAGAGAAGACTGAGAGGTAAGCGAAGCCTTACTCGTGGACAAATTTCACTGAAAATAGGGGAAAAAAAGACTTTAGTTGTAACCAGAGAAATGAAAGCAAGAGAAGAATTTTCTGACATGAAAATTGAATATAGGAAGAAGTTATGAAATCTTCTTCCCTAAGGTATAGAAAACATAGAAGAAGAAGAGGGATAAGTTTTCAAGGGTGCTCTCAAGTGGTAAAAATTTAGCCCACAAACTCCAAAAGATATAGAAAGACAAGTGGATTCAGGGTGTAGTGACAATATTTGCCTCATATTGTTTTAAAAACAAATCTTAATAAAATAATCTCAAATCTTGTTAAATAGTTCCTAGGTCATAATAGCAATAACTATACAAAAATAACAATAACAGATAAATATTAAAATATATGCATATTTGTCTGGTTATACCGATTATAATCTACTAATGTTTCACTAAATTTAATGTGACAATAATCAGCCATCACCCAAAACTTAGAGCAATATTATTGCTTCTTGGGGTGGAGAAGAAAGAAGTGCTTGCCAAAGAGAGAGGACTGCATTTTTACTGATAGACTTTTTTCATACTAAGAGGCTTACTATTGCCAGACACTGTGCCGAGTACTTTACGTGGGTTTTCTCATTTATTTTCACAAATGATTACATGTGGTTAGTATTATATTTAGTCCAGTTTGGAGAAATTAAGTAACTTGTCCAAAGTTACATTACTATTAAGCCATTTATGCCAGAGGTTGCAAATTTTTTGGTGTAAAATATCAGACTTTGGTGATGACCCTGAGCAGTAGGATATAAATAACTCCCACAAGCTAGTGTTCCAATAATGGAACACTAGGCATAAATGGACTAACTGTTGTGGCAGGGTTTGAACATAAGCAGGCTAAGTGCAGAGCCTGTGTTCTTAACCTACAGATAATATTGCATTAAATATTACCCAACAATACCATGAGATAAGGTATTATTATTATTATTATTATTCCGATTTTAAAGGGATGAGATTGAGGCTCAGAAAACAAGATCACATAAGATCTTTGATAGAGCCAGGATTCAATACAAGTCTATATCCAAAGTCATGTACTTAACTACTCTCTCTCTCTCTGTCTCTCTCTGAGTCAACATATAATTTGTAATGTCCACCCTGTAGAGATTACCTAGACACTAGAATAGGCAGTTCACCCTGCCTAGACACTAGCATAGGCAGAAGTAATACAAAGATGATAAAGACAGTCCTTTCTCTCAAGAAGTTCACATTTATAGGAAAAGTCTAGAGCTTTCTACTCAAAGTTTGGTCCATGGACCAGCAGTTATGGGCGTCACCTGGGAATTTGCTAGAAGTCAGAATCACAGGCCCAACCCCAGACTAACTGAATCAGAATCTGCATTTTAACAAGGTTTCCAAGTGTTTCATACACACATTAAAACGCTGGCAGCACTGGTCTAATGGACATTTAAAATAATTCTTATTTTATCCAATTGCGGAGTTTCCAGGCAGAGCTATCAGCTGGATGCTAGGTAACACAACATCAATGTTTGTTTTCAACATTTTCTCTAGCTTCCTAAAAAGAGGCACTGTTGCCTAAAAGTTCACTGTTTGGGGAGAAGTGGTTTTCTTGGATTCATATAATTGGACCTCTCACAAGTTTGAGAAAGTTGCAGGGAGAATGGGGGTATTTAGGTATAGTTTTTACAGGAATCATGGACTATTAAAATATGCCAATACAGTAAGACAGACCACCCAATAAGGACCTTCAGTAAAATTGGCAAGGGTCTTTTTTTTTAATAGCTTCAGGCTGTAACTTTTTTTTTTTTTTTAGTGTAATTGTCTTAGAGCCAGAAATAAAACAACAGTCATAAACTCAGTCACAGAAAGAGGGGAAATAAAGAAAAAAATAAACTCAACATACTACATTTGCAATAGAGGAACCAAAACCCAACAGACCTCTGTCTGTACCAATGCTTGCCCTAGTCAGAACCTACAGGGAAGTGAGCTCATCCAGGCAAGTGCCTAAGTCATGGGTGAGAATGGATCTCTCTCCATCTACTGCAAGTGGTAATCATCTTAAAAACTAGGCATTTTTATAAGTAACACTTTTAAAAATCAAGTTCAGATTCTAAACTGACTATTATAAATGATTCCCACCTTTAAGGCCCTTGAAATTTGGAATGCTTTGATAATGGATTGCTTTGATAATTTTATAAAACCCCAATGTCCTACTTATGAAATGGTGAGAATTCCTTCCACTGTTCAGTGGAGGTCAACAGGGACTACTGAACCTTATGGGAGTACAGCACATAAAATGGCCCTGGTAGCATTTAATAGAACTATTAAAGACTAGCTTTTTACCAACACACAAGCATTATAATCAGACCGATGAGGGTAAAGTAGAAATACATAAATTTTAGACAGACCTGAGTGTACCCTTGGGTATGTTATTTTCTTTCTCTGAAACTTAGTTTCCTTATTTGTAAATGGAATTACATTTTTCTCATTTGCAAAATATCTGCTTTGAATGCTGGTTATAAGGATATGTGGTAGCATATGTAAAATACCTGGCACTCAACAAATGGTAATTATTATTCATAATTACTCAAAAAATTGTGAAAGAAGTAAGTACACTTGAGTCCCATAGTAAGACACATTACAGTTGACCATAGTTGGATAATAATGAGGAAAAGTGTCTGAGTTGGGGACTTAACCTCTAAGAACATTTAAAGGAGGAAGAAAGGAGAGACAGGGCTGGAACTTCTGAACATATGTATTAATAAATGATGGCAGCTAAATGCTATGCTGAACTTTTAATCACACATGTTATCAGAATGTAAACTATCAGAAATGATTTCTACAAAGATGCCTGGTTAGTTGGCATAATGTTCTTATCCTCCCCCATTGCAATTTCCTTTGACCCTCCCAAAGTGTAACATTGTAGGTGTTCTAATGGTCCTGCATATGCCAATCTCCTCTCCTAATCTTTAGGAGGCTGTGCCACTAACTCCCAAGCTGGAGGGCTTCCTGCTAAGCCAGCTAGAAAATCAGTGAGTCTAAGAATGTCCTAAATCATTTTTGTAAAAAGACATTTGGTTCTACTCTTGCAACATTAGCAAGAAAGACCTAAGGGTTGGAAGGACTTGCCTGAGGTCACAGCTAGTGGCCAGAGCTTCTGGACCAGCACTCTTCCTACCCTGACCCTCTACTTCTTCCCCATTGCTTCTCCTCTCAGTAGTGGTCTCTTTCCTTCTCTTTTTCTTTTATGTACTATGTCTCTATTGTAGTTCCTCATAGAGTCATTTGGGCTTAACCATTATTATTATTTACAATCCATACTACAAATGATGCTTATAAGGATGACACACCTGTACTTTTAACACAGACTCATTGTAAAATGCAACGATGACCATTTCTAGATTAAAATATGAACAGATGACTGTAGTACACATTTGGATATGGCATGCAGTGAAATTCCAATACTCTGTTTAATTCGTAACACAGAGCTTGGTTGGGGTTCAATGTATTCACACATTTTTATTAGTCTCAATTGAAAGATTTTAAAAGATGAATAAATTACTTTCCTATTTGCTTCATCTGCTATTGCAGACTATACCCAACAGATGTCACATAAGAAATTCAAATTGTATCTTCAAATGGAACATAACTTTAGTAATGAATAATTCAACAGAATAACTAAAAACCAGAATAATTTTAGAGCCATTTCTTTTTCTTTCTTTCTTTTTTTTTAGACAGACTTTCGCTCTGTTGCCCAGGCTGGAGTGCAATGGCACAATCTTGGCTCACTGCAACCTCTGCCTCCTGGATTTAAGCATTCTCCTGCCTCAGCCTCCTGAGTAGCTGAGACTACAGGCATGAGCCACAACTGGCTAATTTTTTTTTTTTTTTTTTTTTTTTTTTTTTTTTTTTTTTTTTTTTTTTTTTAGTAGAGAGGGGATTTCAACATGTTGACCAAGCTGGTCTTGAACTCCTGACATTGAATGATCTGCCTGCCTTGGCCTCCCAAAGTGCTGGGATTATAGGAGTGAGCCATGAGCCATTTCTGTCACTGGACAGGAAGTGTTAGTGGAAAAATACTCACCTGTTTATTTGACCATTTTCTACTTCAGTGAAATCATTGGAATCATTGCTAATGTTATCATCCTCAGGCACTGTCATGTTTTGCAACTCAGTTAATTCGAGTCCACTTTTGAAATGCATCATGATTAGAAAGTATCTGTAGTTCAAAAATTAGTCCAAATTTCTCCTGTTCTGAGTGTATTTAGAAGTAGATAGCAAAAATGGAAGCTTGACACCCCTAAAATAAAAAAATAAAAAGTAGACATATGAAAATGCTACTGATTAAAAATAAATTACCACAAGTAAACAAGTAGTTAATTTACTGACTATACAAATTTTACATGTTGCTACTAGAGGCATTAAAGCAATCTTTGTCTACCAAGTTATGTAGGTGTATCTAAATTTTATGCCTTTTATGAATTTCCCTCCATTTTTAACTATACAGTGAACCATGTCCCAAACTCTTAGTGATCAGAATTATAGGAATATCATGTTAGCTGGAGGTAACAGAGATTCCCTTTTGTGAAGCTGTGAATTTTTTTTTGAGACGTCATTTTGCTCTTGTTGCCCAGGCTGGAGTACAGTGGCATGATCTCAGCTCACTGCAACCTCCACCTCCCAGGTTCAAGTGATTCTCCTGTCTCAGCCTCCCAAGTAGCTGGGATTACAGGCATGCACCACCACTCTTGGGTTTCTCCATGGGCAGGCTGGTCTCAAACTCCTGATCTCAGGTGATCCTCCCACCTTGGTCAGCCTCCCAAAGTGTTGGGATTACAGGCGTGAGCCACTAAGCCTGGCCTGAAGCAGTGTTTTTAAAATAAAAACAGGACGAAGCTTCCAAGATGGCATTGCAGAGGCGACTCAGGATTGCAGCTCTCAGTGAAGGTGCAGAGGGTGAGTCCTAGCCACATTCTTGGATGGACCTTTTTTGCCCACAGAACGTTGAAAGTCCCAGGTGTGGAACAGACACGGGATGCTAGCACAGCTGGCTCACATGGCCGGTTTGGCTGGCACCACAGTGCAGTGGCACCAGGCACAAAACTGACTGGTCCGGGTGCCCTGTTAAACCGGCAATCTGAGATTTTGAAGGGCATATTGGCATGTCCATCTGATTGAACGGGACTTGGACAATGAGCCAGACCAGGAGATTCCTGGAAAACGTGATCTGAGCTGGTGCAGTGGGCAGCGGCACGGGAGATTGCACAAATATGAGTGCCCTATCAGCAGGCTACTGGGGCGCCAGTGAGAGAGTCAACTGTTCAGCTTGGGGAGAGAAAGAGAGAGAGAGAGAGAGAGAGAGAGAGAGAGAGAGAGAGAGAGAGAGAGAGGACGGACTCTGAGGCAGGGAGCTGGGTGATAGGGCTCGGCAGGTCCCACCCTCACAGGGACAAGCAGGGTGGTGATTGGAGGCACTCGGGGCTGGGAGTTTTGCTGCCGGCATCTAGGAAGGTGCAGCCTGGTGGGGGAGGGGCATCCACCACTACGGACGCAATTGCCCCTACTGAAGTACCGCTCAGGGCTGACGCAGTCTGCCGTTGCCGAGGCAACCTGCCATAACAGAGAGACTCCACCAACAGGGCGGAGCACACCACAGCAGAACAGTAGTCCCGCAGCAGCAGGGCGGAGTTGTAATTCTCATCTCTTATAAAATAGACTTTAAAGCAACAAAGATCAAAAGAGACAAAGAAGGTCATTACATAATGGTAAAAGGATCGATACAACAAGAACAGCTAACGATTCTAAATATATATGGACCCAATGCAGGAGCACCCAGATATATAAGGCAAGTTCTTAATGACTTACAAAGAGACTTAGACTCCCACACAATAATAGTGGGAGACTTTAACACTCCACTGTCAATATCAGACAGATCAACCCGACAGAAAATTAACAAGGATATCCAGGGCTTGAACTCAGACCTGAAACAAGCAAACCTGATAGACATTTACAGAACTCTCCATCCCAAATCCACAGAATATAGATTCTTCTCAGCACCACATCACACCTACTCCAAAATTGACCACATAATTGGAAGTAAAGCACTCCTCAGCAAATGCAAAACAACTGAAATCATAACAAACAGTCTCTTAGACCATAGTGCAATCAAGATGAAACTCAGAATTCAGAAAATAACTCAGAACCGCACAGCTTCATGGAAACTGAACAACTGGCTCTTGAATGTTGATTGGATAAACAATGAAATGAAGGCAGAAATAAAGAAGTTCTTCAAAACCAATAAGAATGAAGACACAATGTACCAGAATCTCTGGGACACATTTAAAGCAGTCTATAGAGGAAAATATATAGCAATAAGTGCCCACATGAGAAGAGTGGAGAGATCCAAAATTGACACCCTATCGTCAAAATTGAAAGAGCTAGAGGAGCAAGATTAAAAAAGCTCAAAACCTAGCCGAACACAAGAAATAACTAAGATCAGAGCAGAAGTGAAGGAGATAGAGACAATAAAAACACTTCAAAAAACCAATAAATCCAAGAGCTGGTTTTTTGAAAAGATCAACAAAATAGACAGACCACTAGCCAGACTGATAAAAAAAAAAAAAAGAGAGAACAACCAAATAGATGCTATAACAAACGATAAAGGGGAAATCACCACAGATTCCACAGAAATTCAAACCATCATCAGAGAACACTACAAACAACTCTATGCACATAAACTAGTAAACCAGGAAGAAATGGATAAATTCCTGTACACCTGTGTCCTCCCAAGCCTAAACCAGGAGGAAGCTGAAACTATTAATAGACCAATAACAAGGTCTGAAGTTGAGGCAGCAATTAAGAGCCTACCACACAAAAAAAGCGCAGGTCCAGATGGGTTCACAGCTGAATTCTACCAGACACACAAAGAGGATCTAGTAGCATTCCTTCTGAAACTATTCCAAATAATCCAAAAAGAGGGAACCCTTCCCAAATCATTTTATGCGACCAACATCATCCTGATACCAAAACACGGAAGAGACTCAACAAGAAAAGAAAACTTCAGGCCAATATCCATGATGAACATAGATGCAAAAATCTTCAATAAAATACTGGCAAACTGATTGCAAAAGCACATTAAAAAACTTAATCATCATGATCAAGTTGGATTCATCCTGGGGATGCAAGCCTGGTTCAACATACGCAAGTCTATAAATGTAATTCACCACATAAACAGAAGCAAAAACAAAAACCACATGATTATCTCAATTGATGCAGAGAAGGCATTTGACTAAATTCAACAGCCCTTTATTCTAAAAACCCTCAATAAACTTGGTATTGATGGAACATATCTCAAAGTAATAAAAGCTATTTACGACAAACCAACAGCCAATATCATACTTAATGGGCAAAAACTGGATGCATTCCCTTTGAAATCCGGCACTAGACAAGGATGCCCTCTCTCACCACTCCTATTCAACATAGTACTGGAAGTTCTAGCCAGAGCAATCAGACAAGAAAAAGAAATAAAGGGTATTGAAATAGGAAAGGTGGAAGCCATTGTCTGTATTTGCAGATGACATAATAGTATACCTAGAAGACCCCATCACCTCACCCCAAAAGCTCCTGAAACTGATAAGCAACTTCAGCAAAGTCTCAGGATATAAAATCAATGTGCAAAAATCACAAGCATTCCTATACACCAAAGCAGACTTAAAGAGAACCAAATCAAGAACGAACTGCCATTCACAATTGCTACAAAGAGAATAAAATACCTAGGAATAAAACTTACAAGGAACATAAGGGACCTCTTCAAGGAAAACTACAAACCACTGCTCAACGAAATGAAAGAGGACAAACAGATGGAGAAACATTCCATGTTCATTGTTAGAAAGAATCAATATCGTGAAAATGGCTATACTGCCCAAAGTAATTTACAGAATCAACGCTATCCCCATCAAGCTACCATTGAATTTCTTCAAAGAACTGGAAAAAACCACCATGAACTTCATATGGAACCAAAAGAGAGCCTGCATAGTCAAGTCAATTCTAAGCAAAAAGAACACAACGGGAGGCATCACACTACCAGACTTCAAACTATACTACAAGGCTACAGTAATCAAAACAGCATGGTACTGGTACCAAAACAGAGATATAGACCAATGGAACAGAACAGAGGCATCAAAAGCAAATCAACACATCTACAACCATATAAACTTTGATAAACCAGACAAAAACAAGCAATGGGGAAAGGATTCCCTGTTTAATAAATCATGTTGGGAAAACTGGTTAGCCATGTGCAGAAAGCAGAAACTGGACCTTTTCCTGACACCTTACACTAAAATTAACTCCAGATGGATTAAAGACATAAACATTAGAACTGACACCATAAAAACCCTAGAAAAAAATCTAGGCAAAACCACTCAGGACATAGGAGTAGGCAAGGACTTCATGACCAAAACACCAAAAGCATTGGCAACAAAAGCCAAAATAGACAAATGGGACCTCATCAAACTCCACAGCTTCTGCATGGCAAAAGAAACAGTCACTAGAGTGAATTGGCAACCATCAGAATGGGAAAAATTATTTGCAGTTTACGCATCTGACAAAGGGCTGATATCCAGAATTTACAAAGAACTCAAACAGACTTACAGGAAGAAAAACAAACAAGCCTATTCAAAAATGGGCAAAGGACATGAACAGACACTTTACAAAAGAAGACATACATGAGGCCAACAAACACATGAAAAAATGCTCATCATCACTGGTTATTAGAGAGATGCAAATCAAAACCACATTGAGATACCATCTCACGCCGGTTAGAATGGCGATCATTAAAAAAGCTGGAGACAACAGATGCTGGAGATGATGTGGAGAAATAGGAACACTCTTACACTGTTGGTGGGAGTGTAAATTAGTTCAACCATTGTGGAAGACAGTGTGGCGATTCCTCAGGGACCTAGAAATAGAAATTCCATTTGACCCAGCAATCCCATTACTGGGTATCTATCCAAAAGACTATAAATCGTTCTACTATAAGGACACATGCACACGAATGTTCATTGCAGCACTGTTTACAATAGCAAAGACCTGGAACCAACCCAAATGCCCATCGATGATAGACTGGACTGGGAAAATGTGGCACATATACACCATGGAATATTATGCAGCAATCAAAAACGATGAGTTTGTGTCCTTTGTAAGGACATGGATGAATCTGGAGAACATCATTCTCAGCAAACTGACACAACAACAGAAAAACAAATACCGCATATTCTCACTCATAGGCGGGTGAGAAAAATGAGAACACATGGACACAGGGAGGGGGTCTACTACACACTGGGGTCTGTTGGGGAAAATGGGGGAGGGACAGTGGTGGGGGCTGCAGAGGGATAGCCTGGGGATAAATGCCAAGTGTGGGTGAAGGGGAGAAAGGCAGCAAAGCACACTGCCATGTGTGTACCTATGCAACTATCTTGCACGTTCTGCACATATACCCCAAAACCTATAATGCAATAAAAATTTTAAAAATTAAAAAAAAGAATAATAAAAAAGGAATAATAATAATAATAATAATAACATAAAAACAATTCAGTTATTTTAATATGTCAGATCACAAAGCACACATACAGCTGGGTACAGACTGCGCAGACACAAAAGCACCTTCAGTTTAGCAACCCCAGCTTTAAAAAAATGCAAATCCTCAATTAATAGCATCACTGGGGATCAAGTACCCAACCTGGTAGTCAACCAGCAAACAACAAATTTGTGTTTTGAAATTTTGCACGTAGTTTATCCATCAACTGCAAGAGATTAAACCAATCTCTTCAATGAAATCACTTTATGTCAGGGAATTAGGGAATTAAAAACTCATACTCAAAGGATTTGGTTTAATCCAACTGCTACTATATTACTCATCAGCAATGAAAAACTTCCAGAGTTCACATTTTCTCCCATATGGATGACTGTGTTTTAAATTTCTGAGGGATCACCCATAGTAAGCAGGGAGGAAAAATGTTTTGGGGTCACAGCAGCCTCACGAGTTAAAAAGCAGATGGCTTGTCTACAGCCATACCACCCTGAACATGCCCAGTCTCATCTAAAAAGCAATGGACATAGAGGCAAATGCAACTTCAAAAGCAAGGCCTATAATGCGTGGGGAGCCTCACTGTGATACCCTCAGCAAAGTAATGGGGACCATGGCATGAAGTAGAATGTCAATAAGCTGGTTTTATTTTTTAAATGTCATTAGCCAATCCCCTTGGACAATGTTTTGTATTTCGTCTGATCCTAACTTCCGTAAGAAAGCTGTAGCCTAGTTAAGGGTCAAACCCCAATGTGCCCAACTAAGTAGTATCTCAAGAAGCATCTTGCTAATTTCTATTATTTTGAAGATGTACAGAAAGTACCCTAGAATAATAACTTTTCCAGGCATCCTTCTCCTTTCCTCTTTCCATAGCCAGGCCACACATAATTCTTTTCATTCACACAGTCTCCTATCTAGAATAAAACTGCCCTGGTTTTAGGATCCTCTAATGTGCCACAACATACACATGTTTCTAACATTTCAGGTTCTAGGAACCTCGTCTTTTCTTCAGGGTAGGTGACCTCCTCAAGAAGGAGGAGAGCCAGGCTGGGAGATTTGAGCCCCATGACTCTTGGTCTGAGGCTGATTCCTCTAACCACAGTGGTGGTGATAGAGACTGGCCTATCTCTGATTGTTTCTAGTACCTTCATGCAGTGGTGATGTTTTACCATCTGCTTTATTTTGCAAAAGCTGAAATGAATTAAAATGGTAAAGTCCCACTCTTATCCCTTGGCCCTCTTTGATGAAAGCTGTCCAAGTGAGCTAGACTGGGTAATTTCTAAAAGTCTTGCCACACTGATTCCCTCTTGTGTGACTGCATCACAGGCTACTGAAGTGACATTACAGGACTGATAGAAAGTTAATTCAGTGGATGGCATTTCTAATCCAGGTTAAGGAGACTTTTCTCTGCAAAATGGAAGAAAATAGGGCAGCAGACAAAAATTTTCTGTGGTGAGAAAGGATTGACTAATAATAGAACTCAAGTCTACTGTTTAAATTTTCATATTAAAAATACATATGTCTGTATATATGTGTGAGCGTGTGTATGCATATCACACACATGCATGTACAACTAGTAAAAAGTAGAAAAGTCAGAAGAATAAAAACAACAGATGAAGTCCTGACCACAAAATTAGGTCAGTACTATGCAAATACCATTACAAATTAATCACAAAGAATACATTTTTATTATTATTAAATAATGTCTCTGAAACCTAACTTGTTCTTGAAAATCAAAATGGAAATTAAAAGGAAAAGTCAACAAAATTAATGGCACCTATCACTGAGGCTACGCTTGAAAAAATAGTATCAATTCAATTTATCATATATTTGTTGAGTACTAAGTGATGAAAGGATTGAAAAAGTTTGAATTTACAAAAGAAGACAAATGAGGCCAACAAACATATGAAAAAATGCTCATCATCACTGCTCATTAGAGAAAGGCAAATCAAAACTACTTTGAGATACCATCTCATGCCAGTTAGAATGGCGATCATTAAAAAATCTGGAGACAACAGATGCTGGAGAGGATGTGGAGAAATAGAAACACTTTTATACTGTTGGTGGGAGTGTAAATTAGTTCAACCATTGTGGAAGACAGTGTGGCAATTCCTCAAGGACCTAGAAATAGAAATTTCATTTGACCCAGCAATCCCATTATTGGATATATATCTGAAGAATTATAAATTGTTCTACTATAAGGATACATGCACATGAATGTTCATTGCAGTATTGTTTACAATAGCAAAGACTTGGAACCAACCCAAATACCCATCAATGATAGACTGGACAGGGAAAATGTGGCACTTATGCACTCTGAAATACTATGCAGTCATAAAAAATGATGAGTTCATGTCCTTTGCAGGGACATGGATGAACCTGGAAACCATTATTCTCAGCAAACTGACACAAGAGCAGAAAATCAAACACCGCATGTTCTCACTCATAGGTAGGTGTTCAACAATGAGAACACATGGACACCGGGAGAGGAGCATCACACACTGGGGTCTGTTGGGGGGAAATAGGGGAGGGGCAGTGAGGGGTGGGGAGTTGGGGAGGGATAGCAAAGGAAGAAATGCCAGATATAGGTGATGGGGAGGAAGGCAGCAAATCACACTGCCATGTGTGTACCTATGCAACTATCTTGCATGTTCTTCACATATACCCCAAAACCTAAAATGCAATTAAAAAATACAAAAAAAAGAAAAAGGTTGAAAAATGTTAAATGCAGGGATCTCAGGCAGCTTCAGAGAAAAGTCACATTTGGATTGGACCTTGAAAAAAATTTTTTTCCTAATACTAAAAATAATACAATGGCTGGGCATGGTGGCTCACATTTGTAATCGCAACACTTTGGGACATCCAGGTAGATCACTTAAGCCCAAGAATATGACACAACATGGCAAATCTCATCTCTATAAAAAAAGAAAAAAGAAAAAATATTAGCTGGGTGTATAGCGCGTGCCTGTGGTCCCAGCTACTTGGGAAGCTGTGGTGGGAGAATCACCTAAGCCAGGGGAGGTCAAGTCTCCACTGAGGTGTGATCATGCCACCGTGCTCCGGCCTGGGCAACAGAGTGAGACGCTGTCTCAGAAAATAAGTAAAGGTAACACATACTTACTGTAGAATCGTTAGAACAGATATTGTAAAAGAAATTCTGCCACTCCCAAATGGGCTCCTGTTAAGCGTTTCCTTCCTGTTTTTCTTCCATTTTCCTTCTCCTTTCTTTTCTCTAGCTCCTCTTCCTTCTCTTTTTTAAATTTAGCATTGGTGATTTTAGATTGTTTTTAACCTACTTTTTTCATTGAGTATTATATTGTAAGCATTTTAAAAAACAGAAGTGGTTATTTTAAAAAAGATTAGTTCTTTATTAATAAATGCTAATTTATTTATTTAAAAATGATCAAATGAATGAATTAATTAACTAATATAGTTTGGCAGAAAAGTTAGAAAATACAATTTTTCAAATGGAATAAAACAAGCAAAAAGAAAAAGTTCACCTGTTATCTCAGCAAGCAGAGACGATCACTGTATATGTATCACTGTATGGCCTTCCACGGTTTTTCTGCACACATAGATATAGTGCCTGGCACACAGCAGACACTCAATAAATATCTGTTAAATGAAAGAATGAGCACAAATTTAAAAATATATACAAAAAAATGGAAATTATACCTAACATTGAGTTTTTAAAACATTTTTTTCACTTAACAAGATATTATTTCCTATCTTGAGTTATGTCAATAAGCACAGGTCTACACCATTACTGTTGATGCTTGGTTAACTCTGCCAGAAATTGACATCTAACCAGTTATTGATGTACATTCAGACTGCTTTATGGAGAGGAGACTGACAGATGGAAAGTGGCCTGAGCTGAGACTTTTCAGTGGAGGGAGAACATGGTCAATGGCACAGAGGCAGGAAGTGAAGATTGAGTTCAAGATACAAAGAACTATAGTTTCACTGAAAGAGAGAAATAATCATCAGCTTATATGATTAGTTAAAAGGCAGAAGGGTCAGCATGTGAAGGTCTTGGTGTTAACACAACCATAATTACTATCTGTCAACATTTATAATAGGTTACAAATGACAATTTAGCACAGAATATTTCTGATTCTTATCACAGTCTTGTGAGGTACTTAAGGAAGGCATCAATTTCTTTTTATGCTTATTAGTATATTTTATTAAAAGAACCAATGTAAAATACATAATCTTGCTGTTTACACTGCATGGTGTTATATATCAGAGGAGAGGATACACAAAGAAACTTATCTGGTCTTAAGTCATGTACAGCCTATTTAAGCAAGCAAGACAAACCCATCTAAAATGACACTGTACCTCAAAATATTTGCATGATATAGACCAAATTACATGGCAGAATGAATAATAAGTCCAGAAGGATTTCAGAGATACACATATCTACATAGTGCATACATGCATGAAGGAGAGAAGGAAGCAAGGAAGGAAAGAGAAAAAGAAAGTAGAAAGGTAGAAAAATCAATGAGACCAATGAGATCAGGTAAGGTTTAATTTAAGAAAGAGATAGGATCTGAACTGCGTCTAAAAACAGGTAATATTAGATTGGGGGAGAGGGAAGACTTTCCTTATACTAGGGACGGTACTGACAGCCTAATTGCTAACACTTTGTGGTGGATTGATGCACTCAATATTTGTTCCCACCTCTTTTTAGTCCAGTTCTACAAAGGATAGAAAGTTGAAAACTATATTTCCCACACTCCCTTGCAGCTAGGGTTCTAGATATAATTTAGATTCCATCAATGGAAGAGTGCTGGTGGCCAGAGCAAGGCATCCATTTTGCTGGGACCATTCTAGCAGATTCTGCAGCAGCAGCAGGTGGCCCTGTAGTCAAACAGTTGTGGATATGATTTCTGCTCATCAGATTTGGCCCAAGTGATGTGTTTCTGGAGCATGCCTTGAGCTAATGGCTTTCTGATTTCCTGACTTCCTGAAGGAGGCACAGATAGCATATAACCTTGGCAAGTGAGTTGAATATGTTGTTATGCTAATTATTTCTAGAGGCCCAGCCTAGAGCCTGCACTGCCAATAATTTTAACAAATTTGTAGGCACTGAATTCCCTGTGTTAAATCTGTTTTCCTTAGCATAAACAGATTTCTGTTAAATGAAACTAAATCCTGACTAATATCCTTAATTTTGTTTATTTCACCCTTAAATTTTTTCTATTACTGGAAATTTTAAACATATGTAAGGGTAGACCAATGGTATAATGAATTCCAATATACCAACTTCTATTATCAATTCAGGACTGTCTTATTGGATTTTTTATGCCCACCATCACCTAGAATTATTTTGCAGCAGGTCCCCGAAATCATGTCATCTGTAAATATTTCAACATGAATCTCTGAAAGGCAAGAATCTCCTTCTTAAACAATACCATGACATCACTATCAAATCTAAAAAAAATAACAAAAATTTTTAAATAATACTACATATCCTGCCACATACACTTAATTTTAAAATTTGTCATGAATCATCACTGGTGTTTTATTATGAAGGACTAATATAATCAGACCTCTCCTAGCTCAACTCCTGAGAATCAATTATGGAAGCTAGGTCAGTGATTTTGAGAAAGTATTAATAGACATTTCTCTATAGAAGACATAAAAATTGCCAAGAAGTATGTGAAAAAGGTGCTCAACATTATTAACCATCAGGGAAATGCAAATCCATACCACAATGAGCTCTCCTCACAGCTCTTAGGATAGCCATTTTCAAAAAAAGAGCAATACCTTACAGCTCTTAGGACAGCCATTATCAAAAGTCAAGAGATGAGGAGGAGGCAAGATGGCATCGTAGAGGCGACTCAGGATTGCAGCTCTCAGTGATGGCACAGAGGGTGAGTCCTAGCCACATTCTCAGATGTTCCTTTTATGCCCACAGAGCGTTGAAAGTCCCAGGTGTGGGAGAGACATGGGACGCTAGCGCACCCGGCTAACCCAGCCGGCTCCCGCCGCCTCTTCGGCCGGCACTGCGGTGGGACCCAGTGCGGAACTCACTGGTCTGGGTGCCCTGTTAAACTGGCAATCTGAGATTTGGAAGGGCATATTGGCATGTTCATCTGATTGAACGGGACTTGGACAATGAGACAGACCAGGAGTTTCCTGGGAAGCGTGATCTGAGCCAGGGTAGTGGGCAGTGGCATGGGAGATCGCACGGATCCCAGTGCCCTATCGGCAGGCTACTAAGGCGCCAGTGAGAGAGTCGACCTTTCAGCTTGGGGAGAGGAAGAGAGAGAGAGAGAGGACGGACTCTGAGGCAGGGAACTGGGTGATCAGGCTCGGCAGATCCCACACTCATGGGGACAAGCAGGGCGGCAACTGGAGGTGCTTGGGGCTGAGAGTTTTGCTGCTGGCATCTAGGACGGTGCAGCCCGGTGAGGGAGGGGGGTCCACCATTGCTGACGCAGTCCACCCCCACTGAAGTACCACCCAGGACTGACACAGCCCGCCATTGCCGAGGCAACCTGCCATAACAGAGAGTCTCCCAGGAGCCAGGAGCGCTCCACAGTGGAAGGGAGCCCAGCAGCAACAGGGCAGACCCACGCTAGCAGGTCAGAGCCCTGGCAGGCAAATAGTGAATAGACTGCCACCTAGTGGGGCAGGACAGTGCAACAGATACTCATAAAGAAAGCCCCAACTCCCTGAGACAGAGCATCTAAGGGGGAGGGGGAAAAAAGGGTGGTATTTTATGAGTTCTATTGCAGCAGACATAAACAACCTCCCAACAACCCTGAATGAAAAAAGGAGCTAACAGCTCAGCACTGGAGCTCCTATAAAGCACAGACTGTCTCCTCAAGCAGCTCCCTGACCCCTGTATATCCAAGGAGTCACCCCAGAAAAGGACTAATCAGACTGACATTTGGCTGGCATTATTCTGGAACAAGGAGAGCAGCAGAAGAAACTGGTATCATCTCTCACTGTTCCGCAGCCACTGCAGGGATACCCCAGACAAGCAGGGCCTGGAGTGGACCTCAGCATTCATACAGCAGAGGGGATAGACCATTAGAAGGAAAACTAAGTAACAGAAATACTTCATCATCAACAATCTCAGCATCCACACAGAGACCAAATTGAAAAATCAGCAACTACTAAGACGACAGGTGGATAAATCCATAAAGATGGGAAGAAACCAGCGCAGAAAGGAGGAAAGCACCCGAAACCAAAACACCTCACCTCCAAAAAAGGACCAAAACTCCTCACCAGCAAGGGAACAAAGCTGTACGGAGAATGAATGTGATGAAATGACGGAATCAGACTTCAGAAAGTGGATAATGAGAAACTTCAGTGAGCTAAAGGAACATGTACTAAACCAGAGCAAAGAAACTAAGAACCTGGAAAAAAGATTTGAAAAAAGATTCGAGGAATTGATAACAAGAATGGACAACTTAGAGAGGAATATGAATGAATTGAAGGAGCTGAAAAACACAACACGAGAACTTCGCGAAGCATGCACAAGTTTCAACAGCCGAATTGACCAAGCAGAAGAAAGAATATCAGAAGTTGAAGATCAACTCAATGAAATAAAACGAGAAACCAAGATTAAAGAAAAATGCACAAAAAGGAATGAACAAAATCTCCAAGAAATGTGGGACTATGTGAAGAGACCCAACCTACGTTTGATAGGTGTACCAGAATGTGATGAAGAGAATGAATCCAAGCTGGAAAACACCCTTCAGGATATTATCCAGGAAAATTTCCCCAACCTAGCAAGACAGGTCAATACTCAACTCCAGGAAATACAGAGAACACCACAAAGAGACTCCGCAAGAAAAGCAACCCCAAGGCACATAATCGTCAGATTCACCAGGGTTGAAATGAAGGAGACAATACTAAGGGCAGCCAGAGAGAAAGGTCGGGTCACCCACAAAGGGAAGCCCATCAGACTCACAGCAGATCTCTCGGCAGAGACTTTACAAGCCAGAAGAGAGTGGGGGCCAATATTCAACATCCTTAAAGAAAAGAGCTTTCAACCCAGAATTTCATATCCAACCAAACTGAGCTTCATAAGTGAAGGAAAAAAAAAATCCTTCACGAACAAGCAAGTACTCAGAGATTTTGTCACCACTAGGCCTGCTTTACAAGAGCTCCTGAAAGAGTCACTACACATAGAAAGAAACAACCAGTTCCAGCCATCCTAAAAGCATACCAAATGCTAAAGACCATCAACAAAATGAAGAATGTACATGAACCAATGGGCAAAACAGCCAGCTAGCATCAAAATGGCAGTATCAAATTCACACATAACAATATTAACCCTGAATGTAAATGGGCTAAATGCACCAATCAAAAGACAAAGACTGGCAAATTGGATAAAATACCAAAACCCATCAGTGTGCTGTATCCAGGAAACCCACCTCACACGCAAAGATACACAAAGGCTGAAAATAAAAGGATGGAGGAAGATTTACCAAGCAAATGGAGAGCAAAAAGCAGGAGTTGCAATTCTCATCTCTGATAAAATAGACTTTAAATCAACAAAGATCAAAAAGGACAAAGAAGGTCATTACATAATGGTAAAAGGATCGATACAACAAGAAGAGCTAACGATTCTAAATATATATGAACCCAATGTAGGAGCACCCAGATATATAAGGCAAGTTCTTAATGACTTACAAAGAGACTTAGACTCCCACACAATAATGGTGGGAGACTTTAACACTCCACTGTCAATAGCAGACAGATCAACCAGACTGAAAATTAACAAGGATATCCAGGACTTGAACTCAGACCTGGAACAAGCAAACCTGATAGACATTTACAGAACTCTCCACCCCAAATCCACAGAATATACATTCTTCTCAGCACCACATCACACCTACTCCAAAACTGACCACATAATTGGAAGTAAAGCACTCCTCAGCAAATGCAAAACAACTGAAATCATAACAAACAGTCTCTCGGACCATAGTGCAATCAAGTTGGAACTCAGAATTCAGAAAATAACTCAGAACCGCACAGCTTCATGGAAACTGAACAACTGGCTCTTGAATGTTGATTGGATAAACAATGAAATGAAGGCAGAAATAAAGAAGTTCTTTGAAACCAACGAGAATGAAGACACAACATACCAGAATCTCTGGGACACATTTAAAACAGTCTGTAGAGGAAAATATATAGCAATAAGTGCCCACATGAGAAGAGTGGAGAGATCCAAAATTGACACCCTATCATCAAAATTGAAAGAGCTAGAGGAGCAAGATCAAAAAAGCTCAAAACCTAGCCGAAGACAAGAAATAACTAAGATCAGAGCAGAACTGAAGGAGATAGAGACAAGATAAACCCTTCAAAAAATCAACAAATCCAAGAGCTGGTTTTTCAAAAAGATCAATAAAATAGACAGACCACTAGCCAGACTGATAAAAAAGAAAAGAGAGAACAACGAAATAGATGCAATAAAAAACGATAAAGGGGAAATCACCACAGATTCCACAGAAATTCAAACCATCATCAGAGAATACTACAAACAACTCTATGCACACAAACTAGTAAATCAGGAAGAAATGGATAAATTCCTGGACGCCTGTGTCCTCCCAAGCCTAAACCGGGAGGAAGCCGAAACTATGAATAGACCAATAACAAGGTCAGAAGTTGAGGCAGCAATTAAGAGCCTACCACACAAAAAAAGCCCAGGTCCAGATGGGTTCACAGCTGAATTCTACCAGACACACAAAGAGGATCTGGTACCATTTCTTCTGAAACTATTCCAAATAATCCAAAAAGAGGGAACCCATCCCAAATCATTTTATGAGACCAACATCATCCTGATACCAAAACCTGGCAGAGACTCAACAAAAAAAGAAAACTTCAGGCCAATATCCATGATGAACATAGATGCAAAAATCTTCAATAAAATACTGGCAAATCCATTGCAACAGCACATTAAAAAACTTATCCATCATGACCAAGTAGGATTCATCCTGGGGATGCAAGGCTGGTTCAACATACGCAAGTCTATAAATGTAATTCACCACATAAACAGAAGCAAAAACAAAAATCACATGATTATCTCAATTGACGCAGAGAAGGCATTTGACTAAATTCAACAGCCTTTTATGCTAAAAACCCTCAATAAACTTGGTATTGATGGAACATATCTCAAAGTAATAAAAGCTATTTATGACAAACCAACAGCCAATATCATACTTAATGGGCAAAAACTGGAAGCATTCCCTTTGAAATCCGGCACTAGACAAGGATGCCCTCTCTCACCACTTCTATTCAACATAGTACTGGAAGTTCTAGCCAGAGCAATCAGGCAAGAAAAAGAAATAAAGGGTATTCAAATAGAAAAGGTGGAAGCCAAATTGTCTCTATTTGCAGACGACATGATAGTATACCTAGAAGACCCCATCACCTCAGCCCAAAAGCTCCTGCAACTGATAAGCAACTTCAGCAAAGTCTCAGGACATAAAATCAATGTGCAAAAATCACAAGCATTCCTATACACCAATAACAGACTTAAAGAGAACCAAATCAAGAATGAACTGCCATTCACAATTGCTACAAAGAAAATAAAATACCTAGGAATACAACTCACAAGGAATGTAAGGGACCTCTTTAAGGAAAACTACAAACAACTGCTCAACGAAATAAGAGAGGACACAAACAGATGGAGAAACATTCCATGTTCATGGTTAGGAAGAATCAATATTGTGAAAATGGCTATACTGCCCAAAGTAATTTACACAATCAATGATATCCCCATCAAACTACCATTGAATTTCTTCACAGAACTGGAAAAAACCACCATGAATTTCATATGGAACCAAAAAAGAGCCCACATAGCCAAGTCAATTCTAAGCAAAAAGAACACAGCAGGAGGCATCACGCTACCAGACTTCAAACTATACTACAAGGCTACAGTAATCAAAACAGCATAGTACTGGTACCAAAATAGACGTATAGACCAATGGAACAGAACAGAAGCATTGGAGGCAACACAACACATCTACAACCATATTATCTTTGATAAACCAGACAAAAACAGGCAATGGGGAAAGGGTTCCCTATTTAATAAATGGTGTTGGGAAAACTGGCTAGCCATGTGCAGAAAGCAGAAACTGGACCCCTTTCTGACACCTTACACTAAAATTAACTCCAGATGGATTAAAGACTTAAACGTAAGACCTGACACCATAAAAACCCTAGAAGAAAATCTAGGCAAAACCGTTCAGGACATAGGAGTAGGCAAGGACTTCATGAACAAAACACCAAAAGCATTGGCAACAAAAGCCAAAATAGACAAATGGGACCTAATCAAACTCCACAGCTTCTGCACGGCAAAAGAAACAGTCACTAGAGTGAATCGGCAACCATCAGAATGGGAAAAAATCTTTGCAGTTTACACAACTGACAAAGGGCTGATATCCAGAATTTACAAAGAACTCAAACAGATTTACAGGAAAAAAACAAACAAGCCCATTCAAAAATGGGCAAAGGATATGAACAGAAACTTTACAAAAGAAGACATACATGAGGCCAACAAACATATGAAAAAGTGCTCATCATCATTGGTCATTAGAGAGATTGAAATCAAAACCACATTGAGATATCATCTCACACCAGTTAGAATGGCGATCCTTAAAAAATCTGGAGACAGCAGATGCTGGAGAGGATGTGGAGAAATAGGAACACTCTTACACTGTTGGTGGGAGTGTAAATTAGTTCAACCATTGTGGAAGACAGTGTGGCGATTCCTCAGGGACCTAGAAATAGAAATTCCATTTGACCCAGCAATCCCATTACTGGGTATCTATCCAAAAGACTATAAATCGTTCTACTATAAGGACACATGCACACGAATATTCATTGCAGCACTGTTTACAATAGCAAAGACCTGGAACCAACCCAAATGCCCATCGATGATAGACTGGACTGGGAAAATGTGGCACATATACACCATGGAATATTATGCAGCAATCAAAAATGATGAGTTTGTGTCCTTTGTAAGGACATGGATGAATCTGGAGAACATCATTCTCAGCAAACTGACACAAGAACAGAAAAAGAAATACTGCATATACTCACTCATAGGTGGGTGAGAAAAATGAGAACACATGGACACAAAGAGGCGGTCTACTATACACTGGGGACTGTTGGGGGAAATGGGGGAGGGACAGTGGGGGGGGTCTGGGGGGGATAGCCTGGGCATGAATACCAAGTGTGGGTGAAGGGGAGGAAGGCAGCAAAACACACTGCCATGTGTGTACCTATGCAACTATCTTGCACGTTCTGCACATGTACCCCAAAACCTATAATTCAATAAAAATTTAAAAATTAAATAAACAAATAAATAAAAATAAATTTAAAAAATTTAAAAAAAATCTCAAAAAAAAAAAAGTCAAGAGATATCAAGTGTTGGCAAAGATATGGAGAAAAGGGAATCTTTGTACACTGTTGGAGAGAAGGTAGATTGGTGCAGCCATTGTAGAAAACAATATGAAGGTTGCTAATAAAATTAAAAGTAGAACTTCACTTGCTCATATGACCTAGTAATCCCACTTCTGGATACATACCCAGAGAAAATGAAATCACCATCTCATAAAGACATGTATACTCCCATGTTCATTGCAGCATTATTCACAATAGCCAAGATATGGAAGCAACCTATATGCCCATTGATGTGAATGGATAAAGAAACACAGGCACATATAAAATAGAGTATTATTCAACCTTAAAAAAGAAAGGTATTCTCTCATTTGCTACAACATGGATGAATCTGGAGGACATTATGGTAAGTAAAATAAACCAGAGATAGAAAGAAAACACTGTATGATCTCATGTATACATGGTATCTTTTTTAAAAAGAAGTCTAATACATAGACATAAATAAAACAGTTGTTACAAAGAGTTTGCGGAGGAAATGTGGAGATGTAGGTGAAAGGATATAAAGTTCAGGTATGTGGGATGAACAAGTCTAGGGGTACAACATGAGGATTGTAGTTAATACAGTTTGAGTATCCCTTATCAAAAATGTTTGGGACCAAAAGTGTTACAGAAAAGGGGTACTGATCCAGACCCCAAAAGAAGGTTCTTGGATCTCATCCAAAAAAGAATTCAGGGCAAGCCCACAGTGCAAAGCAAAAGCAAGTTTATTAAGACAGTAAAGGAATAAAAGAATGGCTACTCCATAAACACAGCAGCCCTGAGGGCTGCTGGTTGACCATTTTTATGGTTATTTTTTGATGACATGCCAAACAAAGAGTGGATTATTCATGCCTACCCTTTTTAGACCATATAGGATAACTTCCTGACATTGCCATGGCATTTGTAAACTGTCATGGCACTTGTGGGAGTGTAGCAGTGAGGATGACTAGAGGTCACTCTCATTACCATCTTGGTTTTGGTGGGTTATAGCCAGCTTCTTTACTGCAACCTGTTTTCATTAAGGTCTTCATGATGACCTGCACTTTGTGCTAACCTCCTAATTTCATTCTGTGACTTAGAATGCTTTAACCATCTGGAAATGCAGCTCAGTGGACCTCAGCCTCATTTTACCCTGCTTCTATTTAAGATGGAGTTGCTCTCATTCACATGGCTCTGACATACCCACCTACCTTTTATAAGAGAACCCTTAATCCTAAAGGTTGCAGAAGGACAAAGATCCATCTTCTGTAACTTCCTCAGACTGAATAGGGGCGATGATATTCCTGCCTAATTATGAGAATCTCTTGTATTCAGGGTAGAGAAGAGCTCATTCAGAAAGCATCAATATGGAGAAGGACATTCATGACATAAGTTCTGGCTAAAAGTGATGTTTGGAAGATTAATAAGAGTTCAATTCAAGAAAACATTGAGTAAGGTTATCCTTATTCCTATACAGAGTACTATAGCAATGTATTCCATGAGAGTAAAGCAAAATAAGTAAAATTATCAAGTAAACTAAATTATAAGGCTTTCCCTGAACTGAGCAACTGTTGGAACCAAGCTGATATGGGGTTCCTAGATGATTCCAGTATGTCCAGAATTAGAATATTGATCTAGATTTTTACATTATCCATCCCTCTTGTTTCTTCTGAGCAGCAGCGAGAGATCAATGGTTGGTTCACAGGAATAAGCAAGGTTAGCCTAAATTGCAAAAACAAACTTGAAAACAACTGATGAGACTAGAATTTAATAACAAGTGTACCATAGTTCTTGAAACATAGTTTCTCTCTCCAGTTTCCCACTTTTAACTAGAGACAAATCATAGTAACACTGATTTGCTTTATTATACTTGGCCTGATTTTTTGTATAAAGTGCAGCAAGAATAATTATTTTTCACATAAGCCTTTTGTAATTGGGCTTTGATGGAACTCTGCTCCATAGAGGGAATCTCGGATAAGACTTTTTTAGAGCCAAGCCTTGCAATGGGTTTGAACCCTCAAATGCCTGTGAATTGGGTAAATTTCTCTCCTTTTGAGGTTCCAAGATAACTTGGGACTCCTGGACCTGTTAGAAAGTGACATTCTTACCACAGGTTAGAAACCCCATATAGGGACTGTGTAGGCAAGTATGAGGCCAATTCCCCAAAGGGCTTTTATTGGCTTTACAAGTCAAGTTTGATTCCTTAAGGAAAGCATGTCATTCCAGTCAAAGCTTGGTAAAATAATGAGTATCTCCAGGTATGTCCTGTTACAAAAGAAAACAGATTCTTATTGCACTTATGCAAATAACTATATTGCTATAAATTAGGAATACTCACAGATAATTTCCAGATTCTGGAAAAATCAGATAGAGAGAAAGAAACATGCACCAAATTTTGTTCAAAGGAGTATACTTTTGCATATAAATACAAATAGCTCAAAAATAGCTGTAAATAGCTCAAAAGAAAAGTTTCCTTGACTCTGAAAAACAAAACAAAGTGTCAGCAACATTTTAAGCAAAGTCAAAATATTATTTTAGTATTCTATTGTTTCAGTTAATTTAGTTAACTCCTGTTCTACTTGATATTCATGAACATTTCAGCCCTCTATGAGAGTTCTGAAAGTATTTTCTTCTATTGTAATATCACAATTTCCAAAGGTATCAGAAGTTTGCATTTAAGAACCTCTGTCAAAGTCCTATAGCTGATTATAAAACAACCTTTTAAAGAGGATTAAAACAAGACAATAATTGTCTGTGGATAACAAAATCTTTTAGAATAGCCACTGTTAAAGCCACAATTGACTAGAAAATTTGGGTTATCTCTGTGGCACACAATGATTTTATGTAACAATTATAATTATTAATAACATATACTAAGTCATATCAGAATTATAGAAGTTTCCCATATTTTAGAACACATACCAATAATGTATTTATACAAATATAGCCCAAAGAAAACCAAACACCATTTTATATTTGATAATGCTTCCTATATAACTTTTATAGCAAATAAACCAAATGTCACTGTTGCATTAGTGCATTATTGATGTCAAACCCAATTCTGCTTTATTCAATGCTGAAGTAATTTCTTTTTCTTTAGTTATACTTTAAGTTGTGGGGTACACGTGCCGAACGTGCAGGTTTGTTACATAGGTATACACGTGCCACGGTACTTTGCTGCATCCATTCCTTTGTCATCTACATTAAGTATTTCTCCTAATGTTATCCCTCCCCAGAGTCTCCCTCTATGGCCAAGCTGGAGTGCAGTGGTGTGATCTCAGCTCACTGCAACCTCCGCCTCCAAGGTTCAAGTGATTTTCCTGCCTCAGCCTCCCTAGTAGCTGGGACTACAGGCACACACCACCACACCCAGCTAATTCCTGTATTTTCAGTAGAGATGGGGTTTCGACCATGTTGGCCAGGATAGTCTCAATCTCTTGACCTCATGATCTGCCTGCCTTGGCCTCCCAAAGTTCTGGGATTACAGGCGTAAGCCATCATGCCTGGCCAGTCAAACCCAATTCTTAATGAAACCTTCTAGATAAATGCATTTAATCTTAACCAGTTTGACCAGGAAAGATATTCATAAACCTTTTATAACCCTTTACAAATTTTTGTTAAAGAGCAGATCATAAGTAGGTTTTTGCTCTAAGAAAAACAAGTTGTGCTTTTATTCCAATGTTTAACTTATGGAAAAACTGAATAATACCCCTTTAATTTTCACCCATGTCCATATATACAATATTTTTTTACAAGATTAATTTTTTACAAACTTTCCATAACTTTCTTAACCTTCAGCATTATTCTATCTTACTTAAAACAATCATTTAACCCTTTAATTTTGGCAAGAAAAATCCACATTCCCATACCTTCTTATAATATTTCACCAAAAACACATTTCACTTTTCTTACACACTTTGCATGTAGAACTGTTTTGTCAGTAGTCTTAATTAAATGTTACAGTGTTAACCCTTAGTGACTTTTACTTTTGATAAAAACCTTGGTAAGTTCAGGATTTTAATTATGTAGGTGTGGAGCCTAGCATAGTACATGGAGGTACAGATAAGGGCTTGCTTTTTCCAGCACAGCTAGGGGTGTAGCTACTCCACATGTCCCTGGACTTACCTAGAATCTAATGCTCCAAAGTAGGTAAATTGAACAATTTACAAAAGTCAAAGAAGCAGTGTATGCCCTTAAAGCATTTAGCAAACTTAATATCTGACCTGCATAATTTAGACAAAATGTCTTTATTTTACCAATAATCTTTAAAACTATTTTTATTTCCCAAAGAGTAATTAAGTCATATGAACTAAAAGGCATTACACTTCTTACTTTTCTGACAAAATATTTGATTTAATTTCATTATTATTAAACCAATTAATTAAAGTTCTTTTATTTTACACACACATAATACATATAAATACGTAGATAGAAGATAAAGAATCATCCCTCTAGGCCAGGAATTGAACCTTGAACCTGGGCTGCCATTGTGATGGCAGAGACCAAGGGAAAGTATTGCCACATGGTTACAAGGTCAAGCTCCCAAGGTGACTGACCAGAAGGAAACCTCATCAAGTTTGCGTGCACCCACACCCCAGAGAGAGAGAGAGAGAGAGAGAGAGAGAGAGAGAGAGAGAGAGAGAGAGAGAGAGAGAGAGAGAGAGAGCGAGAGAGAGAGAGAGAGAGAGAGAGAGAGAGAGACCAGAAGTCTGACTGGAAAGAAATTCTTGCCCTATTGCCAGTTTGCCAGGCTTCTGGGTTCCCCTCCCTGAGACCTGGCTGACTGCATCACAGCCCTGAGGGCCAAGCCACAACACAAAGGAAATTTGTCTTTTTCCATTCTGGCCAGAGCAAAATATGTGTGACAAAACATAGATATTAGCCACTCTGCTTAACACCCAATATCGAACTGGCAAGGCTCAAACTTGCCCCCATCATTGTTAACCCAACCTCCAACCAAGAGTTTCAACACGTGGTCTCTGGGTAAGATGGTCACCCTGAGCAATGGAAAAGATAAGAAATGGAAAGGAGAGAGAGAAAAGCATTGCCTGTGGCAGGGTGGAGAAGGTGAAATGCTGAGGGAGGCCAGAAAAAGACCCACCCACTGCAGCATCACTGAAAAGTTCAGGTAGCTGCTTGTCAGTCGAGAAGAGATCTTTTGCAGCAGTCCCATCAGCTCTCAAGTTTCCCCTTTTAGTTAAGAAAAAGCTCTCCCACGATTTTGAACATGCCTAATCCTGTCACCCACAGCCATCAGCAGGGACTGGAAGGCAGATTACTCCCAAGAGAATAGCAGTTAACATGCTGTAATACCAAGCCCATTGTTAGCCAAGGACTTTACTGAGAGGGACTTCTTACCCCCTAAATCTTAGGAGGATTTCTAAGCCTCCTAAGTTGGGCCTCTAAGCCAAAGTTGGTCAAGTGTCCTTGTCTTTTACTGAGAGGAGGCTTTAACCCTCTCTCTCTTAGAAGAGACTCTAATTCTCTTAAGTTGGGCCTCTAACCCAATCCCATTCATTACCCGGGTACCCACCCCACCCCCACTTACCCAAAGTCAGCTGATCAGTACTGCAGTCTATTACCTTTGGGTTGTAGGGCTTCTTCAGTATTGTACCTTCGGGGTTTGCCAGAAAAATGTTACCAGCGCCTACCGCTTATCCAAAGTTAGCTTTTGGGTTGGGAGTTTCCTCACTATAGTTGCTTCAGTGGTTGCCAGAAAGATGTTGTTACAGGACCCACTTACCCAAAGTTAATTTTTGGGTGCAGGGTTTCCTCACTATAGTTGCTTCCATGGTTGCCAGAAAGATGTTACAGGACCCCAACACTTATTGGGGGTTTCTGCACTATAGCCCCTTTGTGGTTTCCAAAAAGATGTTACAGGAAAAGGGTCCCAATCCAGACCCCAGAAGAGGGTTCTTAGATCTTACACAAGAAAGAATTCAGGGTGAGCTTATAAAGTGAAAGCAAGTTTATTAAGAAAGTAAAAAAAATAAAAAATGGCTACTTCATAGTCAGAGCAGCCTTAGGGCTGCTGGTTGCTCATTATGGTTATTTTCCTATGATATGCTAAACAAGGGGTGTGTTATTCATGTGTCCCATTTTTAGACCATATAGGGTAACTTCCTAATGTTGCCATGGCATTTGTAAGCTGTCATGGCGCTGGTGGGAGTGTAGCAGTGAGGACGACCAGAGGTCATTCTCATCACCATCTTGGTTTTGGTGGGTTTTAGCCAGCTTCTTTACTGCAACCTGTTTTATCAGCAAGGTGTTTATGACCTGTATTTTGTACTGACCTCCTATCTCATTCTGTGATTTGGAATGCCTTAACCGTCTGGGAATCCAGCCAGTACATCTCAGCCTCATTTTACCCAGCTTCTATTTAAGATGGAGTTGCTCTGGTTCACTTGCCTCTGACAGAAGTAGTTCAGATTTTGGATATTCTGGATTTTGGAATATTTGCATACATATTATATCTTGGGTATGAGACCCAATTCCAAACTTGAAATTCATTTGTTTCATATACACCTTATAAACATACCCTCAAGGTAATTTTACATAATATTTTTCATAATTTTGTCCATAAGACAAAGTTTTCACTGCATTTTGACTGTGACCTATCATAGGACATAGGTGTAAAATGTTCTACTTATGGCATCATGTCAGTGCTCAAAAAGTTTTAAGTTTTGGAGCATTGTGGGTTTTAGACTTTTAAAAAATGTATTTATTTATTTATTCATTTATTGAGATGGAGTCTCGCTCTGTCACCCAGTCTGGAGTGCAGTGACGAGATCTACACTCACTGTAACTTCCACCTCCCAGGTTTAAGAGATTCTCCTGCTTTGGCCTCCTGAGTAGCTGGAATTACAGGCACACACCACCATGCCCAGCTAATTTTTGTATTTTTAGTAGAAACAGGTTTCACCATGTTGGCCATTCTGGTCTTGAACTCGTAACCTCAGATGATCCACCTGCCTCAGACTCCCAAATTGCTGGGATTACAGACGTGAGCCACCGTGCCCAGCCAGGGTCTTGAATTTTTGACTTAGTGATGCTCAACCTGTAATATTGTATTGTATATTTGGGATTTTTGCTAAAAGTGGATTTTAGATGCTCTTGCCACAAAAAAAGAAGCGACCATGTGAGATGGTGGATATATTAATTTTCTTGACACTACTAACCATGTTATCATGCATGTGAATACCAGAACATCATGTTGCACACCTTAAAAACAATTTTTTAAAGCAGAGAAAGAAAGTGTTAGGCCTAAGGTCAACAATGGTCCTATAATTCTGGACCAGCTAGTCCTATAACTGATTGCGTCTGTTTACCCACTTGGGGTTCTTGGATTCTTAGGGTTCACAGGTGATAGTGATATGGATCTATGAACTAATATGGATCTATATTTCAAAAAGCCTCAAACAGGCTAAACAGGTTAAAAGGTCAAGTATCCATACTTTTAGCAAGACTGTATTAACTTGATGATAATCCTGAATTTTGATTGGCAATTTTCTATACCTTAGAGTAATAAAAATGGGAAATGAATTAATATATTAAAGTCAATACTCAAAACTCATTAAACAGTATACTTAATATCTGGACATTGCATTAGATATAATTTATACTCTAATTAAAATAAAAGCTTAAAACTGATCATCAAAGTCCTTGAAAACCTGCGGCTCTTGGAAGGTGGGGAATAATAAAAATGGCCTTTGGTAGTGAAAAACCTGGGAAGCTAGTAAGCAGTCTCAGACAAATAAGTGGTTTTTCTCTTTTCTTGCCCAAGGTTAATGATTTAACCTGTGCTTAAGGTCCCAGCTCCTCTGCCAGGACCTTGTATCTCTACTTTCTCTCTCTGCCTTCCCTGACTTCTTGATGTCAGCTCATTCTCAGAGCTCTTTATCTGGAACATAACTCTGTCTAGAAACTTGAACTATCACCACACCCCTCTCTTTACTGCCAGCAGTCTCTAAGCTACTTACTCCTGCTACCATTCCCCTAAAATCATGCCTGATTAGTAAATTCTGGCTCTACCACTTAAGAGCTGTATAGCCCCAGGCAAAAAGATTAACCACTCTGCCTCAGTTTGCTCACCTGTAAAATGGATTTAAAGCAATACCCATCTGATACAGTCATAAAGATTTCATGACTTGGTCTATGCGCAGAACTTAGAACAGTGTCTCTGTCTTTTAAGTTACTGTGACCATTGTTCCTGTTTTCTGACCTCTCAAATGACTCCACACTGCATCCTCCCAAGAGCTATTTCTTGGTCTCCTCTGCTAGATCCCTCCTCCCAACTTTCTGTGTCGAAGTAGCTCTTTGGGCCTCCACTCTTCCTGCTCCACACATGCCAAATTCTTTCTTTTTAGGGCTTCAAGCCTGTAGTGTTAAGTTTCATTACACAAAGGCATCTTTCAGATATTTCTTCCCAGTCTTTTTCATTTTATAAAACTAGAATTCCTTTGCATTATGAAATAGGATCTCCCTCATAAATACAACTTGATCATGATAATGCCACTTGACATGTCACATGTCTCTTCATCTGTAAAATGAGAGGTCATGAGGGAGAGTTCATCTCTCAGGTTCTTTTCTTCTCAGAAACATTTCCATAAATTCATTTCAGACTCCCACTGCCTTCTGGACTGCTCCATGAGGATGGTTGTCATTACCTCAAACTTCACATGCCTAAAGCAGTGCGTGTCACCTGACCTCACATGCCAGCATTCTATTTCTGTTAAAGATAAGGTTCATTCTCCTCATCACTCAGACTTGAAACTTGGGTATCACTTTTATACAACCTCATATCTAATCAGTTGCCAAGTCCTGCCAACATTTTTTCACAAAGTCCCTTCCATTCCCCTTGTTCCTTAGTTTCACAGCCTGAACTTTGCCACAGTCCCTTTCCTCCAGGCTACCTCCTGCCTCTTGCCCTCTCCCACCTATAGGAGCTGATTCTTCCTGAAAATGTGTGTCTTGGATATTTCTTTTTCTGCCTTGCCAATTGTAACTGTTCCTAATGTCTACAGGATGAGGTCTAATCACTAGAACCTCAGACAGCTTTCTCTTTAATTTATGCTCCCACTACATTCCTTCTGAACTTTCCATTCCTGCCATGGGTCTACTGTTACGCAGTTTTCTGCTTTGTTTATGCCATTTCCCTGGTCCTGGACACACTCTCTCCACCTTCCCATGAAGCCTATGCTAACCAAAGTATGACCTTTCTTTCAAAGCCCAGCTTGCTTGCTTTTTTAAAAAAACTCAAGCCAGCTCTTCTGTGATGCCCTTTTCCAATGACCAACTCATGCTTGACTGTTTACCTGTGATGAATTCTTTCAGCAGTTTTGTGTAGATTACTCACTGGCTTATAACAAAGGCTCCCATATTTTAGTAATCTTTTTATTTACAATTTCAGTTCCTTGGGACAAGGACCATACACCTCAAAGGTCTAGTACATGGTGACAGTAAACATGTGTTGACAATGAAAATGAGGACTAAATTTAAAAAGAAAGCTATGATCACCTGCTGCAGACAATATATTCAGTGAGCATCACAAACACCATCTTTCCATGGAAAACAAAACAAAAATGGGAACATGAAGCAATGTGGATAGACCTACCTCATTGTTTTCATTAAGTTTACCACCTAATTTCCTTTACATTTGATCTGGGCATGTGGGATTTATGTTAAAATACATTTAATATTGTAAAGTACTATATAAATGGAAGCTATTTATCATTACTGTCCCAGCCACTATGCCTGGAATGTTTAAGAATTCTTGGCATGATTTCTAAAAGCCCAGAGAAACAGTTGTATTAAAGAAGTGGCTCTCAACTGGAGACAATTATGTCCCTCTCCCTGACCCCAGGAGGTATTTAGCAATGCCTGGAGACATTTTGGTTACAATAAGTAAGGGGGTGCTGCAGATGTCTAGAAGGGAAAGGCCAGAGAAAGGCTGCTGAACATCATACAGGGCACAGGACAGCCATCCACCACTAAGAGTTATCTGGCCCCAAATGTCAATTCCTGTGTTACAGGAAGCTCACAGGGGATTAGTAGGAACCCTCTCTTCATGGGGCATGGAGATGAGCCACTAACTTCCTTGGACAAATTGCCCACTGCATCCTATCTTAACAGGATCCCGACACCTGCTCTTACAAGAGCTCCACAATTCCTCTTGTCTTCAGGTTCCCATACAATCTTTAAAACGTCTCTTACCAACATGACCAGTTATGGTGTTGGTCACTAACCGATCTATGTTTCAGAAATTTTGAAACTACTCCAATTTAAGACACAAAACATTAATGAAGTCAACCTGTAACTGGATATAGGAGGACAGACTGTATATTACATTTTTTAAAAAGACACCAAAAGAATTGAATTTTAATTAATTACAACAGTGAGAGGATGTGAGTAGTGTGAATACCAACAAAATTAAAAATATTTTTCATCAGTTGAAAATTAATGGATTTAAATAATTACTAAAAACTCATATAGTTGGAAACAGCCTGGAATATTTCAGACCTTGAGAAAAATTCCTTTCTTTGCATATGTATGTTTTTTGTTATAAGGATATTTCTGATCAAGGATTACTATTGTACTAAAAAGCAGTGGATACAGTTTTGTGTATTTGTTTTTAAGCCCTAGCTAAATTATGACTCCTAACAAAATACTCAAGGAAAAACAGGAATAATGAGAACTTTAAAGCATGACAAAGTGGTGGATGTAAAAAGGATCATTTATAAAAAGAAACCTTAAAAATAGACTTTTATTTGAATGGAGAAAATGTAATAAAAGACACTATATAATTCAATACTAGATGATGGTTATAGTCCCAGAACAATCTTTTTCTTCTTTCCTTTCTCGTCTCTGTCTCCTCTCCTTAAAATAAGATTGGATTA
This sequence comes from Saguinus oedipus, assembly GCA_031835075.1. Taxonomy (NCBI): domain Eukaryota; kingdom Metazoa; phylum Chordata; class Mammalia; order Primates; family Cebidae; genus Saguinus; species Saguinus oedipus. The sequence continues at coordinate 32,862,138 of CM063177.1, read as the reverse complement.
ATGGCTCCTCCCTCAAAGATCTCTCCCAATTCTAACGTCCTCTGAATTAATGATTCTATACTCTATTTCTTAAAGGATCACTTCCAAAGATAAGAAGGCAGACTTGTAGACAAATCTCTGGAATAGTTGCCTTAGTAGGCCAATAGTCCTCAGTTCTGACAGGACATTGGAACCAACTGGGGAGCTTTAAAAAAATAAAACCGATAAGGGGACACTAAACACACAACAGTCTCTGACTTAATTGGTATAGGACAGGATCCAAGCATCGGTATTTTAAATGTTCCCGGGGAGAGTATTCTTATGTGGAGCCAGTGTTAAGATCCCCAGATTTAGAATAAAAGTTAAAACAAAAGCAGTCAGTGCTCAGGTAGGCAAGATAAACAGACAAAGCAGACTGGGCGTAAGGAACTAGAGAACTCAAGTCCCATCTGTTTCCCTCCAATTAGTGTGAGGAATGAGCCAGGTCTTTTGATTTTTTTTTTTTCCAATAAATGCCAGAAATCAAAATTTTAAGTGAAATTCTGATATTTAAGAGTTGGCAGCTAGTTTCAAATAATATTAAAAGAAAGTGTAAGTCATATAAAATATGCCCACAGGCTTAATTTGGTCCTCTAGCCACCATTTTGCAACCTAAAGAAAACCAGTTTAATAAATCAAATAGCGTTTTCTCTGTGTTCTGCCCTGCCTGTCTCCTGCTCAGAGTTTCTTTCTTCTATACCTTGGTCCATAGCCTATCCCTTTCTTTTCCCTTTCAATTGTCTCTTTCTTTTCCAACCTTTGTCACTCCTAAGAGATGGAAACTGAGATCCACACATTAAATCTTCATGTAGATCTAGCTGTATCACTGAACAGGCTTCTTTCTATGCCTGGGAAAATCCAGGTTATAAACTGTAACCTGAGGCTGTGGTTCCATGATGTCAACAAATGGTTAGTTTAGTTAAATAAGGGCAAATGTCAGTCAGCCTCATAATTTCACACTACTAAGACTTTGTCAAGCAACATATGGAGGTCCTCATTTAATTTCTGATTTTGTTTTGTTTTCCTTGCTTTAAATCTAAACCACTACATATCAAAATCACCCATGATTTTTTTCAAGCTCCCTTATCTGGGCTCCATCCCAGGCCAACTAAATTTGAATTTCGGGAGATGATGTCTTGGCATTGATAGCTTTTGAAAGACCCTAGATGAGTCTAAGGTAAACTCTTGTCAGAGACTCACTTATAATCTGAAACCATCACCTGACTCTGCAGACTAGCAGTGAGCTTAACACCAGATGACTATCAGCTTGAATAGTTTTTTTAAACTTGTTTAAGGACTTTCTCAGCTTTGCTCTCATTGTATCTTCAAAACTCAGAGAGGTAGGCAGCTCTGATGCTATTATTAGCATTGGACAGATGAGAAAATGAGGCATAAAAATGTGAAATGAGTTGTTCAAGGGTACTCAGCAAGTTATTGGCAAAGGCACATTGTAACCTCACTTGAAACAGTTACTAATAATAGAGGAATTCAGTGACTGGGAAGGTAACATGGTTAGGGGAACTCCTCTACTATTAGTAAGTAATCCTTACACACAGGTTTTCACTAGAAAACAAATGGGATCGATTTTCAGAAATAAGTACTATATTTTTAAATTTAGAATTTTATTTTAAATTTAGGGTCAGTGTCCTTTTTTTAGGTTATTGAAGCTAATCTTTTAATTTTACTTAAATTTTTTTTATTTCAATAGCTTTTGGGGTATCAGTGATTTTGGATTGCAGGGATGAATTGAAAGTGATGAAATCTGAGATTTTAGTGCACTTCTCACCCAAGTAGTAAACATTGTACCCAATACATAGCTTTTTATCTTGCATCCTCCCTCCAACCTCCCCTTTCTGAGTCTCCGCAGTCCATTATATTACTCTGTATGCCTCTGCATACAAGATGTCTTTTTCTGAAGTCTATCACAGGTTTTTCAAAGTACTTCTGCATACTTATTTCCCCCACCTCCTCACCACCTTTCATAGATATATATTTTCCTAGAGACTAAAAAGATTCAGGTAGTTTCCATTAAGATATTATTTTCAGAAAAGTATTTTTAAAAGATTACATAGTCATAGAATTTCAGAGGTAAAGGGAATTTTACTGATCAACTTTCCCCCCTCTGATAAATGAGTCTTGTTAAATTCAATATATATGGAATGCTAACCCTGTACCAAATACTTCACATCCATTATCTTAACTGAATCCTTACCATAACTCAATAAAATGGGTACCACCAACACTACCACCACCATCATCACTCTCATTTAACAAATGAAAAAAACTGAGGGTTAGAGATGCCAAACACCTTACCCAAGGTTCCTGGGTGAGTAAGTTGAGGCCTGATATTTATATTTACCTCAGAGCCTAAGTCCTTATTCACCACCTTCCATCATCTGGAGTAACAACAGTGCAAGATGTGAAGGATAAACAAATCCTTATGAAAATGCCAGTCAGGTGATCAGTGAATACTTCTCCCAAGAGGTGGAAAAGTGGCGTCAGGTATAGGCCATCACAAGTATACAGGATTCCAGTAGGAATTCTTGACTGGAATCCAATCCATACAGATTGAAGCAAAAAAGTGATAAGGAGGAAATAGGGTGAACTGTGAGAAAGAACATGTCAAGAGAAAAAGTTGGAAAGAGGTGAGGAGGCAGATTGCGATGGTTCCCAAGTGTATGGCTAAGGAATTTAGACGACCTTGTGTGCAATGGAAACCCACAGAGGTTTTTAGAAGGAAGATCCTTTAACAAAATGTGACTGAATTTTAGAAATATAAATCTCATGAAAGAATGGAGATTGAATTAGGGGAGCACAACTTGGTATGAAGGAGACCAACAGGGATGCAGCTCCACGTCAGTAACTGACTGTTTCACTCTTAACCATGTGTTGTGCTTGCAATCTTTCTCCATTGCCTACCCTCACTGCCCCTAGATTGTTCAAGGCACCTCTATATCTGTTTCCTATGTCTACAAATCTAGGTCAGGTGACAGGGACTTGAACTTGGACAGCAGAAATGGTGACAAGAGGACAAGTGTGAAGGGTATTTGCAAGGGCCTGGTCACTGCTCAAAGTAGGAAAGGCAGTAAGAGAAGGAGAAGTAGAGAAGAAAAAGACTAGTATTTCAAACTTAAGAGAAGGGAACAGATGAGATATAGAAAGGAAGGGATAGTCAATAATAGCACAAAGAGATAAACAAGATGGCTTGACCAAATTCTCAATCCAACAAGTATTTATTAAGCAGCTACTATGTACTGGATTAAGGGAACAATGAGTAAAATCGGATTTTGTCCTCAGGCATCACCCAGAGTAAAGAAAATAGTAGCAACAGCCAGATGTCAGACCTTCTAAGCATGGTGCTCCTTTCATTAAATGGCCTTAATTCATGGAGCATCATAAAAAATATATGTAAACAACATACATATAGTTTTAAAGAATCCAAAACATCTTTAAAATCTATTCATCGCATCAGCTCAATTATATTACAGTCAAAGAAGAATGCAGTAAGTACTTGTTTTTACTTCTTCCTGTTCCTTCTGCTGGCCTTCTTCCCTCAATTATGGAAATAGCTGATCCCTTTTCACCATTCCGGTCTCAGGACAAATGTTATCCCCTCACACTGGCCCTCCTGGTGAGTCACTCTATTTCAGGCATCCTACCTCATCACATGATCCTGTTTTATTTCTTCATTGCACTAAGAATACCTGAAATTTATATGCCTACATTTATATCGTCTGTTTCTCCCCGAGAACGGAAGCTTCACAGAAGGCAAAACAAATCTTGTTAGTTGCTGCCAGTCACACAGTAAGCCCTCTGTAGAAAATGTTTATTGGCTACATTTTTTTAAAAAGCAAATAAACCTCAAGATTAAGACCTCAAACCAATCTAGGCTGGTTTCCAATTGCTTACGACATACTGAGAATTCAAGTGACTCTAAAGAGCAAGGCTATTTTGAGGCTGGGGTAGAACCAAAATCTACGGGGTCTATGCCAGATCAGTAACCTGGAATTGACTGTTTTGCAAGATTTCGGGAGTACCAAACGGGCATGAGATGTTTGACAACGAGGCCAGCCATACACCGAGCTCAGGTTTTATTTCCGTTGTCCTTCTGACGTCAGAAAAAGCACGAGTTGCTGCACAGTTTCTTTTATCAAGGTGACAAATTACACCCTCGCTGGGCCGTGCATTCTGCAAACCATAAATTTATTTTCCTCCTTCCCTTTATATTAAAAAATGTAAAATCCCACTGCAGAGATGTCAAAACCCCTTCCAAACGCAAATGAATAAATACCGTTTTCTAGCAGAGGCGTCTTTTTTCACTTTTACTACACACATCACCGTGGATTCCTCTGAGAAAGTACGTGATCCTGGCGACAGTTAGGTTTCTAACGGAGAAAGAGGGTTGTTAAAACCCCGGATCCGCGCCGCAGAGCAAGACAAAGGACTCTCAATTGTAGCACCACCTTCCCCAGACCAAGGCAGCCTGTGAAAGGCACTGGGAACTGCGTGACGCGGATACCGCGAAATTCCTTTTGCTGCCATATGCACTTGTGCCTTCTCTGACTACAGTTTAGCACAAACCCCCGGCGGGCGATTTGGCAGGGAATCGGTGCCCAGGCAGCCCGGTAACCTGCAGGGTCCCAGTGGGTGCTGAGGAGCCCCATGCGCCGGGAGGTAGATAATTTAGGGGGCGAGGAGCTCGCACAAGGGCGAAGGTGCGCTCTCCTCCCAACACTTACCCACTCGTTTAAAGGCCTCTGTGGCAATGTTTAGGGAAGCTAGCTAGGTGCTGGGGTTGGGGAGGAGGTGGGACTAGAAGCGAGCACAGTCTGAGACCAAGCCCGCGCAAGAGGTGGCCTTTTGTTCGCTGACTCCAGCAGATTCCGGCTCTCGAAAGAAACACTACCTCTATTCCCTGCCACGCTCTGCATTTTAGAAAAAAAAAAAAAAAAAAAAAAAAAAAACCTCTTTAGGGCAGGAAAGGACAGTAAGTCACTGCAAGCATCCCTTAGTAATTTATCCCCGCGCCCTCCTATTTCCCCGCGTTACAGAGGGGCAGAGAGCACCAGGAGGGATGGCAAACGTGCTCCCGTTTACTGGTGCTCCGCGGCGGCTACTCAGCCGGCTGCACGCAGCACCCCTGGGACATCACACACTCTCCTCTGGGCCTTGCGGACACAGGAAATTTCCCCCAAAGGTTAAGGATTCAAACACTCCTAGAACACGGTCGCGCCCTCAAGTAAGCTGCGCTCTCGCTACAGACCTGCGTCGTACCTGGCCCTTGTAAAAATTGAACCACATTTAGTCCCACACGCTGCCACAGCCACGGGGAAACAGACCAAAGCCACAGGAAAACAAACCAAAAAGTAACCCACAGCCCACGGAAAGGTGAACTCGGGGGCCCTGGCGCTTCCTCGCGCTACCGCGTGCGTTCGGGAAACACAGGGGACCTGGACTTTTCGTCTCCTAAAAGCAATATCCAAACGCTTCCGGCACAGCCGTGCTCTCTCTGCTTTCACGCAGGGATGATTTCTACGTTACCGCCTTCTCCCACATCTATCCCCCCGCCGCTCGCCCAGCGCTCCCCAGGAACTGAAAACCACCTTACCTCCGGAAATAAGGGGAAAAGTGGCGAAAGGCGATGTGAAGGTGTCCGCCCTTCCGGGATTTTCACCCTCAGCAGTTTGATGTCCTTTGTGTCAAGGTCTGGCTGTGGCGCCGGGAAAAGGTGGCCCCCTTCAGTGAGGGCTGGGCAGGGAGCTTGGCGTGGCCTGGCGGATTTCCGAGGAAGGTGAAGGGCGGAGGCTCCTGGCGACCTTCAGGCGGAGTGGCGTGGCTGCCCCAGTCCGCGCTCGCCCAGCTCTCCTCCTCCTTTCCGGGCCGATTGCATCAGAATCTCCCCTCACAAGCAACCCCCACTCACACTCTACTCTCCGGCCCCGCACTTACAGCGACAAGCACTGGCGCTAAGGGTCACGAATCGGAGTCATTCTACTGTGGGGCACGTCGCCCTTCCGCAACCATGGCTTGTGATGGTTGAACGGGGACAGTCAGGCCATTCCTCCCCGTCCCGCGCCCCGTCTCCTCCTCTCCTGTGCGCCCGCTCTTTAACCAAAGCTGCGTGTCACTGAGCCGTGCCCGTCACATGGTGTCACTGCTGGCGGCCGCGCCTTGCTGCCTCCCTCTCGCCGCTCCCTGACGATGCAACTACCGCGGCTGGCGGGGACTGAGCATCGGGGAAAGGGTGAGGGAGGGGTTGCGGGGCGCGCGTTTGTCCGGCGCCCGGAAGGTGGCACTGGGAGAGAAGGCTGCGCGCCGCCTGGCACCTGCCCTCGCCCTCCTAGGGCCTGGCGGCGTGCTCGGAACCCGGCTGCCGTGGCAGCTTGAAAATGCGAGCCCTTAGGGATGGGGGTGCGGCCGCTAAAGGGACACTGACGGAGGACAAGAGGGCTGTGCGTTCGGCTGGGGCCTGCGTTTTGGGTACTCCAGAGTCCCGCCGGGGCCGAAGGAGCGAGGGAGTTGCATTGTGGGAAGGGGAGCTGCATGAGGATGGCCGCCGGAGTGGCGGGTCCGAGCGCAGCCCGGAGAGCCGCGGGCAGCGCCCGGGACTACGCATAGCGTTGGAGCAGAGGGTTGGCGCTGGGGATGGCCCGCAGATGGCCCGGGTTGGCGAGAAGGGGACCGAAGTGGCAGGGGGATCCCGGAATTCGGGCACCTTTGGAAACCCTTTGTCCCTAACTTGAACGGGAGGCACCTCCCCTCTTCCGGATCCAGCACCCGCAGACCTGGCGAGCCCTCCCTGAGGTCTGCCCTGTGGAGCTCTGCTTTGGGAACTGAGCGAGAAGCGACCAGGAGGATTTGTTGAGCTCCGAGAGAGCACCTGTCTAGGCGCGAAGAGGATGGGGCTAGGTCGTGGAGGGCCTGGTGACCCCACTTGGTTCCTCCCGAAGGACCTGGAGCGTCCTTCGCCAGGTTAACGGAGCTGGGGCACTTCAAGTCCGAGGGACGAGGGAGCGGGATGGAGGGGAGCGGGGAAAACTGGGCCTGGTTCCCTTTTTTTTTCCCGCTTACTCTTTGTGTCACACACAGCCCCCTTTCACTGGCTGGGCATTTCCTTGCATAGGAGTTGTCTTCTTAAAATGGCGACAGGAAATCCCACCTGCGCTTCAGCCAATTAGACTGTCATTATAGAGCGAATTTGCGGGGTGGAAACGCGAGTTTTTACTGACCGGGATGGTTTAGTCTCATGTTCATGGTTCATCAAAACAGGAAAGGGAAGGTGAATCATAATTCAAAAAGTAACTACCTGGAGCGTTTCAAGCAGGGAGTAGTCAGTGTATTGGAGTGAATTTTGCTTTTTCATCACCACTGGAAAAGCAAAGTGATAACCTAATTTGAAACTCATCACGGACTAAACCTGTTATTCCCTTCGAATGGCAGTAAATGGCCTTTATTAGTTCAACAGTGGCTTCCTGAGAATCCTCTTTAGAAGGCATGCTCTTGAGTAATCCTGAGAAACTGAAAGTTCACAGCAAACAGAAAGGGCAAAACACAGGCAGCCTAGCTCAGACACACCTGCATTCAATTTCTTCCTCTGACACTTACTGCTTCCCTCACCTGCTTAGCTTTTGTCCTAATCCTGTTTTCTAAATTTGGAGGGAAAAAAAGGTGGTGGGAGAAAGTACACACAACATAGCAGTATTCTCTAGGTTATCAAAAAGTTGTTTTTTTCTACCTTATTGGAGGAAGCTAATTTAGTGTAAAAATAATTTTAAGTAGTGTCCACCTTACCTGGCACAATTCTTATGAATAGGGTAAGAAATCTGAATAGGTGAAGTAGATGAACTGTGAGCCATAGCTTAATATGCTTGTTGGAACATTTACCTTATTAAAGGCAGAATGTGTGTATTCATTGGTGTTTGGAGATTATCTGATCCAAGTTTATCTTTTGGCCCCAGTTTTAACTTACTTGCTTGTTTCTATATACAAAAAAGACTGCAGTTATTTAGCACTTTTTCAATTGGATTCAGTAGTTATGAACTGAGCTCCTATGATATGGTAGCTATTGTGCTAAGGACTTTACATGGTAAACCTTTCAAACTCTTAATTAGGTATTATTCTCTTTGTATAAACAAGCAAACAAGTTAAAAGGTTGAATTGGCCATGTTCACCTAAAACAGCAATTAGTGAAGGAGAAGTGATTCCCATTCAGGTCTGAATTCAAAATCCCTTTTCCATCTTTACAGTGGTGCTACAACCATTTGCAATCGGACATTCTTGGGCCTAGAGTTTGAAGGATCTTCCCTCCTCCCCTGGATTTTAGCTGACAACCTAGAACCAGAGTACATGTCAACATGGAAGCTACTGTGATCTTTAATTGAGGCCAGGGATGTCTGGATGATTCCTCTATTCACCTTGTGCTTACTGAGAGACAAGCAGCAGGTTAAGCACTTCACAGATGGTGTCTCGTTTAATTCTCATGCATTCCTAATAGGGCAGACTGTCATAATCCCTGACTCAAAGGTTAGAGAATTTATCCTAAGTCTACACAGCTCTAATTGGCACATCTAAATCTTGCATACAGAGCTGACTGCTAAGCTAGTTTTCTGTGGCTGGATCTAAAATGTTCCCTGATTCTGGAATAACCATCTTTGGAGGGCTAACAGGTGTAAAGGGTCTTGGGCCACTCTGCCTCTGGATAGGAACCACTGTCCAGTTTCAGTAGAGTCCAGGGAGTTAGTTTTCTCAATAATAGCCTTGTGAAGGCCAAGGGCCTTGTTGATAGTATCTAATGTTGTTTGTGGACCTTTCCCATTTGAACAGATTTCTCAATATGTTTTTAAGGTATTTAGGACATTACCAGGTTTGATTGCAGGCTGCCAAATGGAACTGAGAAAATTCTGTATGTGCTCTGAAAATGGGGCTAGGGAAAGAATTTGTACTATGAAAGGAGAATTGGGTAACTTTAGGTCACCTGGGAGTTTTCTGGTAACCCCATAGCTCTTTTTTGTATGGTTCCAAGAAGGTGGGGCAGCTTTGTGAAGAAAGATCAGTGATATCCCAAAGAGGATTCAGCATGAACTTAAAGCCTCATTTGCTCTCATCCCAGCTTCATCCTGTACTCACCTGGGTTGCACTTACGTTCCACCTGGGTTTCCCAGTAGGCCAGCTGAAGAAGGGGCCACCACCAGCTGTGCGGTTACAGAGACTATGTGCTTTCCTGCATGGGTTTTCAAAGCTTTCCAAATACATCTGGCTTGATACCAGCAGTATTCTTGTATAAGAATTTTTGGGTAATAAGATCAAAACTATTTTCTGAATATAGTGTTTTTTAAGAATCTGTAAAGGACTGTCATTGGAAAATCTGATTTTTAACAATGATGAAAAAGTAGGAAAGTCAGTTGGTGAGGTTATCTCAGAACAAGTGTCCTATATATCTCCTACTTGTAACAGAAAAGTGCAGCCCTTAGGTGAACAAATCCAGTCTCACTAGAAAATAAATTGTTTATTCTGCAGTCTTTTATTCCTGTTTATGGAGTCTACTCTAAGCAACAAATGGTCTTTAAGATTATTGGTTTTCCTTGACTTTTACATTTCTTTGCCTGATTAACTCTTTTTATCATCCTTGATGTTCTCTGAATCTCATCCATAAATGACAATATTTTGACACTAGCAGTTAGCAAAGCAGCCAGAGCAAAAAGTACATTTGCAATGAAAAGAGCTCCCAAATTGTCTTGGCCAGCCTTATGCAGATACATGGCACTGTGCACCCTAATGCTCCTTGGTAGGTAGCACTGTGTTGGGGGCTACTGTCACCTCTTCCATCATTGAAATGAACATTTTGCCTCACCAGATTGATAATTGGTTCTGGCAAGAGGTCAAATACCCCCCACTGATTCTAAACTGAAGTTAAATTAAAATTCCAGAACAAAATTATTTTTTATTATCTTATTAGTTAATTAATTTTAGAGACAGTATTTCATTCTGTTCTCCAGGTTGGAGTGCAGTGGTCCAATCATAATAGCTCACTGAAGCCTCAAATTTCTGGAATCGGGGGATCCTCCCACTTCAGCTTCCTGAGTAGCTGGGACTACAGGTACATGTCACTATGACTGGCTGTTTTTTATTCTATTATTTTAGAAACAGATTCTCACTTTGTTTCCTAGACTGTTCTCAACCTCCTGGCCTTAAGCCATCCTCCCGCCTTGGCCTCCCAAAATGCTAGGATTATAGGCCTGAACCACCATCCCCAGCCCGAGACTCTTTAAAAATGTCTGCTGTCTCTAATTTTGGCCTGAGTCATATTTGTAAGGTCACTTATTTACTTTTTATCTGTTAGGTAAGCTGGGTGTGGAGTTTATGTGTATCCCCACCCAAATCTCATATTGAAATGTAATTCCTAATGCTGGAGGTAGGGCCTGTTGGGAGGTGACTGCATCATGGGGGCAGCTTTCTGATTCATGGTTTAGCACCATCTCCTTGTGTGCTTTCCTCATGATAGTGAGTTCTCCAGCAATCTGGTTGTTCTCACTCTCTGGCTCCTCCTTTCACCATGTGAAGTGCCTGATCCTGCTTTGCCTTCTGCTGTGAGTTAAAGCTTCCTGAGGCTTTTCCAGAAGCAGATTCTGCCATGTTTCCTGTACAGCCTGCAGACCTGTGAGCCAGTTAAACTTCTTTTCTTTATAAATTACCCAGTCTCGGGCTTTTTTTTTTTTAATAGCAATACAAGAATGGACTAATACAGATACCCATCTGGTGATCAAATGACTCAGTGCCTACAGAGTACCTAAGCACAATGGTTGGTATATAGTAAGTGTCCAATAAATGGTATCTCTTATTATTTTTCACACTTTGCAGAAATAAAAATGGGCAATGACATTTCAAAGTCCAAGTTTATAGGCACGAAGTATTCTATTATGTTCACTTCATGCTGAAACAGCTATTAAGCCCACATCTCTACTCCCATTTCTCCTACTGTGAAAATGAGGAGAAAGAAGGTATTAAAGAATAGTTAGACCTCCACTTCAACTCTCAATCTTAACTTTAAGGTGAGAAAGATTAAATCTATAAGGATGTGTCAATTAAGAAGTAGAAGTGTTTCAAAATGGAGTATGGCAGTTGTATTTACTAATGGTGGCAATATAAATTGGTATGACTTTTTGTGAGGTAGCCAATTTAGAGGTTAAGAATGTGGGCTCCAATGCCAGATTTGCTAAGTTCTAACCTTGGCTCTACAGCCTATTAGCTTTGTTACCTTGGGCAAGTTGCTTCTCTATGCCTCAGTTTCTTCATATTTAAAATGGAAATAAACAGTAATACCTACCTCATAAGGCTTTGTGAAATACATGTTAATACATGTAAAGCATTAAAAATAATTAACATATCTTAAGTATTCAGTCACTAATAATTATTATTACTGGAAATCAGCTTGGCAATAAGTAGAAAGAACTTAGATACCATTGGTGTCACTTCTGGGACTCTATACCCTAAAAATAATGCACAAAGAAGTTTCCTAATAACACAGGATCTACAAGCACAGGCTTTGGAATAAGTCAAGTAAAGGTAAAAAGCATGTTTAAAATGTTTATCCAAAGCAAGTATAACATAAATTCATAAATGATAGTCCAAATTAAATATGCAGATGACTAGGCTTGAGGAGAGCTGTAACACTTCCATAAGCCCTTAGAGATACCTTGAGAAACAGGATACAGGGCTGACTGTTGCTTAGTTCTGATCCTGTGTGATAATACTTTCTCATTTATAAGTAGACATCCAAAGGCAATATACCTGGATAAAGTATCTTCGTCCAAGACTAAGAGAAACACAGTCGATAGCAGGAGTGATGAAAGGCATCAAGCAAAGTGAGGATGCAGATGAGAAAAGAAGATCAGAACACAGAAATATCTGAAACAAGTCACAAATGCATAGTATGAGCTCTCAGGTAAGGACCAGAGCAGAATCATCCCATGATGTTCAAGGCATACTCTTGGGCTGCTGTGTCATGCTAAGATCTTGCTTGGCAGAAACATGGTTTTTGTCTTTTCTTCTAAAAAGGTACCTTTTGGGAAGAAGCATTTTAAAAAATTTCTTTTTCTGCTGGCAGTATTTAGGAGGAAGAATTCTATTCATTACTTGAGTGGAGTAACATGCTTTACTAAAATAAACTTTAATTCTACATGATTGTTCTTAAAATAAGAAACACCACATAATATTCAGTATGCTTGATTTTAAAAGGCTATATTTTAGGCATATGAAGCTATTTAATAATCACAAAGGTAATTTAACAAGATTTAGAATTGATCATCTTATGTTGATATATATTTATAGTCATTTATATATTTATGTGTTCCTAAAATAAAATGTTCAAAGTTTTGATTTAAATGTAACATTTCCAAAATCAAACTCATTGCATTTTTTTTCCCAACTCAAGTCCTCTTCTCTTCCCATAAACCCCATATTGGGAAATGCCACCACCATGGGTACAGTTGCTCAAGCTAAAAGGATGGGGGTATATTGGCTCATCCCCTTCACTCTTCACATCTAATTAATTCACTGTTTTGAGTAACATTTACTAAGTGCCAGGCTTTCTGCTAGTCTTTCCTGAATCTTGGAGTTAGAGTGACAGACCAATACTACTCAAATTATCTTGCCAGAGAATGTACAAGTTACAGGTGGAGATAAGTGCTCTGCAGAAAGGAGCATGACTCTGTGAGAGGAACAGAGGACCATATGCTGACCTAGGGATCAAGGAAGACTTCCCTGAGGACAAAACTCTTGTTTGGACCCTGTTCTCTTTATGCTAAGAATTTTAATAAGGAGCAGGTAATGACATGATACAGTGTACATTTTTAGAGGAATATCATGAGTCCTGTCCCTTCACCTCCTAAATATTTCTGACATCTGTTCCCTCTCCTCCATCCTCATGACCTTCACTGGCATGGGCATCCATCAGCTCACTGTGGGGAAAGTTTCCCTCAAAGGGCACTGATAACACATCTCATTAAAACTATACTACATCATTTTATCTCCCCAACATAATATGTACATGTATGTATTTGACTATATATGGATTACTATCCTATGTATTACATATATTAAGAGCATTCACAAAAAATTAAAAATCCAAATGGTAAGATTTTACATTTTAGATTTATTTGATAATAATACTTTATTACTGAACATATATTCCTAATGGTCATTAAGATATTATCATGTTAGAAAAATTTGCTTTACTATAGCATATCATTTTTTAAAATCTTAGTTTAATACTCTGTGACACAGCAATTGACAAGTCTGCTTCCAAATTTGGCTTATTTTGATTCTTTCATTTAATGGCTGTCATAGCTGAAAAAGGACCCCATAGAGACCCAACAGAAGCAGTGCCCTATTGGCTATACCTCCCAAATGAAGCCATTTATTTCTCAATCTCATTCACTAATTTACAAAGATTTACTTATTTTTCATTGTTAGACTGCAAAGGTACACTTAAATGAGGGTTATCCTTAATAATTATTATGTGAATAAGAACATGACATCTACCTTTATGAAACTTGCACATTACAGAAGCTCAATAAATATTTGTTGAATGAATAAATGAGTAAATAGAATATTTTTACAGTTAAGTAGCTTTCATTATTTTATATTTAAATTTCAAGTCTTTAGAGGAGAAGGAATTGAAAAAATGTGAAATATTAAATATATGTTTAGCTACGTTTTTAAAGGTTAGTAACCTATATGCACAAATCAAATGAATAGCAATTTTTGGAAGTGTAACTACTTTTGGAATCTTGTGTGAATAAATAACAATTTTAAAACATCAAGAATAAGTGCCCATTGAATGTCATTTTTTAAAAGGAAAAAAGAAACCTCAGTCTCTATTTAAAAAGTAACATATTTAACGGTTTTCTAGTTTATGCAAATTATCTGGAAAATTCAGAACCCCAACCACCAAAAGATTACCTTCTGTAAGAGTAAGTGTGGTTTTGCCTTCCAGAATCATCTGGATAAGTGCCAGCATTCTCCAAGTCACATTCTTGGTATGAAATGAACATTTATAAATGGAGTCTAATTAAATTTTGTGCTAAAAAGAAGAGTTACAAATTAATTTGTTCTGTTTTGTCTCCTTGCTATTTTTAATAACAATTAGTATTTAGAATAATACTGTGGTTCGGATATGAACCATTTTTGCAATATCAATTTAATAATGAAGTCAACAATTATTTCTCTACATCCAATGTTGTTACTCTAATCAGAAAAGAAATGTACTCATCTCTCCTTTTCCTTTTCAGTGATGGCTAGATAACCATCTTATAACTTGGCATTTTTCATCTGTTTACTTATTTATTTATTTATTCATTCAGTAAATGTATTTCAAGCTAATTCTTTTTGCAGCATTCTTTATCTGATTCTTGTCTCCTCTGGGAACTTCCTCCTTAATTTATTTTTTGATTCTGTATTTTCATCCTCTTTTCTATTTACTGTAAAGTAGAGAAACCTCTCCTATCATTAAAAAAGAAAGAGATGGGGAGAAGAGAGGAAAGGGGAGACAGAAAAAGAGAGGAAATTTCCTTTGATTTTAAATTTTTTGCTAACTATAACTCATCTTTCTTCTGTTTAAGAGCCAAGGTATTCCAAAAAATAATTAATAATATATGTCTCTAAATCTTTATTTCCCATTCACTCTTTAAATACACACACACACACACACACACACACACACACACACACTTGCAAAATTAATTCATTCTCACTGTAGAAAACTTGGAAAATGCAGCAAAATATAAAGAGGAAAACCAAAACCATCTATAAATTTATATATCAGTTACCATTGTTGACTGTTAGTTCATTTTACTTGCATGTCTTTTTTACATTCAGAATCATGTCTAATTTTGTATTTGTATATGACATTAAATTATAATCATTTTATAATATTAACATTTTTCAAAAACACAAATTTTAATAACTATAAAATATTCTACCACATAGTTTTACAATGATAATTAATTTCAGATTTTCATTTTTTGTAATCATTTATAATACTTTGTCCTGTCTCTGATTATTTCCATAAGATAAATTTCTGGAGGTAAAATTATAGGGTTAAAACAGCAACATTTAAAAATACCTGATACAGGAAGAGTGGCTTCAAGATGGCTGATAGAAGTACCAGGCACTCACCTCCTCCTAAAGGAAGGACCTAAACAGCAAGTAGCTAATCACATATTAAATAGCATGTCTATGAGAGAACATTGGAATTCATTAGGAAAATGACAGGGAACATCTGAGTAATGGAAGGAAATAGAAGTAAGGCAGCTGGTCCAGCTGGCATCAGCTGGGAGCCAGGAAATGCAGCAAAAGAGTAAGTGAGAGACTCTTAGTGGTCCACTTTCTCACCATGGACTCCTACAATGCTAGCCACAGGAAAGCCCCTCAGCCCTCACAGGCCCTGAGACTAGAGTAGGGAACTTCCTAAGGTCCATATCACAGCATTGTTCAAGACAGATAGTTTGTGCTGGGTCCCAGATATCCCTCAAAACCCAAGCAGCTGGCCAGGCACAGTGGCTTATCCTTATAATTCCAGCATGTTGAGAGGCTGAGGTGGGCAGATTGCTTGAGCCCAGGAGCTTGAGAGTAGTGTGGGCAAATGGCGAAACCACATCTCTACAAAAAATAAAAAATTAATAAGATGTGGTGGTCTTCACCTGTAATCCCAGCTATTTGGAAAGCTCAGGTGGGATGATTTGAGTCTGGGAGGTCGAGGCTGCAGGGAGCCATAATTGCACAACTACACTCCAGATGTAACAAAAGAATGAGACTTTCTCTCAAAAACAAAAACCAACAAACAAAAACCCCAAGCGGCTGCAGCACCATGCCATTTTGAGAGCCCAGCCTCCACCAGACTGCAGCCTGCCCTGGGACCCAACAATCCCTGCATCTCCACATTCATGGAACCCCACTGACCCCCTCCCAAGACTGCCTGGAGAACTTCAGTGGCACAATGCTGGCTAGACCCAGCAGTGTGGCCAGCTTCCTAGCACTCTAGCCCACAGTGTCCTACACCCAAGAAAATGGGAAGCATAGCACACTAGAGAAGCTGCCTCCAGGACAAAAAGAGCTGAACTGGGCACTCCCAGAACCTGAGGCCATGGCCACTGACAGCAACTCTGCTCTCCCTTACCCCCAGTAGTGGGGCTGCCATGCACCTGCACATGCCTGCAGTGAGCCTGGGGACTGATCTGCCCAAATGCCATTCTGGGGTCTGAGGACAGGCTTACTCTGCTCACTGCCACCACCACTAGGTGCCTAGAGATTGCCTTGATCTGCCTTCCACAGCCTGGCCCATGTGCACCATCGGGGTACCTGACAACAGGCTTAGCCTGTCCTGTGCTACCCCCTACAGTGCCTGAGTGTTCAGGGCCCTGGGGATCAACCTGCCTTACCTGTCATATCTGACACATGCATGCACCATCTGGGGGCCTAACACAGGCCCAGTCTGCCTGCTGCCAGTATCCAACCATGCAATGTCATACAGAAGCCTGAAAAATACCCAAACACAGCCACCACATGTTGCTCCTGTGTGCACCATTGAGTGACCTGAAGACAAGCTGGTTCTACCTGACACAGCTCCCTCCACTCCCTGAATGTGCCATCTGGGGAGTCTGGGGATCAACCAGCCCTGCCTGCCACTTTTTATGTGTGCCTTCACCATAAAGGGGCCTCATAACAGGCCCAGACTGCCTGCTGCCAGCACCCAAGCATCTATATGAGGGGCCTAGAAATCACTCCACCCTGCCCACCACAGCCTGTGCCTGAGTACATCATTAGGGGCCAGAGGACAAGACCACCACACATGTACTACTCAAACCCCCATGTCCCCAAGCATGTCCAGACAGATGAGAATTGTCATATCCTGCCTGCCATCACTACATACACACACACCTTCCACGGGCCTGAGGATGGGCCTGCCCAGCATGTTGCCACCACCACCACCACCACCAGCATCCACCTGCACTATCCCCCAATGGCTGGAGTGCTGGCCCACTCAACCCATTGCTGCCACCACTGAAGCTAATGTGTGCTGACTGGAAGCCTAAGGGTTGACCTGCAACCACTACTGCAATTGCTGATGCTCTTGAATACTGTCCAGGGGCCCAAGAACCTGCCCATCCACCCAACTCACCCCTGTCATTGCTGGTACACAAACAAGGAACCTGGAGGTTCAATAATTGTCCCCCTAGAACCAGCTAAAACTGCACTTGGGAACCCAAGGAAAGGCATATTGGCCTACTTCTGCCACTACTGGGGCTTTAGGACAGGTCCATTTGGTATCCCCATCCTCAGCAAAGCCTCATGACAGCCTCCACTAACAATTGTAGCCTAAGCCACTGAGGAAATCAC